>WELB01000009.1:661382-688466 GCA_009602725.1 Spirogloea muscicola
GTACTGAGCTTCCCTAGTATGTTGTCGTGATTGGTAGAGTAGAGGAGTCCTTCCTCGGCTTCTCATTCTTCGGCTTTGGACATTGTCCATTCTTTTTGGGCTGGCTTTGCCAGCCCCTCTTTCTTTATGGGCGAGCCTTCCCCCCTCTCTCACAGCCATTGCCGTGAATCGGAAAAAGCTAGTTCTTAGTTTTCGTTCTCCAAACCGCCTACCTGCCAGCTTCTTATCGTCTCTGACCTTGTTGAGCTCGCCGTGTCCGAGCGGGGCGGGTTGCGGCTGCAGCCGCGAGCAGAGCGGCGCGCCGCGCGCCGCGCGCCGCGGCCGCCGCCTCCGCCGGCGGCGGTAGCGCGAGTCAAGGGAGGCGCGGCTCGTCCGGCGGAGGCGGGAAGGCTCCCCGCACTCCATAGAAGGGGATTCGGGGCGGCGCAGCTCGCTCAGCAGCCATGCCGACGTTCATGCCCGACGACGAGCTGGCGGCGGCGGTGGAGGCCGGGGATGTGGCCGCCGTCGCCATGCGCGCCGACGAGTTCGCGCGCGCCGTGGTGCTCCAGCTGGAGAGCACGCGCGCGAGGGCGGACGCTGCCAAGATCGATGCTGAGCAGGTCTCACGTCGCCTCCCTCGTCCCTGACCTCTGTATCATCATACAAAGACCACATGACGCTATATAGCCGCTTGCTCGCTCTCGCCATGCTGGAAGACTCTTCGAGAGGCGCAACTGACAAGTGCGAGCTGGAAGGCGGGCCGGGCCATACTCTGATAGACAAAGGGCCAAGCAATGGGCATTTTCAACGATAGAAGCCGCTGTACGGAAGTACGAGTGCATCAGATCTGGGTCTAGGTGAGGTGCTGGCTGAGTGTAGACCGATCATATTGTTAGCTAAAGCTGACCCCTCTGCATTGATGCGCTCTGTGTCCTGTCCCCCTTTCCCAGACGTGCTCCCTCATCGAGCAAAAGTACATGGCGGTAAACAGCGAGAATGCGCAGCTGGAGCAGGAGAAGGCCCAGCTGACAGTGGCCCTGGAGACGCGTAGCACCGAGCTGGCAGAGGCTCGGGCCGCTGCCCACCTCCTTGAGCTGGAGGCTGTGAGCACCTCGCAACCCCCCGCCTCGGGGGTCTTCGTGCAGAGCAGCAGAGAGAGAATGAACCCTTCTTGGAGTTAGCAGAAGGCTCCAGTCACGACAGTAGTATGAAAGCTGTAGAACAAGGTCTGCAGCTGTGCAAGATATGCATAAAAGTGTGACTGGTCCAACTTGGTGCTGCTTACACGCCTCTGCAGTCGTGCAAAAGGTTGGGTTGGAAGCGCGAGTGGTCTGAGTTGAGGACCAGTAGTGTTGTGACCGTGGGGCTAGGATGCACTGCCGCAGATGAAGAAGGATGGGGAGCTACAGCGGGCTGGGGTGCAGCTGAACGAGCTTCGGCGGGCTCGCAAGGAGCTTCTTGACCTCAATGGTCAGAAGGACCAGGAGCTAGAGGAGAGGAATGCTTCCATCAAGTCTTACCTGGACAAAATCGTGAGCCCCCAGCTGGAGCATCTCAGTGCACGTGTCTTGATTGAAATCATTAAAAGCTGTGATGGACTCTTCGCGTGTCCTTTTTGCAAGCGTTTAGCTGCACATTGTATCAGCAATATTTCTGGACTTTTGGAGCTTACAGGAAGGTTTGCATGGCCATTGACCTGCGCAGGTTGCCTTGACTGAACAGCAAGCTAGCCAGCAGGGTAGTCACCTTGAGGAGCAGGCCGAGCTTTTGCGTGCTAAGACGACCTTGACTCGCTTCCAACAGGTGCTTACCACTATCTTCCGGCTGGTGACAGGTCATCCCTGGAACATACCAGGCTAGTCCTCACTGGGTGCTCCGATGCATTCCTTATTGTTTATCTCAATCAGGCAGCTTTGTTGCCTATGCCATGCAGTAGCCTTCAGTCACAAAAGTCCTGGTCATGCTTTGCGGAGTCTTACAGATAGATGTATGATATGAATGGCTCACAGTTAGGCAGCTGATTGCATTACCTACTTTGTGCAGGAGGTGGACCTTTTGAAGCAGCACAATGCCTGGCTGAATGACGAGCTTAGCTCCAAATCAGAGGCTTTGCTCAAGGATAGGAGAAATGCAGCTGATATGGAGGCTGGGTTGCAATCTAAGCTGGCCGAGGTATTTGAGACATGGGCAACTTATTCTCAGCATAAAATCGTGAAGCAAGGGGCAACAGGCTGAGTGGTCATTGAGTCCCTGTTGAGAAAGACATAGAGGGCAGTACTTACTTCTGTAGCAAGCCCTATTGTCAAGGCTTATATGTCAGAAGCTTCGCGTTGTGGAATGGCACGCAGCTGAAGTGCTTACTTGCTGATACGCTCTCCAGGCAGAGAGCAAGGTGAAGGAGCTGACAGCTGCCAATGTACGAGCTAAGGAGCGAGTCCAAGACCTGGAAGGACTTCTTGGGCAGCTGCGGCAGGTCAGTCAGCCTTCGGTGCACTTCAAATGCAGAATAATTCACAAGACCCTGTGATCACCCTTAAGGCTGCAGAGCTCAGCGAGACCATGCTACAGCCCATACCTGCTAAATAACACAAGCCACTTTGTTCAGATTAGAGGTTCTTGAGTTGCCTTTCTCTTGAAGGAACCGTGTTCTGTTCAGGAGCTGAAAGTTGCCAATGAGGAAGCAAATTCTCAGGAGGGTCAATTCTTCGCCGAGATTGTTTTGGTGACTCCATATGCTTCTACAATTGTATATGCGTTGGGAACATACCCTGAAGAAGAATGTCATGGGACCAATGCTAGACCCTGCATCTCTGACTTGCTTTGGACGAGCTAATGTCACCTCCTGCAAGGCCACCTTCTTAGCCTGGTGGTATGTTTCAGAGTTGGTATGAAGTGGTGCAGGCAGTCTGTCTGTCCACAGATTGCACCACATCCTTGACTGCTACTTCTTGTGGATGTCAATTGTTCACAGGCTAAGAAGCTGGCAGACTTGTACAAAGCTAGTGCAGAGGACGCCAACAACAAAGCAACTGAGCTGGAAGGAGTTGTTAAAGCCATGGAGGTCAGCTGTGCACACTAGCATTGCATGTGTTGTTCCTACCAGCTTGCAAGAATCAGCTGATGGCTGATGTCATGATTCTCCTTCTCTTCATCAGGTTCACATCAAACAGCTCGAGGAGCTTCCGCAACAACTTCAGTCTGAGAAGGATCGAAATGAAGCCCTGCAAAAGGTGAACATAGTTTGTTGCCATCAACCAATATGTAACAATCGGAAGTTGCAAACGTTGGAGCAGGTGTTACTGATGGTTGATGTCACCATGCTATGTGCTTGGTGGTTCAGCTCATTGTAAACGGCAGTCCAGCTCTGTCAGGATCTATAACATTAGAAGTTGGGTATTGGAGGCAACCTGAGCAAGTATGCAAGTCAGGTGCAAGGTGGGAGAGCTTCAAGGATATCTCTTGAAGCTTGTTTGATTTTTTAGCACATCACTAGCGTGCTCACAAGCAGAAGGCGCACAGCTGGCTAGGCTTTAGTAATGGATGACAGCTCTTCTGTCATGCAGGGGTGGGAATCAGCAAGACGGCAATTGGAGGAGGAGCTTGCGGGTGCCAAGGAGGCACTTGCAAAGGCACAGGTCGTGGATGAAGGAAATTTGCAGCTTGCTTTGGCCGGCCACAGGGATAGTCGAGAACGTTTTGTCGAGCCGCTGTGAGTCTACCTTTGATGAAAATCTTGACTGTATCTATTGAGTAGGTAAATGGCCTTAGAGCAATTACCAGATTTCTTCCTGCTGCACGAGATACATACAAGTACTTTGGTTAGTCTGGGTAATGATAAGAATATTCACAATCATTCAGTTGCTACTTTCCAGTGATATGCAGCTGGCAGTTGTCCTTCATGGGTCCACAAACGTTCCTCCACAGCTTCCTCAATATGTATCAGGCACGGCTCTGGCTGCCTCCCTTCTACGAGATGGGTGGTCGGTAAGGATTGCTGCCCAGCACAATCACATTGCATCTCTGCAATGCGTCGATGCATAGAAGAGATATGATTAATCTAAGGTTTTGTGCAACTCAGCAATGTACGAGTTATGTTTTCTTTTTTGGGGATTTTTAGCCTTTTTGTGGGCTGTTTTCTGTTCTTCTTTTTTGCTTAGTCAGGAACTTTGGCAACAATCATATCGCATCAGTTACAATGTCATGCAGAATGCTTACATACCAATTGATCTGTCACAGTTGTCAACTATGTACGAGAAGTACCAGGAGGCAGCCGATGCATGGAGACATGAGAGGCAGGCCAGGCAGCATGCGGAGGTGATCCTGGAGAGAGTGCGGATAGAGATTGAGAAGAGGGCTGAATTTCTTATGCAAGAGCGTGGTATGTCTTGCTTAATGAGAATACTTTTGATACTTTATTATGTACTGAGGAGCAGACCTGAATGCTTCTCCTTTCAGTGATCTTGAGCATTTGCTACTTAGCCAATGAGACTTTGATGATGCATTGAGATAATGGCATCCTCACTACAGTCACACGTGCTTTTGCAGACGAGCACGCTCAAGTCCTTGTTGCCTACAGCGTTGTTGAGGGCAAGCTTAAGGAGGCAGCAGGGGAAAGGCTCTCAATGCGCACTAGGATCAGGGACTGCATGGTACGTGTTATTAGCCTGCTTAAGTTGGTACTATGTTGTTGTAACATCGTTGTACTTGCTAATTGCCGTGTGTGCACCAATTCAATGCCATATGTGCACCAAGTCACTGGTAAGCCAACTGGCATTGCGAGGTGGCAGGCTGATCTTCGCAAGAAGGATAGGGACATCAAGAGCCTTGAGAAAGAGGTTGCAGATCTTCAGAACCAGGTGCATGTCTGTCACGGCAAAGAACAACAGTTCGTCACAGGCGAGAGTGTGTAGAGTAGCATGCAAAGCAGAACAGCGAAGGGCGGCATGAGAGTGCATGCAGGTGCATGTATCAAGCACGCTACTCAAAAGCTTTGGTGCCGAACGATGAGCAGTCCAGCTTCTAGTTGAGGTTAGTAAATTGGTTATCTGGTAACACAAGCATAGCGGTACCTTGCACAAGGGCACTGGGGTGTTGTTACTGAAGCAAGTGGAAAATTAAGTGGAGAGGAGCAGTTAACTTGAGGTACTACATTTGTTACCTTGAGGTACTATTTCTTAGCATGTAAGGTATGGAACTGATGTAAGGCCTTGCTTTCTTGTACCAGGTGACCGTCTTACTGAAGGAGGGAACTGACAAAGATGGAAGACTCCTAGATATGGAGGGAGCAGAGGCACCCTCCACTCCTCCACACAATGACGAATCTGGATCTGATGCAATCATCACCGAGCGGCTGGTGAGGATCTGGACATCAACTGGACTTTCTTGCAGTACATCTTGGTTAACAATGTTGGATTGCTGTAGCAGTGGTACTCATCAATTGAGGTCCTTGGATCTAGATTTCGCTACAACGGGATCTTGTATAATTGCTGGGGCTGGCTTGCCTGAAATGATGCCGATGACGTCTGCTACTGTAGAAGCCTTCAACTTCAAGACCCTTTTTGCAAAGGATGTGTTTCATCAGAAGTTGTCCTACTTGTAAAGTGTTGTCACAAAGGAGCTCCATGTGTCAACCACCCAGTCAAAGTAGTTTATCTCTTGCATCTGTACATTCATTTGGGCTAGATAATTTCAGGAATGCAAGAGTGTGTGACATGTTCTTTGTGTGCCAGGTCAATGTGAAAGACATACACAGCCTAGTTGAGCACAACACGCAATTGCGGACACTGGCCAGGACACTTGCTCGCGAGATCGAAGAGAAGGAGGTTGAGCTGAAGGTGAAAGCGTAAATGCGTGGATGCATTTCAGCTGGGAAATGATGTGCAAATATAGCACTATGATGCTATTTTGGCTTGATTTCCATGTGCTACAGTAGTATCATGAATTTATGTTCTTGACAACACTGGCAAGGCCAGAGAAGTGCTTGCAGAAGTCTCAGCAAGACGTGGAATGGCACAAGGTCAGTCATTGACTTAGCATGGCAACTTAGCAGACTGTTTGCAAATGCAGGAGAAGTATGCAGAAGAGTTAGAAAAGCGAAGCGAGGAGAACATGGCCAGGATTGAGCAACTTCTGGAGCAGTTCCGGGAGCAAAGCCGCATTGTCAATGCTGTCCAGGGGCAGGTGACTTACACAATGTGCAATCTGCAGGGTTGACGCTTATGTCAGACAGGCAGAAATGCATTTGCTAACAGAGACACAGAGAGTACTCGCGCCTGTATCTGCATTAGGTGTTCAGGTTCCTGGTACAAACTGGTTGGATTCTGCAGTTTGGTTGTGCTTTGTGAGCTTGTGGGTACCTGTTTCGAGCCTTGAAGCTGCTACTTCTTGGTTGCACAAGGCTGATCAAGGTATTCTGTTGTCAGGCTTCAATGTTCAAGCGGTTATATCAGGAGGAGCTACAGGCTCGCACCTCAATTGGCACTCTGCAAAGAGTTCAATACACGTCTTCTTTGCCAGGTCTGCAGGTGTAGCTCTACAGAGCAGATTGTATCTCTTTGGACCAGGATGACAGTTATAGGACGTGTCAGCAGATAGCAGATGCACTTGCTTCACGCTTACTTTTGCAGTGAGATCTTTTTCAACAGAGGCAAGGAGTGAAGAATCTCCAAATTTCAAGGAATTGTTTGAAAAGGCACAGGTTTGACCTTTGTTTATTGTCAGTGATAAATTAAGCAGATTGTGTTCACAGTTTTCTATCTGCAAACAACATCACTAGCCCATACTTGCCAGGAGCCATGTAAGCATGAAGAGTGCTCCATGGCTCAAGCAGGCCTTTACAAATGGCATTGCTGCAGGAGGAGCTTAAGTCCATGAGGGAGGACACGAGCCAGCACCTGAAAGATCTACAGAGAGAAGTTGACAAAGCCAGGTCACCAGTCCTTTTGACCGTTCTTCTGTACAATGTGAATTGCTTCATGAATATCCTGCACACTGAGTATCTGAATGTTCTAAAGTGCACGCAAGACCCACACCCATGTTTCAAAATATGCAGAGAGGAGGCGAGTTCAGCTCGCATGGAGAGAGCTCGCTCAGATGGTGAAGCAAAGTATGCCAGAGAGCACCATGAAGCCACGTTGAGATCTTTGGATGAGCAGGTTAACACCCTCAAGCTGCTAATGACAAATGCTGTGACATGGGATTGTGAAACAATTTGGTGAGTATGGTTTGCAAAGTATGTGCTAGCTATGAGAGGAGCAGGTCATAGAGCAATATGGACTCAAGTACGATGGCCGTACTTCACATGCAGAGGCTGGAGATGGAAGGTGTACTTCGCCGCAACATGGGATTTGCTCAAACAATAACAGATTACCAGAAGCGGATAAGAGACAGTGCAGAAGCTGTGCAAGCTGCAGAAGAATCCAGTCGCCGTCTGTCCATTGAGGTGATTTTGCTGCTTCCTCCTCGATATTGGACTTCAGACTTCATAAGAGAAATACAGCACAAAACATGATCTTCAGCACAGCAGTAGCCAGAGCAATTAGAAAATCTAGTTGGTATTTCAGAGTATTACATGTTTAGGCCCTTCATTGGAAAGCTCACTTGACATGTACAAGTTATCACACATCGGTGAAGGTGTCTGTACTTGAGAGAGAGAAGGACCTCCTTGCTAGCGTGGAGCGAAGAGCGTCGGAGGAAGTTTCATCGTTGTCGCAGAAAGTGCACCACCTGCAGGTGAGATAGCATGCATTGCTATTTTGACCAACTCTGATTGCACAGCTGTTCGATTTCCTTCTCATGCCCTTATTCCAACCATACTCGAAAGCGCATGATCGTACAGTGTCACATACCTTCTCCGTGGTCTCGAGAGTGTTGAGGCTTTGTGGACTTTGACTCTTACATCTTTTCAATTAACTTACAGGCATTGCTGGACAGCAAGCGAGAGGCTGATGATGCTAAGGAGGTCAGTCCCAAGCAACCTAATGCTTGTATGCACGTAGAAGGCAGAAGACAACGAGGGTTGTCAAAGCGTGATGTAGAATAGGGCGGCCTGCTAGAGAGGGCTCAGAGAAGCAGGTCTGTACGCTGTAAGATATGGGGTTCTATGTCACAGGCATAATCATGAGAAACACTTCACGACCCCTGCCGGGTCAATCGCTGTGCCCTTGCAAGTGAGATTAGATTTCCAGCCAGAGCTGGACCTGAGATGTACAGCTCGTGACAGTTCTGCTCATGTGGCTGTGCATCACCACAGGCTACAAGGAGAGCCGAGAAGGCGAAGGCAGAGGATGAGCTTCGGAGGCTTCAGGTGAGTGCCGAAAGCATTGCAGAAAGTAGGCAATGAATTACGTGTCAGCTTGGAGCACCACTACCATGTGTTACCAAGTTGGTTACTCAGATCAGACACCGCAGCACTGGTTTCTTCTATCCGCAGATCCTGCAATTAGTTGCTGATGTAGGTGGCCATCCTGGTCTTCAAAACCTGCTCGGTGGTGCAGAGAGAGTGGGCAGATAGCAAGCGGGAGTTAGAGCAGGAGAGGAGCCATGCGCGGGACATCTTAGCAGCCAGGGACACAGCTGTGCGGGAGTCCTCGCTGAAAGTGGAAGGTGCTCTGAAAGTGGTCGAAGAAGCCAGAAATGCTGCAAATGCTGCAGAAATGAAGTCCCAAGTCTTGCAGGTCACTTCCTATATCATTGTTGGCATCTATGCTTACGATGTCGTTTGGCTTGACTTACTCGAGCTTTGCTTACTTAGAGCAAGGACAGACCTGTCTTTCAGTTGACAGAGTGTGTGCATCTTCAGGCAGTTGCTTTTCCATGGTTTACAATGATGAGACTAGTCAAATGGGGACCTGCTTGTTATACTCGTACAAAGTCATCTAGCTTTTATTTCTGGAGATTGATGACTGTCTTGCTTTTGCACCATGGGTTGGCTACAGGCAAAGGTTGAGCAGCTTGAAACGAACTTGCAAAAAGCAGACGAGAAGGTCTGCACAGACACGGCAGTCGCGAAATGGGTTGCAGATCTTTGCATCTCGTATTTCATACTGTGAAGGCCCTCATCAATGTGGCTCCATGAGTCAGCCTCTCATTTACCCAAGATTTTGTTTTTCCCCATTCGTTTGCCAGCTCACACTGGTCCTCAAGGGGGACAAGGGGACGGGTGATAGTCCAAGTGTTGGGCTTTTGCCTGAGCGGGAGGCAGAGGCAAGTGGCAGCTTTGATGGCTACCGCAGCAGACTTGTTACATCAAGATGTAGATCTTGCTGCAGAGAAGGTGTAAGAGGTGCACTTGACACATGGTGCGGAGGTCCTGCTGCCTGTCATTCGCCAAGGAAATTAATGTGCTGGTATGCCTGGTTGTCACAGCTGGTCGGAGCAACTCTGCAAGCCAGAGATGAGCTGGAACGAGCCAAAGAGGATCTTGAGGCCACGAAGAGTCACCTTGATCAGGTCAGAGCTTATAATATGAAGCACAAAGGACAAGCCTTTCATGGTCATGTAAATTGCCATGCTAGAAGCTTTTATGTTCAGGTATTGCAAGCTAAACTATACGAGTTGCCATGGTACAAAATCAAGTGCAAGGATGTGGGTTGCTCTAAGAATAAATTTCTTGTGCCTGCCAAATGTGAGCCTTGACTCCTCCCAGTAAATTGGAAGGGTCTCTGATAATTCATAGTCGCTTGTGATTGCAGTACAAGCGTATATCAGTAGCCAATGAGGAAGCTCTTAATAGCATGTCCAAAGCTCACGAGCAATTCAAGCAGGAGGTACAACTGCAGGCTGATCTGCGAGTGCATTGATCCGTACTGATACACATTGATGACGAAAGATGTGGACAATGCTGATGCTTAGGAGGCGTACACTATTTGTATTCGTGTTGCTATCATGCACTTTTGCCAACCTGCGATCTGCACAAAGAGCTCTTTGCATGGATCCTAGAGTTGAGGTTTAAGGGTGTAAGCTGCATAGTTGGGCTGTTGCAGGCCAATCAATTTAAGGAGGATTCAGAAGCTGAGCTTGCGGCACTTCGAGGTCGCATAGACGAGCTGGAGGCCGACTTGACTAGCCGTAGTCAAGCCGAGGCTACCAGGAAGGAAGAAGAAAAAGCGGCTTTGATGCGAGCTGAGGCACAACAGAGTGAAGTAAGGAGCACCCTTGAAAGCACCATGTAAGTATGAAGGTTTATGAGCCCTGCGACTGTGCACCAGGAAGATTTTGCGAGCGGCAAATTACTGATCTTGCAAATGTCCACATTGTAGTGCTTGCCTTGAGAGAGTAGAGATGAAGGGCATGCATATCTATGGCACGAACAACTTCTTCACTTGCATAGCAGTGCAGCAAGAGCCTGACCATGGAAGTAGTCATTGACGGACTCGCTAGTATTACAGTGCAAGGGTTGCAAGCTAAACACTTGGTATTGAGAACGCTACCAGGAAAGAGCTTGACGAAACTAGGACTCAATTGGAAACTATGAAGAAGGATGTGGAGCACCATCATAGGCGGTGGAGGGAGGCGCAGAACAACTATGAGCAACAGGTTGAGGCTCACCTGGGTGCCATGTCACAATATTGTGAACATGTTCGTCGGGTTTTCTTGATAGTCAGTCTTCATCAGATGGAGTATTCTGAGCTACATGATTGCATGTGAGACATAGTGACAATATATCTAAGCCCTTCAGTTAGCCATCTCTGAAGAGCATTGTCTTTGCTGACTCAACTCAATGCTATAATTCCAGGTGCTGCGGCAAGGTGACACCATTCGCGAGTTGACCACCGTGTCGGAGCAACTCTTAGCAGCACGGCAGGAGTTGGCAGCAGTCCGTGGGCGAGCAGAGACAGCAGAAGCTGAACTTGTGATGGCCTGTCCACTTGACTCAATTTCTTAGTTCCTTGAGTACATGGTATCATGCTGTTTTAAGTAATCTGCTTAGTTGGCGTTCGAATTTTTTGATATGACGGTCTGTTTTCTGGAAAGCAAAGCAGGACGTGCAGCACTGTGTCAATAGCACTACTGACAGCATTTTCTGCGCAGGGTGCGGCCAAGGTCGTTAATGAGGCTGCTGCTGAGATCTCTGAGCAAGAAAGGGCTGAACTCAGGAAGAAAGTGGACGAGCTGGAAAAGCAGGTAACAGATTGTACACTCATATTTACTCATATTCATATATCATGTAGTATGCTCATACTATATTATATTCATACTCATATTCATGTAGTATACTATGGTCTCAAACAAGTCAATAACTCCTCTTCATGGAGACAGTCACTCCCATCATTGTCTTTTCAACATTCTGAATTAAGTGGTGTAGGCGTCATGATACCTTCTCATACCTTCTTGTCTTGACACTGCTTTGACAGAACAAGGTGCTGCTTGATCGCTTGGAAGCGGTGCAAGTCAGCTCTGCAGAGGTTGGTGGTAGCATTGAAAGGGAAAGAGGGGACACGGACATGCAGGAAGTCATTCGATATCTTCGACGATCCAAGGAGACGGTAAGACTCCAGATGAGTGCCGAGATGCTGCAGTTGTTCAGAGCTTCTGTGAAATTTGCTGGAACTATCTCATGACACGGCAGTTCTACTCATTTGTTGGATACTGTGTTAGACTCTTATTGCTATAGATGGCATATTGATGCGTAGCATAGTATCTGGTTGCTGAGAAGCACTTGCACTTGCACTTGCAAGCAGTTCTATTGAGAGATGGTCAAATACGGGCCTTGGACGCTCTGTATCTTGATACGAGCAGAGCACGGTGCTCTCCCCCTTGTGTGTCATTTACTTGGTGGATGATTACAGGCATATGTTATGTACTGACATTTGACGGTTTCCTGTTATTGCTTATTGTCTTCTGCAGGTAGAGGCTGAACTCGCCTTGCTGAAGCAGGAACGAGGGCGTCTTTTGAAGCAGGTGCATAGCAGTTTATGGCAGCAGTAACTAATATTGTTCTCAGCTGTATTCTTGACCACTTTCTCTGAAAGTTGCAGGAATCAAGGCTGGACTATCCATGGTCATGATCTGGTACTCGGCAATATAGCAGTCCTCTGAGTTTCCTGCTGTGTTTGAGGTACACTTATCAGCACTGATGTTGGTCACTCTGAGCAGCTGGACGCGGCTGAGCACGCGGCAGAGGAGGCTCAGGCACAGCTGCGCGCGGAGCAAGAAAAGCTGCGAGGCTCTCTCCACACTGCTGACGAATTCCAGAACCTCAAAAGCCAGGTGTCCCTTTGTTTTGCCTGCTTGAATGACTTTCAGAAAATTTAGCTGCATGTACAAAGATCAGTACTCTGCTAGGCACTCACAAAAAGATCGAGAACAGAAGCCTAGTTAAGGCCACTATCAGGTACTTAATTCTCATTGTTAGTTACTAGCTTAGATCAGCAAGCCAGTTTGCTTCCTTTACTTTGTCATCGCACTAAGAGCCTTCTGTTGTGGCCTTGAGAAGGCCAAGGACACCAATCTAGTGTGGTCTCCTTTCAAGTGAAACCCTTCTTACTGTATGTTGAAGGCGGAGCAAGTGAATCTTCTACGAGAAAGCAATGCCATGCTGCGTGAGGAAAACAGACGTAGCTTCGAGGACAGTCGAGTACGGCCTCCGCCAATTCCTGCATGCAGACTCTACGTACATGGTTTCCTTGCAATCAAGTGTTTCAGTACGCATTGCTTGGCTGAGTGCTTCGCTTGAAGTCCATCGAATTTGTATCTTTCTCCGGATAAAAGTGCATGAACAGAAGTGCATGACTTGTGATGGCTTGGCAGACATGGAGGGAGAAGTTGCGGAAGCTGCAGGATGAGCAGGCTCCACTCCACGCGAAAGTGAGAGAAAAGCAAGTTGAGCTAGAAGCCTCAGGGAAAGAGATTGAGACGTACAAGGCAGAAGCTCATCGCTGGCAGACTCGTGTGAACCAGGTGCCAAGCTAGTCCTGCTCATTCAATAAGAGTTGTTGACCTTTCAGCTTAACAGTATGGACCTACAGTACAGGATGATGTTGCACGTGTTGCCAGTGCATTGCAAGGCACCACTTATGTGTAGAACTCTCTAAGATGCTATTGCAGTTCCAACTTGATCGCAGCTATTGCTTGAATATAGATGTCAGATCACTTGTCTATGTGAACCATGTGCAGTTACTGGAGAAGTACAAAGCCGTGGATCTCGATGAGTACCAGCGTGTGCAGTCAGAGCTTGACGAAAGCATGGTGAGGTGATGATAGGCTCCGCATTGGCAGCATTGTGTTTGATGCGTGACAAGAAAGTAGCAGGACCCTACTTACTCCAGCAAAGGGTATTATCTTTGTACCTTTGTATTTTGGAAGCTGCTTGGCGAGTAGGTGATTATAAAAAGGCTGTTATTCTTGTCCATCTGCATCCACAGCGTGCTATTCAGAGCAAGGACGAAGAGGTTGATGCACTCAAGAAGAAGATGGCAGAGATAGAGGAGGAATTGAAGAAGCGCACGGCGTCAGAGACGAGGGTGAAAGAGCTTGAGCAAAATCTACAAGAGCAGCGCAGCCGTGCCACCAAGTTGGACGAGGAACTTGTAAGTATTCTCATACGTTCCTCAACTTTGCCAAACTTTTCGCTACATGCAGATCGCTCTTCCTTGTCTTTGAGCAATTTGGCTGCTTGCAAGATCCACTGCATGTACCCTGGCAAAGTTCCAAGAACAAGCTGACAATGATCAAGAACAGGTGACAGCCCGACTTGAAAAGCGCAGGATAGAATTACTGGCCTCTAGACACAAGGTACATGCTACTACGTGTGCACACTTCTACTCTTCATGTCTGATGCAAACATCTTCTATACCCCTGTTTGTCTGTGTTTGTTTCTATCTCTCTCGAGGTGGGTACAAGACAAGCAGTATATGACTCACAACTACAGGCCTTCTCTTTTCATTGTCACTACAATCTTGTCACGAACGTGGTCATGGTCATCATGTAGCTGAAGCAGCCAAGCACTGGTATCGTCTACAGGCCAGGTATGAGCAGGTATCAAAAGAGAAGGATGAAGGAAGGGAGAAAGGGCACGAGCAGTTGCTGAAGGAGCGGGATGCGCTGCGGTCTGAGAAGGAGAATGTCAGGAAGGAACTTGACAAGGAGCGAGAAGTTGCTCTCAAGGCGAAGGAAGAGTCGACCAAAGAGAGGGAGAGCTTGCTGAAGCAGGTGCAGGACTTGAAAGCCGCAGTCGAGAGAGGTAACATCTCATCCTCCTCGTCTATCGTTTGCAGCTGATCACTAGTGATTGCATGCCACAATCCTAAATGCCTCTAATTGTGCTGCCTTGGTGCTCGTAAGATGCGCTTAGGACTGCCATTCCTGGTGCTCCTCCTGCTGTTTGTCAAGGGCTGCCAGGACAGACTGACAAAGTGACTTTGGCATTAGTACCTGAATGTATGTTCAGTAAATGAGAACACCAAACATGAAAGCTCATGTGATTGAGGGTTTGTGTATGTTCCTGTCAGGTAACCATGCCGTTGGCAATAGCGAGGCTTCTTCTAAAGCTAGGGAGCAGAAGCTGCAGGTCAGTCATCATGAGGAGGAGAGTGGTGTGGGCTTCTTGACCGGTTATCCAGCTTGCAGTTGTAGGGGTATAGTTGTTGCCACCTGTTGTCTATCTTAAGGTTCAGTAGTTCAGTAGTTGCAATGATACTCTCTGCTTACAGATTGTGGAAAGGCTCCTGAATGAGGAGAAGCAAAAGAGGAAGAAAAATGCTACGGACTTCACCAGTGTTGCTGATCGAGCAAATCAGGTCCGTTCCTGATCACAACCCAAGCGTGGGTGAGATGTTGTACTGCAGCTATTTAGAGTGTCAAATTGCCCATATTTTTGCACCCTGTGGCTAGGCGAAGCCTCAGAACTGCTTCTCACAATGGATGTGACGTTGCAGAAACACCAAGACGTGCTGGCTCAAGTCGAAGTCTTGCGAGCAGAGCTTAACAACTTGCGGTCAAAGGTGCGTTGCCTGATTCATTGCCATAGCTGTCAATCACATGTGTAGATGCAACAAGGACACCATGGATGTTTCTTCACGGACCTTGATTCACATGTGTACCATCTGTCAGCTCCTGGTTGCACGTTTTCGTGACAGTATCTTGTGTTGTGCACACCTGGGTGCTGCAGCCAGACGGAAACAGCAAGCCTCTTGGGGAATTGCCAGCCGAGGTGGCCCTTGCCAAGGCGTCAGAGTCCTATACGACAGCAATCTCCGACTTGCAGCAAGCAGGTGCAGCCCATGGAGAGGGGGAGGCAGCAAAGGCTGGCACGGGGCCATCAAATCCCGAAGACGGGTCAGCGACCGTGGTGCCACAGCAGCAGGCGCCCGCTGGGCTGCCACCGGTTACGGCTGCCGCACCATCAAGTGAGCCACCAAGCCAGCCAGTCGCTGCTGCAACAGCGGTCATGCCCAGTAGAGCCGCCGCTGCCACTACTTCGCCAGCAAAGGCTGCCATGCCACCGGCAGCGCCCACACCTGCACATGCGCCTGCAGCAACCGAAGCGCGGCAGATCAGCGGTACAGGGTCGACTATCTCCACGACTGGCTCTGGTACCATGAGGCCCACCGGCGCAGGCGGCAGAGGCAGAGCAGTGCCGGCTGGACGCGGCGTGCTGGGGCCTGGCAGCCTTCGCCGCCCTCCTTTCTCGCAGCCCACTAAGGGCGCAGCGGGGGGCAGAGGTGGGGGCAGAGGTGTAGCGAAGGACGACCTCACCGAAAGGGCTGCATTCATGGAGGCGCAGCTCAGGCAGATGCTCCTGTCAGGCCAGCAGCGCGGGACTCCTGCTGCCCCAGAAGCAGCCGCCGCTGCCGGCGCCACTGCTGTCGCCAAGGACCCTTCTCCCGAAGGAGAGAGGAAAGCGGAGGGGGATGAGAAGGCAGAGGAGGTGAAGACTGACGGCGGAGCAGAGCGGGAGGGCCATGGAGAGGAAGGCGAAATTAAGGAGGAGAAGGAGGCAGAGGAGGTGACCACTATTCTCACACTCAATATGCCCTTCTTATGTGATAGCTGAGCCTAGTATGAAGATATATCGTGTTAAGTTGCTCTGGCCCTCGACTTTGCTCATTGCGCACCTGACGGCATCACTTGGGCTGACGAAAGCTCCTCTGGTAATGACTGGCTGAGCAGGGTACACGAAGAACATTGAGACGTTTCGTCCGACCAATGATCGGCACAGCACCGGCACCTCCCGCGGCTCCGACGACCTCCCGCCCGTTGCCAGTGACCACCAAGGCTCCAGATCAGACACAAGCACCGCCTGCAAGGGTTACCACTGCTGCTGCTACTACTGCTGCTGCCCCGGTGGAAAGCAGCAGGGACCCAACCACTGAAGCGCAAGGCACCCCCATTGAGGTCGCAAGTGGCGGCCCACAACCGGCTACTCTGGCTCCGACTGCAGAGCCCACCAAGTCTGCGGTTGCCTCCGGCCTTGGTTCAGAGATTGTGCTGCTTGGGAAGCGGCCCGTGCCTGAAGCAGAGGGAGATACTCCACCGGCAGCAAGTGCAGATGCTGCTCCTCTTGAGGGTGGTGGTCCTCCGGCCGCCAAGCGCGTACGAGAAGTTGGTGCCGCACAGAGGGCTGATCTACAGGAGCCGGAAGCAGGCACGACTGATGGTGCTCCTGCTGCCGCTGAGCCTGGCAAGGATCTGGCTGCAGAGGTTGGCAATGCAGCGGCAGCTGATGCTTCCACTGAGCTGGTTGGTGTTTTCGTGGAGACCATCACTGTCACGCCTATGAGCATTGCAATTGAGGAGGAAGTGATTCTAGATGATGTTGCAGAAGCTGCCGCAGTAGAAGCAGAAGGTGTTGAGGAGGAAGAGCAGCAGACGCTCGAGGTGGGTGAGGCAGAGGAGCAGGTGGCAAAGCGGCCGCGTACAGAGGAGGCGGAGGCGGGGCCAGAGAAGCACGAGGAGACCGACATGGACCAGGTGGTGGAGGATGTTCCTGCTGCGGACGCCGAGGAGGGCGAGATTGAGGTCGCTCCTGGGCTTCCACAAGCCCAGGACACAAATACGGAGGCAAGGAGCTTGGCTGTGCAGACCGCAGCCACTTATGAAGACCAGCAGCTGGAGATGGGTGAAGTGGCAGTCGGCGAGGTAGCCCATGATGCGGGGATGCTTGAGGCTGAAGCACCGGCTCTGCCAAGTGCACAGGACAACGAGGTCGCCATGGAGGAGGCAGGCGAGCAGCTCGATGAGGCAACAGCAGCTGCTGTCACTGCAGAGCCTGCCGCTGATACTGAGGCCCCAACGAACGTTGGCGATGAGGCAACGGCGCCCACGAGCCAAGTGGAAGGAGCCCCAGTAATAGATGGTACTTCTGGCGAAGAGGGTGCCAGTGCACAAGCCAAGGACGCGGCTGCTGAGGCGCAGCAGCTGGCCCCAGCCTCTGTCAGCACCGATGCTCCAAGCGAGCCAGTCCCTCCTCAGGAGTCGCCGGTCCGCATCACGCGCCGAGTCACAGCCGCTGCCCGAGGCCGAGGCCGGTTGTCCGTTGGAAAGGTGGCTGTTCTTCTGACAAGCTCTAGTGGTTGCTTGGCTCAGGAGTGGCTTTGTCTGAACTTAGTAGAAATTTGGTAGCTACAGGTAAGCTCTGCTTTGCTCGCTTGAAGCATGAGCTCATGTGCATATAGGAGGTGGTTGTAATCTGTTACTAGGAGCTTGTGTTGTGTCAGGAACCTCAAAAGGCAGGCGAAGGTCTCCTGCCAGTACCTGGCATGGGAGCAACATCCACTGGCAGTCCGGTACAGGAGAGGGCCAGTCAGGGGGCTGCGCTCCAGCTGCCAGCCAGTGGGGGAGTGAGCATGCCCGCAGTCGGCTCCCCGAGGCGAGGAGGCAAGGTCTCGCCTCCTGGGCGCAGGGCAGTGCCACCGTCGCCGGGAACACGGTCCGGCCGCGGCAAGGCTGGGGCAGCACAAAAACTCATGAAGGTGAATGAGTACCCTCGCCTGTCTGGCATTGCCGTGCAGCCTGTTGCTTGTGACCTCAATTCTCACTGCAAGGTGCCAAATAACTCGCTTCTGCACTCACTTGTCTCTTGAGCTCCTGTGATTTTCAGGCGGTCAAGGAAACGCGCGTGGGCCATGCAGCTCGGGGGGGCGGCACTGCCAGGGGAGGGCGTCTCATCTCCTTGCAGGGTGCACCCAGTAAGAGTCCTTTGTGCAACTGCCTCGAGACAGTGCTTGACAAAAAGGATTGCGCTTACTTGCAGGTCCTTTTGGCACTGGCTTTGCATGGTATACCTCCTTAGAAGCACGAATGATGTACTTACCAGGTTCGTCTGGAGATATGATGGACTCCTTACGGAGCTCGTCTGACATGCTCAGGTCGTGGAGTTCCGCCACCTCCGGCATCTACAAATGCACCGGCTGATACCGATAAGAAGGAGCCGGATGGTCAGGGATCGTAGCTTTTGCCAACCTAGAAGGGGTTCTTGGAGAGAGAGGGCTTGGCATGTAGCTGGACATTGTCTGCTGTTGGCGAGCTATGCAACTCTTTGAGGATAGAGGAGTGATCGCTTGCAGGCAAAGAAGTAGGGCAGGCGACAGTTTCAAACCATCTGCGCAGATTTGCGCGAGATTGCCGCATTTAGATGTTAACAGGATGATTGTGTTTCTGCTGATGAGCTTGAGCAGTCAAGCTGAGGGGAAAGTGTTGGCTTCAGAGAAACGGTTATAGTCAACTGCCAGTCCAAGCATGCCCGTACAGAGTGACAGGTAGAAGACAGGCTAGAAGGAGGTCACAAAGTGAAGCAGATGACTGCTGTATTCTCAGGGCTCAGTAGCCCTGGTCGACAGCCAGTGGACTGACAGGTTGGTGAAGAACGGATTGTATGCAAGAAAAGCTGCTCGAGTTACAGAGCTGTGCACCCAGTAAAGTTGCACCAGATACAGTGACATTATTAGCAACATGACAGGTGATTGTGCATTGGAGTACCCACGCAGAGGTTGAATTGCGAATATCAGAAGGCATTGAGCCCATGAGACATTCTCATTTAGAGCTTTGCTCTTGAGTTTTGTGTGCAAAGGAGGCTCAAGTGGCTTCTCCACGAGCAGAAGTTCTCACTATTGTGAAGCTATCTATCTGTTGAAAGCCCCAAAGGGTGCCTATCAAGAGACTGGCGAAGTGCTAGCAACTAACTAAGAGGAAGCAGGCGGGCTGGCCTTGATCAAACGCAGCATGCGCTGGGCAAGCAGGAAGCAGAACAGCTGATGCAGCTGCTGCAATGTGCCAGGCACAAAGAGCACTCTGTTCAGCAGTTAGCTAAGGTCGTGGACTGGCTACAGCTGGCTGCCCTCACTTGACCAGCCCACAGTAGCGCGATATGGTGCGGCTCCCCAGGAGGCCTTCAGCTATGCCTGCACCACTGCTGAAAGCAGCGCTCTGCAGGCTGCCGGCTAGCTTGTATGTGCCGGCTAGCTCGTCGTGGAGGCCTCCGCTGTAGTGTGCCGTGTGTAGTGGAGTGTGGAGGTGCTTGGTGTTGTTGTGGCACACTCAGTCATACTCTGCCTCGATGAGGTCGTCTGAGAGGCAGACAAGGAGCGGGGGGGTCCGTTGCCGCCGCGAGCTCCAGGCCTTGTGGGGACTGCTCTCGTCCTCCTCCTCCTCCGAGTCAGCGTCAAAGTGCAGGTCCGAGAGCTCCTCCGTCAGGCTCCAGCTGTAGGCTTCGTCGTCCGCTGGCGTCGGCGGCGGCGGCGCAGAGCTCAGAAAGGCTTCCAGCGAGTTGAGCAGGGACGCCAGCGCCGGCAGGAGGCCGCCAGCTGCTGCAACGGACGGCAGGCGGGCGACCTCCATGTCCTCGCCCGGGGCCTCCTCCTGGTGCTGGCGAGACGCTTGGACCAGGCGCAGCGGCAGCGGCAGCGGCAGCGGCGGCAGCGGCGACGGCGGCGGCGGCGGCGGCGGCTGAGGCTGGACACCGGCAACGGGAGACCGCTTGGCGTGGCGGGGGGGGGGGCGAGAGGGGAAGTGGGCGATGTGGGCGACGAAGTGGGTCTTCGGGGTGCTGCGCCTAAAGAGGGTGAGGAGAGGAAGCTCGGAGGAAGGCGAGAGGAGAGGAGGGAGGGAGGAGAGGGGGGACACGCCGGCGCCGGGGTGCCCGCCTGCACGGGGGGTGGTGGGGGCCAACAGCTCCCCCGGGCGCTCGGGCTCTCGGGCGCTGCCCGGCGCCGTCGGGCAGGCGCTCGGAAAGCTTCCCGGGCCTCCAGGGACCCGGGACACGGCCGGATTTTGTCGCGTAGCGCTGAGGCAGGTGCCCTGTGTGGGAAATCGTCTGCGGGCCTCGATCGTCGGGCCGGCCGCGTGCGTGGACCCCAGCTTCTCCCACCAGTGCGCTGTCCGGCTTGTCCCGGCCGTTAGATGGCCGCCACGTCGCGCCCGAAAAGCCGTCGAGCCCGCCGCTCGACGAGCCGGACGTCCCGCGGCCATGGGGGTGGAACAGTGGGGATGAGGAGGCCCTTGCCCGAGTCTCACTTAGTGCTAACCGCCTCGTGCCCGCCAATCTTTTAACGACTACTTTAACATGAAGGAGGGCAGTGTCGCCGCACCACCCGGTATGAACACATGTGGCTGCAGAAAGCGCAATTCTGCCACCAAGCCGCTTGCTGCTCACCACTTGCTTCTTCGTCGCCTTTGTGCTAGGTTATACTATGTGAGCATCCTTCGTGGTACTTATTGGGAGAAGTGCTCGCCCATAAAGAAGAGTGGCTGGCAAAGCCAGCCCCAACAAGAATGGACAATATCCCAAGCCAAATAAAGAGGTGCCGAAAAAGAACTACACTACAATCCATGCCGTTGGACTAGGACTAAGACATCAGCCAGAGGACGCTTATTGGACTGTGACAACTCTCGCCATAAAACAAGGTCTGGACGAGCCAGAACAGGATGAGACCACAGCTCATCAATTATCATCAGCAAAGTGGGTGAGAGCTGTGAAAAGGAAGTAGCAAGCTCTTGAACAAAACCGATGGACAAGTGTCGAAAGAGTCGGAAAGGAAGTGTTCGCCCGTAGAGAAGAGGGGGCTGGCAAAGCCAGCCCAAAAAGAATGGACAATGTCCAAAGCCAAAGAAAGAGGTGCCGAAATAGGACTACACTGGGGAAAGCAAACAAGGAGAAGAAAATGGCCGCTGAGAGCTTTGCGGGTCCGGGTCTCGGCGGAGTGCCTCCTTCCCTGCCTCGAGCTACTCGGACCTGATGTTGCTCACTCGCGGGTACTGAGCTCCCCTAGTATGTTGTCGTGATTGGTAGAGTAGAAGGTGGTAGAGTAGAGGAGTCCTTCCTCGGCATCTCATTCTTCGGCTTTGGACACTGTACATTCTTTTTTGGGCTGGCTTTGCCAGCCCCTCTTTCTCTCTGGGCGAGCCTTCTTCTTTGCCAGCCCTTCTTCTCTATGGGCGAGCCCTTTCTTCCTAGACCCCTACTCGCTGAGGGACGTGCCGGATGTCCAGAATTGACGCCCGCCCGGGCAGGTCCGGCGGCCATTAACGGTCACACGGTTATACGAGGCAGAAGTCTCATTGTCCGCCTCCATCAGACGCTAGAAAGAAGTGCTAGCCCATACAGTCATACCTCGTTAAAGGCACCCACGGATAAGGGCACATTAGCGCAATCCCTCGATAGTGACACCTTTTTGCGGGAAGCACTTCTTTCCCCAGGCAAAAGTGACTCGATAAGGGAACGTGCCGTTATTTACAGGCACAGTTTTTCGGGGCAAATTCCCCCCCTAGAAGTGCCTAAATGAAAAGAAAGCAACATATCTCTAATATTCTCTACAGTGGTTAGGGTTGAGGTTTTGGGTTTAGGGTGTGGGGTTTAGAGTTTAGGTCTAGGGTTAGGGTCTAGTTTTTAAACCCTATGCCTAAACCTAAACCCAAAATGCCATTTTTCAAATATAATCTGATATACTGCTGATTGTCACGGTAGAAGCACATTTGGGGGCAATAGTGCCTCTACAACGCACAAGCACACCTCGATATAGTCACACATTTTCGCCAAACCGGCCGACGTGCCTATAACGAGGTATGACTGTAGAGAAGAGTGGCTGGCATCAGACGCTAACAGTGTCAACTGTGCTATCTTCCTCAATCAGAAGAAAGGGCTCGCCCATTGAGGATAGGGGCTGGACAAGCCAGCCCAAAAAAGAATGAACAAAGAACGAGAAGGGGGCAGTCAATCTGGCTGCTAGCGCCTCAGACAGAATCTTCTTCCTAAGCTGGCCAATAATGAACGTACCGCTTGGGACCCAGTGCTACCCGTCCCGTTTCATACTTCTTTCGGCCCCATTGGGAGTGCCACTTCTTCTATGGACCGTATTTGGGCTGGCTCTGATGAAGACCGTCGTCTGGATTCTCTCGATACTTCCGGCAGCCCTTTCAGACTTTCTTCATTTTCATAGGAGAAACAGCTCTTCTGATGCAAGGCTGTGAGAAAAGGAGCCAGCTTTTCGAAATTGACAGCAGTGTGGAGAAATTAGTAAGCCCTTCAGCAGGGGCTGTGAAAAGCCAGCCCAAAAAGGATGGACAAGATCCCAAGGGGCCCGAAGGAAAAGATCGTGTATTAGAAAGAAATGTAGGCCAAATGGCCAGGTACAAAGGCAAGCACATCTAAAAATCTACATAACCTACAGCAGATTGACCCGCTCAATAACCACGGGTCAAAACATAAAGGTCACTACTCGATGCATGAATACTAGATGCCAGGAACGGAGCCCTTCTGCCACCTACTAGAGCTCGCCCAGCTTTCTGGTGCAAGGCACTAGCCTGAGCACGCTGCAAACAGGCCGAAACTCGACGTCGCAAGAGCGACAGATATGCAGCTGGCAAGCCCATCTCAGCCGAAGGGGAGAGAGAAGGCGCGCGGAGCGCTTGAACTAAAAGGGAGGCAAAATCGAGCCAATACATTGAAAGCCCGAAAGCGGCAATGCCATTCTTTCTCCATGTCAACGGAGGGCTGCTCCGCGGCCAACCTCGTGCGGTAGCCGGCGGCTCTGCTTGTCGCGCACTATCGCACGCACCTGTGTGCCGTCTCGTGCCTTGAAACGACAGCCACGACAGGCCGGGCGGGGAATGCGGCGTCGCCTGCGCGTCAAGGCCCAGCCGCCTCCTGCCCGGTGCTGCTTGACGAGGCTGGCGTGGTGCCTGCACAGTAATTTGTCGGCCCGCCACGAGGCTCAGGGCCACGAGGCTGCCGGCCCGGCCCGTCTGCCACCGCCAGCCGGGCTGTTTGCACAGGGCTTGCCCGCCCTCACTGCTTGACCCGCATCCACTGTAGATCTCAGCGCATCTCGCAAGCTACAAGGCCCGTTCCGGCTCTTGGGCGGCTACAATGTGCAGTCTGAATATGTGTATTATGTCATTACGATCATTTAGTCCCGTACCATGTCCTCACTATGCGACAGTGCCGAACTCCATGCCCAAGGGAAGAGGAACGAGAGCTCGTTTCAGACGGGAAAGAGGAGCTTTATAGCGTAGCTTTATGATTTAGCGCCATTGGACCTTGTCCAATGTTGGGCTGGCCTTTCATAAGAACGCTTTTTTCTTCACAAGGAGAGGCTTGTGAGGCAGCCTTGGTAGTCGTTCATTCACGAGTGGGCGGCAGGCAGGCCTTCACCTCCTCACGCGCGCCACCATGCCCGACGTCCTGCAACGCTGTCAGGTGGAGATCACGCGCGGATAACGTTGCGAATGTGGGGCGGGCGCCGGGTCGCGACGGCAGGAGGAGTAGGGCGCCCGACAACGCAGGCGACCTGGCCCGCCCCGCCAGCCCGACATTCCGACCCCCAATGCCTTCTCCAGCTAGTTGCACCTACCACCCACTCCCAGTTATTTCCTCCTGTGCCCGCCACATTCCACGCCCTCCGCGGCCGCGCCGTGCGCCTCACCCCGCTGGCGCTCACAGCCCCACTGGACTCCCAGCACAGCTATCCACCGCCCCAAGATCTTGGCGTCCGCTGCCCGCTCGCTCGGTAGCGACCGATCGATCTTGAGATCCTTCACCGCCACCTCGTCAGCACTGTCGTCATCATTGTCCTAGCCATTCGACTGCAAGCTACTCTGACATGCGGCTGCTGACTAGGAAATAGTTTAGCACCTAATTATTTAGCAACTTGAGCTTCAGCGCCTTTCGGCGTTCATGGTTCATGGCCCCTTCGAACCTCTGTCAATTCTTTTCGGGCTAGCTTTTCACAGCCCTTGCCCCCATTGGAGTGCCACTTCTTCTTCCGGCCATTTCGGACCATGGCCATCCTCCTGTGGGCTGGCCTTTCACAGCCATAGTCCCTTACTGGGAGTACTGGGAAGAGCTTTCGTTGTCAAAGTCACTAGCCCCTCTTGCATTGCCTCTGGAGAGCTCCCATGCTTGAGTACATGGCTTGCCCTAAGCAAGTACCATGTTCTTGAATAGCCAGTGTTTATTGATCGCAACCTTTAACTATCCATGGACTTGTTGTGACGTTCAGGATGACCAGGCACTGCATAGAGCAGGTCGATCCCACACCCAGCTCGTTCATGCACGTCTGGTGCATACAGTTGTCCATGTGTTGGTTACGCACTCGCTAGCCTTTACCTTGCACCTTCAGGCCGGTGCTTAGATGCTGCTATACCTAGCCATGGGGTTTGTACTCTTCCGGTAAACTGTCTGCTACCGTCTGCTGTCTCGTACCTACTGGGCTTGCATGATGGCCACGTCGCTAATGCTTGCTTAAATTGTGGGCAACTCTGCATCACACAACCAATACAATACCCATTGCAGTAATTGTATTACCTCACCAATGCTTCTGGCTATATCTTGCCAGCTGGTCCTACAGAGATATCGCTCTTTGAGTCTCTGATGGATCGCAGAGTGTGCCTCATTATTTGCCGCTGTGCTCTGTCTTCATTTTGCCACGGACCTTTGCGTAACAAAGTATTCATAGTCCCTCTGTTTTTCTGTGCCTGGCAACCTTAATCTTGACTTATGGTGGCAGGCCTCTGCCAGCAATGGCTATGTCGTGGTAGCGCTGGCCCTTCACACAAGCATACAGGCCCTTCATCAATTTATGACCGAGGAGTTTCCCAACTTACATAGACGAGGGGCACACAGCTACCACCCTAGGGATGGCATGCGAGTGGGCTGACCCAATTGCCATACTTTGACCTTCTCGACCGTCCATGGTGGAGCGTTTTCAATGTGAGAGCATGACAGCATTATAAATTAGATGCTAATTTATGCCACACCTTTACGTGGGAGCGCAGCACCACACACATTCAGGGGCGTCAAAGGGAGCTCCGGCAGCTGACATCCCACCAATCGGTTGCTGAACAGCGATTAAGTGACTAATCCTCCGCCCCCACTCTTGAGTGGGGGCGGAGGATCTCTTAATACACCCGCATTTCCTCTTGAGACAGGAGCATGCCCACCCGTCTTTTCTCGAAATTGTTATGCGGTATGAGCTGGTTGTGTTTGCGGTGCTGCGTTTGGCTTTCTCGCCTGCTAAAAGTAAGAAATAGGAATGGCCGCTCCACAACAGCCGCAAGCACGCTGATTTTGCTCTTCGCCAGTCTACAGAGTTCTGTAGACTGGAAGACTGGAAACCTCAAGCTATCTATCGTGGATGGGAAGGTACGATGCTTGCACCTCTTAACCTAACTGCATGAACGAATAGACGGTTCGGTCTGGCCTCCATTTCATTTCATGAAGAGGATTGCGTGTATTTCAAACAAACGTAGGCCAAATGGCTGAGTACAAAGGCAAGCACATTCAAAATCTACATAATCTACAGCAGATTGACCCGCTCAGTAACCACGGGTCAAAACATAAAGGTCGTCAATCGATGCATGAATACTAGATGTCAGATACAAAGCCCTTCTGCCACCAACTAGAGCTTGCCCAGCTTTCTGGTGCAAGGCATGAGCCTGAGCACGCTGCAAACAGGCGGAAACTCGTCGTCGCAAGAACGACAGATGTGCAGCTGGCAAGCGCATCTCAGCCTGAAACACATCTGCACGTCGTGTGTAGCCTAGATTGGCATTGTTTTGAAGGAGGGTGTGGAAACGAGGACTCAGACAGCCAGAGATAGTGATTGCCGCTGGCAGGAGCTGATCGCATTGGGGGTGATTGGAGTAGTGCTGCATCTTTCTTTGTTCTGCACCGCCCACTGCGTGACCAGCGATGTGTGTGGATGCTGGACCTTTACCTTTATATACGCCTCCGCAACAACAACGTCGACCAGGGCCCGTGGTCCTCCACCAGGTTGCACGCCCACAATGTCAAGTGTGCGGCGATGATGACGTAATTTCATGGGCACCGCAAGGCCTGTCCATGAGAGAAAGTGTGCAGCGCAAATGAAAGGCAAGATGACCAGATTATGCTAGTACACAATTCAAGCAAAAGCCAGTGCAATGAATGAGGCTACACAGAGCGAAGTCCTATGCTGTGGTGGGCTGAGGTAACAGTGCGTAAGCCGGCTGAAGCGTGACTTCAGTACCCACGAGTGAGCACAAGTATATTCAACCTTTCAAAAAAGTTGGGGAGCCGGAGCACCGCCACAAAGCTAGAGGCCTTTCAGGTCTCTGAGCGGCGCCTGCGCCCAGCACGCCGATGAACAGCTTGGGGTAGGGCCGCCGCTGCGTCAACCCGCCACCTTAGCATAGGGCTTCGTTACATGTAGCCCCAATTTCTGCACTAGCTGTTGCCTAAACAGTGTATAGGCTTCAATTGGCCACCCTCTCATTGCATGCGCACCGCGCGCCTTCTCTCTCTTCATGCGCACCGCGCGCCATCATTCTATCTTCTGGGCTGGCCTCTCACAGCCACCGCCCTCTACCAGGAAGAAAGCGCGGCCAGATTGACTGGTGGCGGGGAAAGGCCAGCCCATAAGGAATGGACAAGGCCTCTCACAGCCACCGCCCTCTACCGCCGCAATCGACACTTTTGGCCGCAATCGACACTTTCGGCTGCTTGGGTCCTCGCTTCCATACCCTACTCGAGAACATAGCGAGTCTGGGATATGCACGACGCGAGGATATGCTCCCAGCCCAGATGGGTATGCCGGCAGCCTATCTGTCATTTCTGCGACGTCGAGTGTCAACCTGTCTGCAACGAGCTCAGGCGTATGCTCTGCATCAGAAAGCTGGTCGAGCCTTAGC
>WELB01000009.1:697910-733563 GCA_009602725.1 Spirogloea muscicola
CGCCCGCCGCCACTGCCGCCGGCGGCGTCGGCGGCGGCCCCTTCGCTCGCTTCGCGGGCCTGCGGCAGCTGCCTGGAGGAGCTGTGGCAGCGGCATGGCGGAGCAGCAGGGCCGGCGGGCCACCGAAACAGCTGCCGATTCCGCAGCGGCAGCGTCGTCGGCGGCGGCGGCAACAAGCGCCACAGGCGCCGGCGGCGGCGCCGGCGGTGGCGGCGGCGGGCGGCTGGCAGGACTTCGTGGGCGGTGACCTGCTGGGGTTCGACCTCGGGCGGTGGAAGGATGCGGTGGAGCGCAACGGTGCTGTGGCCATCTACGCGCCGCCCGAGGGCGGCATCGAGGGCCGCTACGCCACGCGCCTCAAGCGCGAGGGCTACCACATCATGAACGTCTTTGCGCGCGGCCTGGGCGACCCCGAGGCGTACCTCACCAAGGTCCACGGCGTCCGACCGGTGAGTGCACGGAGCTGCGACACGTGCAGGGCTCTCATCTGCAGGCTTGTTGTGCCGAGGCTACTTGAGCGCCCCAGCAGGACCTTAAGAACCATCCCTTTGCGGATATTTCAATGCCCTTAAGCATCAACTAAAGTGGGCACCGAGCTTAATCTTGTATTCTGGGCTTGGGGATTGAGTCTAGGTTTGCTATGGCTCATGCATTAAGGCTTGGTCTTTATGCACTTCCTATAGCCCACATTGTGGACGACTAATCAGCACTTCAGCCTTCAGCTGCCGGTGTTGGCAAGAGTGAGAAAGCACCGCAGCATTCTTCCAACCTTGTGGGCGTGGTACCACCTTTCATCTCGCAGCCTGCCATTGACATTTCGCAACTATGCCTTGCCAGCCCCACCTGGGTAAGCAGGCGGTCGCGCGATGGTACCTCCCACCGGAGATTGACTACCGGCTGGAGTGCATGCCGCGTTCGAGCAATGGACTGATTGTCTGGGTGATGGAGGCCAAGGTGAAGGTCCTGCATGCCCGAGCTGAGCTGCAAATGCTCCACAAGTATATCTCCCAAGGAGCTTAAGATTGGTAGTTCAAGTTGACTGCATGCATTAGGCTTACTGCTGTCTTGTTTGTCTGATCTTTGTATTTGAATCAGGCACTTAAGACTAGAAATGAATCACATGTAATTATGGCTTTAAGTGAACGAAAGAAACCTTTTCAATTTTGTGCGCTTTTGCTCTCCATAGCTCTGACCAATTGTGGGCTTCCTGCCAGGTTCTCTCTAGGAATGAGTTGCAGTTCTTTGCTCTGCTCCCTGCCATCCAACCTAGGGTTAAGGTGGTGGCTGAGATGGGGAGCGCGTAAGTGGAGACTGCCTAGCCTAGCTCCATCTCTAAATACAACATGCAGCCTCAATGTTCTATTGTAGTCCCTCACATAGCATGCATGTATTGAACCCATTTCCTGGGCTCTGCTTCATTTTGTTCTTTGTAATGACATAGTTAATCTAGCCGTGCCTTGTGTTGGGTAATCTGTGTGAGTAAATACTCATTCTCGTTGTATTCCTTACTCACTGTACTGCTTCGTCCCCACTGATCTGAATGCAAGCGTATCTGACTTTGTGCAGGCGTAAGGTCACCTGGAAGCCCCTGACAGATGTATGCGGCCTCCCTCTGCGTCCATTCCCAGATGCTGTTGCAGTTGATGTGTCGGATGGAGAATCTGTTGCTGCTGAAGTGGTGAAGGATGCTCAGCCCGTCAGCAGCTAGAAGCAGTCGGATATCAGGAGGCCAGATGTGTTGTTCGGCGGCAATTTCATAGTCCACTGTCATCAACATTAGCTGCAGGTTGTCAAAAGAAAGGCACTCGGCATACTTCAGGCCACCTGCTGCACTTCCTCCGCACTTAAGCCTCCTCTTTCAGTCGTGCCGCTGATGCTGCAGCTAAACAATGTTGACATTGCAGCTATTTGCTTGTTGCTGTCCTATTGCAACCTCTACAGTTGCTGTCCCAAATGCAATCTCTACATGCTGCAAGAAGGCCTGCCTGAAACACGACAGCTCTAACAACATCATCAAGCAGTGCTCGTTGGCCTCTTCTGTACTTGGTAGAGTACACTCTTGGAGGTTGCAAAGCGCATGCAGAGCATGAGATGACCACATAGAAGCAAGACGCTGCCCATCGAGGATGCTGACCTATCTGCGAGGAGCACTTGAATGAATAAATGGTCTTATTTGCATATTTGCACGGAAATCTGGGTCCAAAGTCAAAAGATAGCCACGGCATGTAGTCAAGCGTGCACAGGGGAAGGGGTAATACATGAGCAGCTATCACTCAATACCAAACACATTAAGGCTGGCAAAGAACGACCTTCTGAATCGAGACAGTGCTTGCTAAACTCACAGCAGCAGCCCAGCCATACTGTGCAGCAGGTGGGTCATGGTGAGTAAATTACCTGCTCTGGCTGCCCCTGAGGTTGCTCCTGCTCACGTTCAGCAGCCGCCGCTTCTTGTCTCGTCTACTCAGAGTCCTCCACTGTCGTTTTCCTTTCTCCAAACGACCAGCAGATCGCTCTCGTCTCGACTGTCCAGACGCAGATGGCAGCACAAGATTCCGAACCTCACACAGAGATCAGCCACACTGTCACACAGACAGCTGAGGCTCCGGCCTCACACAGATTCCGACCTCACACAGAGATCAGCCACTCTGTCACCCAGACAGCCCAGCCCAGAAAAGGAATGAACACAAGGCAATGACAACTGGGGAGCTAACAGTGAGACGGGCGACTCGCCCACCTGGATCCGACGTGGGAGCCCTGCCTCTGAGGCGGCTAACGTGGTGCCCCTTTGTTTCCCCTCGTTTCCGCTGTTGTGAAAAGTGGCTGCTGACCGACACCGTTGTACCGTCTGCTCCCACGGCCTCCCAGCCACCCGCGCCGCCGCCGCCTCCCGCAAAGCCGCCGCCGGCGGCGGCGACGGCGGCGGCGGCGCCGGGCGGCGTCGGCGGTGCAGGAATTTGTGCAGAGCGCTGGCTGCGCAGGGCTGCGCACAACTTGAGGGCCCCTGGCGAAGTGAGGGAGGTCTATGCTGTGCCCCTTACAAGAGGGCGCCGCTGGTGGGGATGCGATGGTAGGCAAGCTCGTGCCCGACGCGCAGGGGCCTGCTGCGGCGCTGGAGCCGCCGGCGACTGAGGTGGAGGCGGTTGAGCCGGCGACGGCGGCGGAAGCGCCGGCAGCGGAGCCGGCAGTCACGACCAACAGCGCCGCGGACTCTGTTCCGAGATACAGCATCGGCGACCGTGTGGCCTGCTTGGCTAATTGGGACAACCTCTACCGTAAGTCTTCGTACTTTTCCGGGACCTTCTGCCCCTTCATATTTACCTGCTTCAAGAGTATGTGGCCGTCTGCATTAGTATCCTGGTACTCTTCTTGACCAGAGCTGTCAAAAGTTGCGCGGCGATGTATGTTTGCCGTGCTTCAAGATAGTCAAGGCTGGATCGCTTTCAAGGAGCCACAGCTGTAAAGATTAGGACCTGCTTCAGTTGCAGACAGTGCTGTAACTGACTTGGAGATATATGATGGCGATATCTAACCTCAGCAACTATAAGCAATATGATTTTTACTGATGACCCTATGCACTCTTGACCCTATGCAAGCCGTCCCCTCGACCTTTGTCTCGTAGATGCTGCGGAGGTTGTTGAGGTGAAGGAGGGACAGTCAGGACCAGAGTACTATGTTCACTATATTGAGTGTATGTTCTTCCTACTCTGAAGCAGTTGCTCTTGTAGCTTCTTAGCTGTCTTACTCAGATGGCGGGTGAGGGGAAAGACCTCAATGAATATTCTTCACTTCTTTGCAGAGATCGTTATCTCAAATATCTCAATGGAATCTTGAGTCTTGAGTCACTTCTTTGCATTGATTATTATCTTGTCTGCATGGGATGGCTTGCTTCTGCATTAGTCAATTCTCATAGCTACATTGCTTCTGTCTCATGTTCCTGTAGAGCATATTTACTGGCTCTTTAAATTTGGAGTTGCCTGCTTCTGTTGCAGACAACAAACGATTAGACGAGTGGCTTCCAGCTGGACGGGTGGAGCCATGGAAGAGTAGTGCACTTGGTGGCGTTGGCCGCATCGGCCTTGCAGAGAAACTCATGCCCTTGGCGCTTCCACTGCCTGGAGTTGTTGGCTTGGACAAGGCTGACACTCCAGGTTCAGATGGCCGGAAGCTTACCAGAAATCTAAAGAGGCGCTATGACGAGATTCATCACGTGCAAAAGGTACAGATAAGCACAGTGAAGGCAACTTGGAAGTTGGGACTTGATGCTTGGAACGACAGGCTGCTAAGCTCTTTTGAGCTACCTTAATGTCAATACTGGCATACATGTTAGCAAGCTGGCCTCTGTGTAAGCTCAGATGTGCTACATCATCAGATTGACGATGATTACAGAAGTTTGCATTCCGAATGCTATGCCGCAGGCAGTAGAAGAGCTTGCACCTATTGACCAAACCTTGGAAAAGGAGCATGAAGAGAAGACTAAGGTCAAGAATATCCAGGTGATGAGGGAGACGTGTCAGATGTAATGATCGATGGACACTTACTGCTGTGCTGCAAGAGCCAGGAATGAACTTTTTAGAGGTACTAAAGTGGACTCCTTGCTGCAATGTAGGCAAATTCTTGTAAGACAGGACTTATCACGCACTGAGTAAGACCGTGTATGTGGGATTTCCTATGCAGCTTGTGGAGCTTGGTGCTTATGAAATTGACACCTGGTATGGAGATGCAAATGGTCACCAGCAGGTTACATATGCGTGGTGCAAGTCAAGCAGCACAGAGCATCTGGCTGATTGCAAGTGTCTCGCCATATTGCTCTGGGCCAGCTCTGATGTTCTTCGAGTTGCCTGATTTGCCAGGTACTATTCTCCCTATCCTGACGAGTACTCGAGAGTCAACAAGCTGCACATCTGTGAATTTTGCCTCAAATATATGAGGAAGAAAAAGACACTGGAGAGACATAAGGTGGCCTTCCGTTTCTTCCTTCAATGATATCCATCTCATTCGCTTATCCTAAACATGTACAAGATGCCAAAAGTGTGGCAGATAGTTACACGAGGCACAGGCTATGTTATGTCATGATCGCAGACATTGATATTTGTCGTTTACCTTTGTCCACAGGGCAAGTGCAAGTCAAGACGGCCGCCAGGAGAAGAGATATATAGAACAACAAGCACAGCTTCGCAAAAGCCTGGAGAGGAACCCTCTGTCTCAGGACAAGCAGCTCAAAACCTTGCCATGTTCGAAGTTGATGGTAGAAAGAGCAAAATATACTGCCAGGTCAATATCTTCACACTTGCACAAGGACCAGCATGTCATCTGTTACAGTGCTAGTAATGGTCGACAATCTGATGTCTGCATGCAGTGACAAACATGGCATTCTGGTGAGATGGGTGCTTGTCCTCTCCCAGATAGTCATTATTAGAGCGTAATAATGACAGTGAGTGCTGCTCATTATGTGTCTCCAGAATCTTTGTTTGCTGGCCAAGATGTTCCTGGACCACAAGACCCTTTACTTTGATGTGGATCCATTTCTATTTTACATCTTGACAGAGCTTGATCAGAATGGGTATCACATAGTAGGATATTTCTCAAAGGTGAGTTAGCTTCCTCAGTAGTGTGAATCCTTGTCGCAAACTGCATCATCAAGCAGAGTATAGGTATCTGATTGCTGAGACCTGAATCTGCATCCTATGCATCAGAAGGAGACCGTGAGAGTATGGACTAGCACACAGACCGACAAGGGCTGAAAATTTGTCTAAGTTTTGACATCTATTCTTGATTGGTAGGAAAAAGTTTCATTGGAAGACTACAACCTCGCTTGTATACTGACGCTACCCCCTTACCAGCGGAAGGGCTATGGGCGGTTCTTGATTGCTTTTGGTATGATTGTACGTCACATCATGCATGCGAGCGGCAGTGAAAAGCTTATGCTCTTGGTATATTAATTGTCAGCTGCTGACTGGATGCGACGTACACACGCAATTGTAGTCTATGAACTCGTGTTTTGTCTGCTCCACCCAACTTTATCTTGTCTGATTGTGGAACAGCTTATGAGTTGTCCAAGAAGGAAGGCAAAGTTGGCACCCCAGAGCGCCCTCTGTCTGATCTTGGACAAGTAAGGCAGCGAAAGGCAGTTAATTTACTTTGAAGCTCTAGCACTGGATATCGGTCGTTCTAACAGTCAGAAGGGCTAACATAAGCACTGTGCTTCTTGGTTTGAATGAGCAATATTGATGGGCTGTTATATTAATCTGGCATATTAGACCTATATTTTAAGGAGAGATGTCGATCTTCGCCACTATTTCTCTCGATATTGCACAGCAAGGTCCTTAAGTAATATTGCTGTTTTGGCCTATGATCAGGTGAGCTTTCGTAGTTACTGGACACGTATTTTGCTGGAGCTACTTCGAGACCATCGCGGCAACCTTTCCATTAAGGTACAATTTATAGGCTGGCAAAATTCCATCCGCTGCTGTGCATTGAAAGCTTACTTTGCTTCTTGTTTGGCACTCATATCCATCACGTCTTTGTACTGCAACTCAGCGGACGGTCTCGGCATTTGTAGTGTGACACTGCAATGTGTCCTTTCGCAGGATATCAGCAGCATGACAGCCATTCGCAGCGAGGATATCATCGCAACTTTGCAGTCACTTAATCTCATTAAGTGAGTATATGATGCCTTGTAGTCAAATACAGTTGTTTCCATGTTGGTGCTTCTTTCACATGAGCAGTATGCGATATGGTGAGGCTAGACTGATAGGGCTGCAACTGCTAGGTACTGAGACTATTGATCTAGTCAAGTAATGGGGCCCTTAAAAATCGTTTGTCAGCGTACACCTACCTAATCTTGTGGATGTCTGCTACTTCTGTGTGACTTCCTGTGAAGGTACTGGAAAGGACAACACATCATCTCTGTTGCTCCCAAGATTATTGATGAGCATCTGAAAGTGAGGCTCTCTTCCCTCCTTTCTCTAAGCTCTGCATGCAGCTATTATGCAGCAAATTGTACCTTGGCCTAAATCCTCTGTTGTTCTCTTTGTCCAATCTTTGGTGTGTCATGATGTCTTTCATAGAGGTAAAATCATTCCCATAACTTTGTTGCTATATCAGGAGAGCAATTAATGTCTTGATTCTTCACTTACGTTGCAGACAGTATCAGCCCAACCTGCTTGGGTGATAGATGCAGCGATGCTTCAATGGACACCTCCTGTGACTGTCTCCACCCAGAAGAAGCCAAGATAGTCTACTCCAACTCCTTTGCGACATGCATTGCTTGCTCCGAACAGAGTCTCCCTGGGTGTGACCGGTATTCTTATTGGTTTAACCATTATGTCATTATCATACTTCCAATGCAGCTGTACAAATTGATGTCAGCGATGCGCTAATGCATCACCAGAGCTGTTCGTTGTGCGCATGACCTGCGTCTCCGCTGCAAAGCTGCAACAAGCATCTCATATTGCACCTTGATTGGTCCCCACTGAGTGCTTCTCGACAACTCGATAAATGTAAGCACATGTGCAGGATAATGCAGGGACCATCAAACTTGCATCAATGTCTGCACATTCCTCATCCAATTGCTTATATAGAGCACAACATAGACCTGAAATTGGCAATGTGAGGTTTCCCTGCTTCACATGTACAGCCTTCCTTCTTGCCACTCTTTAAGAAACCGTTTCTTGCCCTGCCTGCATTTGCGAGTGCCTTTGTTTCATGCTGGGCTTGTCGCTGAGCTCCTCATTAAGCTCACTCCTACCCCTCGCTGCCCTCCCCCTTTCAATCCCCAATACATCCAATACCCTCCTTGGCGACTCTTTGAGGGCTTGGTCCTTGACACGCTCTGCTTGAGCCTGAACTAGCTCGGTCTACACTGGATGCGATCACATTGCAGATGAACAATCTGAATGGCCTCGACCACCAATCTGATCGGTCCTAACCCTGGCTTGCCATATAATGAACATTCCCTTTTTTAAGGGAGATCAAAGGGCGTCACTCTTCTAGTGGCATGCAAGCTGTTCAAGCCTGTAATCCCTTGCGATTGCCACAGATTGGATGAGTACACCTGAGCTTGATTGTTATTTGAGAACAACTAAGCGTGCAAATTGATTATTGTTTGCTTGAAGGAGTAGGCCTTCTCTTGTCTGCTGGCACCTTCACGCTCGGATTTTTTCTGCGGCGTGTTGGGATTTCAACAGTCATCCACTACAACAGCCCTCTTTGCGCTTATCAAGTCCTGACAGGGGCCTACTGATCTTCTTGTTGTTGGTGATAGTTATCTTGTGCTGCGCGGTCTTGCACCTGCTCCTGTACCTGACCTGTGTTGTACACAGCGTGCTCAGCATCTGCAGTCATGCTCCTCCATTGGACATCCTCCAGGTCCAGCAGATCGCCCTCGTTGAGGCGGCGGCCCAGCAGAGCGACCTCGTCGCAGCGGCTCAGATGCAGATGTGATCATGGTGGCAGACAGATTCAGATCTCAGACAGTGAGACAGACAGCGCAGGCTCCGCCCTCACCCAAGGTGGGTGGCAGCCATGGCTAGGGCGCACGGCTGCACCGCGTGGCCTCAGATGTGGGGAGTAAGCCCGACGGGTGCCCGATGCCTCCCTTATCCCCTTTTGGTTATATAGGTCTTAGATGTGCTTGCCTTTGTACTTGGCCATTTGGAGTTCGTTTGTTTCAAATACACGAAACCACCCTTATCCAGGGGAGGACTCTCAGGGCCCAATAGACGGGCGGATGGTCACCCACCCCGACCCGATTCATTATATTACAATATTCAACACTCCCATTAAATATGTGAATCAGCCAGACCTAGCAAACTTCTACATCTATCATACGCGGGCTCAGGCAAGCCCTTGGTCAGAATATCTGCAGTCATATCTGCTGAATTACAGTGCTGCATCTTGATGACTCCTTCGTCTACCTTCTCTCGGATGAAATGATGTTGTATCTCTATATGCTTAGTACGCGCATGATAGACTGGATTCTTAATCAGAGCAATGCTACCTTGACTGTCACTGAACAAAGTGGTTGCGCTCGATGAAGAAAGAAATCCACATTCTTGTAGTAGTCTCCTCAGCCAGGATGCTTCTTTTGCTGCTGCAATCGTTGCCATGTACTCCGCTTTGACAGTTGAAGTCGCCACAGTCTGCTGTTTCCTACTACTCCAACTGACTGCTCCTGCTCCCAACTCGAAGGCATAACCTGTTACTGACCTTCTATCATCCAGACTGCGTCCCCAGTCAGCATCACAAAATCCTACCAGTTCATCAGTTTATCTCCTGTATTTCTCAACGTCAAGCACAGATTCTTGCTTCCCTGCAGATATTGCATGATTCTCTTGACAGCTTGCCAATGCTCAACACCAGGATCTTGACACAAACTGAGCAACCACTCCCACTGCTGCTGCTATGCCTGGACGTGCTGCCACAGCTATGTACATTAAACATCCCACTGCCTCCCTATAAGGCACCTTTGCCATCTTCTGTCTATCTCGGTTTGTCTTGGGTCCCTGATCCTTGCTCAAAGTCTGTTTGGTATTCTGTGGGGTAGAGATGGGGTTACAGTCTTGCATACCAAATCTGTCCAAGACTTCAGTAATGTACTTTGACAAACTCAAGTCAATGCCTTTTTGCTTCTATTTCTCTTGACCTGAATACCCAAAAAATACTCCAAGGGCCCAAGGTCCTTCATCTTGAATCTACTACTCAGCTCTTGCTTTACTCTCTTCACTTCAGTAGCTGAGTCTCCCAGTAAGATCAGATCATCAACATACAGTGCTAGAACCACCTTAGCTGGTTTCTCCCTCACATACACACTGTGATCAGCCTCAGATCTCTTGAAACCTTGGTTCACTAGAAAGGTATCAATCTGTGCATACCAGGCCCTGGGCGCCTGTTTAAGCCCATACAGCGCTTTTTTCAGCTTGCTCACTTGACTCTCCCTGCCTTTCACCTCAAAACCTGCAGGCTGTTGCATGTAAATCTCTTCCTCAAGATCAGCATTCAAGAATGCTGTGGTGACGTCCATCTGCTCTATTTCTAAATCATTATAGCTGCCATAGCCAGCAAACTTCTGACAGCACTGTATTTAACCACTGGAGCAAATGTCGAAGAATGTGCTCGCCCAAATGTCTCATTGTTGTCAATCCCTTCCTTCTGAGCACAATCTTTAGCAACAAGGCGTGCTTTATACCGACCGACAGACCCATCACCCTTCAGTTTAATCTTGAACACCCATTTGCTGGGTATCGCTTTCCTTCCAACAGGTAACTCTATCAAATCCCAAGTCTTGTTCTCCTTGATAGAATCTAGTTCTGCCTCTGCTGCTGCTTTCCACTTGAGTGCTGCATCACTACTCATGGCCTCTTGCATTGTGAGAGGCTCATGTAACACTACAGCAGCAAAAGCACGAACATCTGTCCTAGATACTCCAAATGTAGCAGCATTCTCCTCCACATCTTCACCTCCTGCCCTTGCTTTCATTCCATCGCCAGATTCAGACCCTGCTTCCACAGTATCCACAATGTCAGGCTCTTGAGACACAGGCCACCATTGCATTTCTCCCACTGTCTCAGAAGGCCGTAACGGAAATGTAGAATAGTCTGGACTTCTTTGCTCATCAAACACTACATCTCTGCTGAAGATCATCCTCCTGTTCTCAAGATCAAACATTTTCCACGCTTTCACGTGTTCACCATATCCTACCATAACACACCGACGAGCCTCGGATTGCAACTTGTGTCTCATCTCAGTAGGAACATGCACCCATGCAGAACAGCCAAATACCCTAAGATGGGCAACTGCAGGTCTCTTGCCAGTCCAGAACTCCTGTGGCGTCATGTCTTCTACTGCAGTAGAGCATTCTATTCTTCAGATAAACAGCCGTAGCAACTGCTTCAGCCCAAAATCTGATGGTGTATAAGAATGGAACAGTAAGCACCTTGCAATCTCCACAACAGATCTATTCCACCTCTCCGCCACACCATTCTGTTGAGGACGATAGGTTGCTGTCAACTGCCTGTGTTTGCCCTGTTGCTGACAGAACCGTTCAAACTCTTTAGAAGTCTATTCTCCACCATTATCAGATCTAAGAGCCTTGAGTTTCTTCCCTGTCTGCAAGTCGACCGCAGCTTTGAAACGCATAAACTTTTCCAACACTTCACTCTTATTTTCCACAAAATATGCCTTGCTCCATCGACTGGCATCATCAATGAAGGACAAAATATATCTGTTGCCCCCTAAAGATGGGACTTGCATAGGACCACAAATATCAGAATGCACCAGCTCCAGAAGTGCAGAAGCTCTAAAGTGCCCACCAGCAAGCGGTAGTTGAAGGTGGAGTTTACCCTGAACACAGCTCCGACAGAATTCAGGTTCAACATCTTGTACGAGAGTTTCTACTCCATGCACCATGCTCTTCAGCTTCTTCATCCGCTGAACATTGGGATGGCCCAGTCGAGCATGCCATTGCTCAAATGTGTTTTAGTCAGACTCAGAAACATGGGCGCTGCCCTGGACCTGCATCTGTTTCTGCACCTGCATCTGTGTCTGCACCTGTCCGTTCAAGGTGAACAGATCACCTGACCTGCGTCCTGTCAGAATGGGAGCACCAGATTCAGATCTCAGACAGTGAGACAGACAGCGCAGGCTCCGCGCTCACCCAAGGTGGGTGGCAGCCATGGCTAGGGCGCACGGGCGCCGGGCGCACCGCGTGGCCTTAGATGTGGGGAGTAAGCCACTCCGGGTGCCCGAGGCCTCCCTTATCCAGGGGAGACTCTCAGGGCCCAATAGACGGGCGGGATGGTCACCCACCCCGACCCGATTCAACATATTACCATATTCAACAGTTAGGAGCTGCCGTGCACCAGCCTCCCTCCATCTACGTCTCCCTCCATGCTTGCTCGTGTGTCCCTATTCCCGAAGTGGGCTAGCCATCAACGACATTTATCTCCTCGGTCAAGCCATATCTTTCATGTCACATGAAGTCTCCTGGGCTGGGCTAATCACAGCCAACCCCTTCGAAGGTCCAACTCCCTGGCTTCTTATTGGAAGTACTGTGTCTTGCTGGATCCACCAGGATGTGGAATGAGCTACTTACCACTAGCATCAGAAGAAAGTAACTGCCACCAGATGTAGTTGAGAGATTGTGACTGATCATTTGATACTGGAGGAAAGAGATCAAGGCCGCCAAGTATGGCCGCGCCATGTGTGGGGCATACAAAGAAGGCTCGCAATGTGCATGAGATGATAAAGAAGGCCAAGCCGAGCAAATATACAATTGATGCAAACGGCAACGGAAGTGCAAGGACGGAGGCTACACGAATCGAATCCCTAGGCTGGGAGGGATCAAGGATACAGGGCGAAGGCACAGCTGGAGGAGGGCTTTGGTACTCACAAGTGAGCACACCCGAGCGGGACAAAGAAGGCGAGTGGTGGGCATGGTAGAAGTGGAGGCCAAGCAGAGCCAATAGATTGTACATACAATGAGGCAGTTATAGTACAAAGAAGAAGGTTACACAAAGCGAAGCCCTAGCTAAGAGGGGCTAAAGTATCAGGGCGAACGCACAACTGGAGGGGACCTGAGGTATGTTCCCTCAAGTGAGCACCTACACCCTCAAAGCCCACAGGCCTTGTTCATACCTTTGTGCTGGCCTCCCAAAGCCATTGCCTTACACCGGAAGTGCTGTTCCTTGTTTTGCCAAAAATGCCAAAAGCGCTTAGCAGCTACGAAGGGGCCTGAAGAAGCTATGTCAGGACGGGGGCAGGATGGACCACTCAGTAGTTACGAGTGAGGAGCCTCAAGTCCGACAGACAAGCTGCCGGAAAACTATCCCCCTGACGGAAACCGGAGGCCGCAGCGACAGCACGGCCAGCACGCAGATGCAAGGCGTGGGCCATGGACCGCTGAAGGGAGACCGACAATCTCATACGAGAGAGAGAGAGAAGGCGCGCGGTGCGCATGAAATTGAAAGGGAGGCCAATTCTAGCCTTGCAAATGTCCTGGTAAGTGGGTAATGAGCTGGCTAAGGGGGACACTGATATCCCCGAGTAAGCACATGCATATCTGACAAGCTATACTGAGGAGCCAAACCACCACGGAAGCCATTAGCCTGGGCTAATGCCCGACCAGCACGCTGGTGAATCGCGAGTGCTTGGGAGCACTGCAGACTCAATGATAGCCTCATCCTATATCATGCAATGATGGCTTGCGAGACGCTAGAATGGCCTAGGCTAGTCGCCCGACTACGTCGGCGGGTATCAACATGCAGTGCCAGGCGATACGATAGACTTGCTAAAGCACGCAGCGACCCAAGTGGCCACTGGGTGCTCAATACCCCCTTGTGAGCCCTACTCGAGAACATAGCGAGTCTGGGATATGCACGACGCGAGGATATGCTCCCAGCCCAGATGGGTATGCCGGCAGCCTATCTGTCATTTCTGCGACGTCGAGTGTCAACCTGTCTGCAACGAGCTCAGGCGTATGCTCTGCATCAGAAAGCTGGTCGAGCCTTAGCTGCTGGCACAAGAGCTAGTCAATTGCCGTCCGGTATTCGAGCGTCAGCTAGCGACCTCTATGTGCTGACTCGTGGTTACTGAGCGGGTCAGCTTAGCAGCAGGTGACGTACATTTGTCCAATATGCTTGCCTTTGTACTTGGCCACACATGGCCTCCCCATCTCTTAATATACACGCATTTCTCTGTGAGCAGCCGGAGGTCACAGAGCGGTGAAAGTGACAGTTGGGAGGCAGGGGGCCGCCTGCTGTCCGATGCCGATCGAGTGAACCACAGGCCCCGAAAGTGGAGGCAACCAGCGGCGCTGCGTGGTCGTAGACAGTCGTAAAGACTTTACCGTGGTCTACAAAAAAAAAGAAAGTGCGCGCCCATAGAGAAAAGAAGAAAGTGCTCGCCCATAGAGAAAGGGGGCCAGCAAAGCCAGCCCAGAAAAAGAAGAAGGCTCGCCCATAGAGAAAGAGGGGCTGGCAAAGCCAGCCCAAAAAGAATGGACAATGTCAAAAGCCCAAAAAAAAACCTACAAACCTTGTCCATTCCTTTGGGCTGGCTTCTCCCAATCAATCTGGCCGCGCTTGCCCACAAAGAGAAAGGAAACAGGGCGTCCTAATAGTCCATTCTTTTTGGGCTGGCTTTGCCAGCCCCTCTTTAAAGGAGTGTGTATCGATGATGGAAAGGCCGATGGATCAGAGTGCAGTCCATCAGCCCGACGTTTGTCGCGAGTCCGAGCTGCCGCCATTGCGGCGTCCGTCGCCGCCGCCGCCGCCGCCCCGCGCCAGCCGCCGCGCCGCGCACCTGTGCAAGCCGCGCCGTGGCCATGGCTGCCGCAGCGGCGGCCTGCCTCGGGCGCTGCTCCGCGGCGGAGGCTGTGGCGACGATCGCCACGCTGCCGCCAGTGGCGTCACTGCTCGATGGCTCAATGGCGCGCGGCATTGCCACTGCCTGCCCAGCTGCGTCCGCAGGGTATAGCCCCATACGCTGATTGCATTGAATAACTTATTCTTCAGTAAAGTAGGCCAAGGTGGCGCCAGCCAGCTTGTATGTGTGACAAGCCACTGTCTGTCCACTCCTTCCACAGAAGATGGTGGTGTTGGCCAGACAGCACTTATTGTAAACATCGTGAAAGTATTAATCTGAACAACGTCTGCACAACACTGAGATCAGCCGCGCAAGGATTGGCAATAATCAATTCCATTCTGCAAGTCGCAGGTGGAAGATGTCTCTACAGGGGAGGTTATGGTACAACAAGAACCCTTCGAGAAGCAGGAAAACCCCGGGTGGTGTGCAGATGAGTCTGACAAGCGAGACGCTAGTGAGCGACGATCTTTTCACTGACCTGAAAGTCAGCACAGCCTTCCTCTTTCCTGGCCAGGTAGGCCACATATGTGTTTAGAAAGGTGCACTACTTAATCTTCTGCCTGCATCTTCTGCCTGCGGCTCTGAAATATATATCATGGTAGCATGTCCAAGAAGCTATGACGATTGAGTCACTATGTTCTTGCCAAAGTCGATGTGATTGACGAGGTCGAGCTGTGGTGCAACGGCGAAAGAGGTCACAATGTGGAGTCAAGGCTACTTATGGCTACTCAATGTCTTCTTTGCTGACCATGTAGGGAGCTCAAGCAGTGGGCATGGGAGCAGATGCTGCGAAGGTTCCTGCAGCTGCTCAGCTCTTTGAGAAGGCCAATGAGATCTTGGGGTACAGATCCAGCTTCAGCTCTACTACTTGATTGCCTCTGGACAGGCTTGTGAGCTTCACACATCCTCCAAGAGATATGCATCAAACTTGATAATAGTCCATCATACGTTGACCAACTTCTGCTGCTGCGCATGATTCTGCAGGAGGCAGATGCAGAGACTGCTCTATAGCTTGATATGTTTGTTGTGACCTTGAAATGTATGCAAGGTATGACTTACTGGATGTCTGCATAAATGGGCCCAAGGAGAAGCTGGATTCCACCGTTGTCAGCCAGGTGGACACACGAACAGTAACTCCTATTTCACAGTGCTGCATGATGAGCAGCATGTGTGGTAAATACAGGAGCCGGATACATGGGTTGCTGCACGATTGACCAGATCACCGATGCCTAAGCTAGAAAGATTCCCCACACATTTAACCTGGATTGGTAAGGTTGTGCGCTTGTAGCTGTCAGGCGTCCCACTTTCACGCAATTGATCTTTTGATCTGTCACCTACATGTGCAGCCTGCAATTTATGTGGCCAGCCTGGCTGCTGTTGAAGGTCTCCGAGTGCAAGATGGAGGACAGGCCATCATTGACTCAGTAGATGCCACTTGCGGCCTCAGTCTTGGAGAGTACACTGCACTGGCCTTTGCAGGCGCGATGAGGTCAAATACGCCTTTGCTCTGAAGATGCAGTGACAGGTTTTGAAGAGCCCTTTTTTGCTTAATCTATGCCATCCAGACATTTAGAAAATATCTCATGAGATTCCAAATAGCTTGTGACAATTGGTTATCTGTGCTATTTGGGGGGGGATGCAGTCTTACGCATCACCATGTGTGCTTTTCAGCTTCGAAGATGGACTGAAGCTAGTGAAGCTTAGGGGAGAGGCAATGCAGGTAGCTCATGCAGCCCTTGGAGCATCATGTTGCCTTTCTCGATTCAACTTCTTAATAGTAGTGAGAGTTAGGTCCCAGGTGTACACTAAGCTGTTGTGTTCCCTCTGACCAGGCAGCTGCGGATGCGTCTCCCAGTGGGATGGCCAGTATTATTGGCCTGGACTCTGCCAAAGTACAAGAGCTCTGCGATGCTGCCAACAAGGATGTCAGTGAGGAGGAGCAAGTTGAGATTGCAAACTTCCTGTGCCCGGTATGTATTACTTCTAAATTGGTTATTGACACTTGCGGGTTTGTCTCATGAGCTAACTTGGCAGTCACGTGCAACACTATGCTTGCTCTCTTATCTTAGTACCTCATCAGAGTCTGTAGTGCTACTTCAATTGCACACACAGTTGCAGATCATCTGACTCAATCTTTCGGCACATACTTTGTATCCATTGGTTCAGGGCAACTATGCCGTGTCTGGGGGGCTGAAGGGCATAGAAGCAGTGGAGGCAAGGGCTAAGAGCTTCAAGGCCCGCATGGCGGTGAGTTTAATCTTGTGCCATACTGGACCCTCTACAACACTTATGCCATGGCTACAATTCTGTCCCTCTTGGCGCAGCTCCATACAGAAGCTCTTCTTATGGACTTGCTCTGCCTGTCCTGGCCAACTTATACATTCTAAATGATGCAGGTGAGGTTGGCTGTGGCTGGGGCCTTCCACACAAGATTCATGTTGCCAGCCGTTGCCCAGTTGGAGGAGGGGCTCTTGCAGACGGAGTTTCAAACTCCAAGAATACCTGTTATCTCCAATGTGGATGCCAAGGCTCATTCTGACCCCAATACAATCAGAAGAATTTTGGCCAAGCAGGTAATTTCCATCTTCCTCTGTAAAGACACCCCAATTCCCAGACGCTGAACCCCCTCCTTCTTTAGCATCTACATCTGTGCTACGAGATAAGTAAGTGGTGGTCAGTAATTAGTGCGTATTCAGGGCCAGCAAGGGTGCTGATGCATGCACCTAAAGTGTTATCCGTGGACCATCGTTCATCCAAATGGAACAACCAAAATCTTCAGATCGCGGAAAAACATGCGCAATTTAAGTGAAACACGATGATGTAGAACAATTTGCATCATATGGCCCAGTAGCTGCTCTTGTTCCGTTTGACTCCACAATGCGAGACAATTTCTGGTGAAACTGCCCTCCACAACCGCAAACATCCCTCCTCCTGCGCTGACACTATTAGCATATCCAAGAGAGTCCAGAAGTACTGTCGTAGGTGGAATTGGATTTGGGTTGTTTTGGCAAGGCAGATAAGTCGTAGGACTGATTTTCTTGGATGATCACGCTGCAGGTGACATCACCAGTCCAGTGGGAGACAACCTTGAAGCTGCTTCTAGGGAGAGGCTTGCAATCTAGTTATGAGCTAGGTCCTGGCAAGGTAATATTGATCTAATCCACGCATTGCCTATTTTCTGTTCAATCGTACTCACTAATGACACTTTTGCCCTTCAGCGCCTCACAGCGATCGCAGGTGGCCTGTTTGTCCTCCCATTACAGGTCATTGCTGGCATCATGAAGCGCATTGACAAGGCAGCTCCAGTGGTGAACAACATAAGTGTCTGACGGTCAAACACAGTGAAAAAACTTATTAGCAAAGGAGGGCTGGAGCACAAATACTCTGCCAATGCATCCTTCTCTTCTACACATGCTCAATCCATGAAGGGGAGCTGATACCATGTGCCGTCCAATACACTGGAGATCATTAGGAACACTGTTGGCTTCTGGTCTGAGAAAGCACGAGTAGACCTTTTGCTGAGCATTGTGGCACATGTAAGTCAGAGTCCCTAAGCTGCTCTGGCATATCCTTAGCAGTCAGTAACTATCCCATGAAGGTTGGCTTCCTTTGTGGAATTGTGTCAAGATGGCCAAGTCATTCATTGAGATCTCTGATAACCTCATGACTTGATGACCTTCTTGTGCTGAATCACCTGCTAGGCTGCACGGGGCTTGCCACACACTTGTTGATATTTGCAGCCAGTTTCATCCATTTGATCCATATCAAGTCATTCATCAGTCACGGTATAGTGTGCAGTTCTAGCTGATACTTAACCAATAAGCCTTGGCAAGTGTTGCTAGCGCCTGCAACCGTGCCAAGTCTGATAACCATTAGCTCCATCAACGATTTGTTATCAGAGAGCATCGTCAAATCCCTCCTCGGTGCATGCTTGACACAAAGGTAGCACGTATAGTTGTCAAAGCCTCATGATGCTGCAGAACAGCGGATGTGGCAGCAGCGTGTTCCTGCAGACTCGACTGCAGAAAGAGAACATAAATGGTTAGCTTGTAACTTCTTACTGCATCTGTTACGGTCATTGAAGCACTTCACATAATCATAACAGCACATTTTCCTGCCAACAGCAGCCGCACTCCTGACTGCAGTCTAAATACTGCCGCAGCTACTTTGGATGCATTGAGACACTTCTACCTGCCAACTTGAAGCAGGCGCATCAAATGCCAGCGCCCAGGCAACAGCCTCGTGAGCTGTCAACAGATTGCCGGCCTCTGCCGCCGCCCTTTTCACAAGTTGATAGAAGTCTTGCTGGTGATCATGCATCAAGTCCCACTTGCCAAGAGTAAGGTGTTGCAATTGATGCACAAACTCACAAGCTGGGAGCAGATTCGAGAAGCAGATACCATAGAGCATAACTTTCTCTCTTACAGCCCTCTGTTATATGCAGTCTTCCACTAGGTAATGTGAGAGTAGACCATGATAGGGCAGGCTTTCACATGAAATTTGAAGTGAAGATAGACCATGACCACGGCTGTTAGATGCAGCTCTGATCGTGTCTTACTGCTTTCCCCTCTCTCTTATTACTCTCTCCCTTGGAAGAATCGAAGTCAAGGATGTGTCACCTGTTGGGCAATCTCCACAGGGATGCAGGGCTCCACCTTGGGCTGCTGGAGCTGCACCAGCAGCTTGTCCTGCAAAGTACGGCGGTGCGCGTCAGCGGCAGTGCAGGAAGAGCTCTAAGCGCAGAGCATTTAAGCGAGACTACCTCCTACAAACCGTTACCATCGGGCATTAATTTGATAGAAGGGCGCGAGGCCTAGGTTTGCGAAGCAGACCCCCAGTGTCAAGAACAAAGTGATTATCAGGATTCCGAGATAGACTTGCGCTTTAACAAGATTTGAGATTTGTGGATGCCCCGGAATTGCACCCGCTCAGTAGCCGAACTGTGCCCCTTTGGTCTATAAACGGCAATTAGGACGCACCCAATGCAATGTCTGCGCCCCTGCATCACCCTCACCTTGTTGGCTGTCAGGCTGCGGAGGACGTCAGTGACGGCTTGGAGCTGCCGCGCCTTGGCCTCGACGGCTTCCGGCCTCACCAGGTGGGCGAGCTCTCGCTCGTGCTGGACCACGCGCACTCGTGCCGCGGCTCAGAACGTTGGCGCCAGCAGGAGCGGCCAGTCCAGCCATGGCTGAGATGGGTTGCGAGCCCGCGCCATTGCCATGACCGGCGCGACATGCATGACGGGCTGCACCTCGCGGTCATGCGCCTCGACGCTCAGCCGCGCGATGGCGCGCTGGGCGTCCGCCGTGGCCGCCAGCACGTCCAGGAGCTCGCGCGAGCTCGGCGGCGCGCCTCCTTGCGCTCCGGCAGCGCCATCCTCGTCCTGGGAAGGCCGCAGGCGAGGCTCCCATGGCCGATCAGCGTCGCGCGGCGGCCGTCACGGCGCTCTGGCGCCACGGCCGCCGTCGTCAGCCCGCGACGGCGACGGCGACGCGAGCCATGGCCGCGCTCGTTCGCATGACCGCACATCCTCGAGCCGTCAGCTGGAGATGTCCCACCAGGACGGTGGTGTACCCGAGCGACGTCGCGAGCGCCAGCACCGCCGCCGCGCCGCCGCCGCCGCCCCCGCCGCCCGGAGCCAACGCGCGCGTCGGCNTTTGCGAGGCCCCCCGGGTCTCAGCGGCAGCGCCAGACCCTCGAAGGTGCCCCCAGCGATACGCGTTTCGGAGACGGCGGCGGGGCCGTGGCGACGGGCCCGTTACTGGCCTCCAAAAATGTACTACTATTGCAGATTTGCAAGCACTGAAGCAAAATCTAACGAGTCGGCGATCTTTGCACAACCAGGCCCCGGCGAGGCAAGCTGTCAGCGTCCCTGCGCCTCTGCCCGCGCCGCCCTGCGCCTCCGCCCGCTCCGCCGCCGCCGCCGCCGCCGCCGTCCTCGCCGCCGCCGCCGCCGCCGCTGCCGCCGCTGCCGCCACGCCGAGTACTTAGCGAGGCGCCATGGTCCTTGAGGTCAGTACCGAGGGACCGCCGTCTGTGCCGGCCTGCCCCGCCGCACGCCGCCATGGTCCATCTGCGCCCGTGGTGGCGCAGAGAGCAAGCGCAGACTCAGCGCGCTTCGAGGCTGCTGCGACCGCTCTGAGCATACGGATGGCGCTTCCGACGCCGACCTGCGTTGCTGGTGGCCGGCAGGCGACGCTGGTGTGCATCGACAACTCGGAGTGGATGCGCAACGGTGACTACCCCCCGACGCGCTTCCAGGCGCAGGCCGACGCCGTCAACCTCATTTGCGGCGCCAAGACGCAGGTCGGACGGCGCTGCCTTTACTCAGACCCGAGCTTTTGCCCTAAATCGAAGCTGCGAGGTCCTTGTCGCTATCAATATGACATATCGGCGACACAGTGCCTGCTGATGACGTGCCGCTAAGTTACTTCCGTTACCTATTGCTCGGTGCAGTCCAATCCGGAGAACACTGTCGGCATCCTGACGATGGCCGGCAAGGGCGTGCGTGTCCTGGTCACGCCCACCGGCGATCTCGGCAAGATCCTCTCCTCCATGCAGGGTGGGCAGCCTCAGCCTCTCCCTTTGCTTCGCCAAACCACTTGAAGGGTCAAAGATTCCGTCACTTCTGCAATCTGGACAACTTTCTAGAGCGAAAGCTTGGGAGACTATGCTAGCTGTGGGGCTGCATATGCTCAGTTTGCCAGCATCGCAGCCATTGAAGGGTGTAGAACAATGTGTGGCGGGCAATCGAGTTGTCCATCTGATTCGGCTGCTGGCTGGTAGGGTTTTGGACTCTGAGCGTGCCTGAGATCAGGATGGCCGTTAAACATTGCAGGACTTGATATTGGAGGGGACATGCATCTCACATCTGGAGTACAGGTCGCTCAGCTGGCGCTGAAGCACCGGCAGAACAAGAACCAGCGGCAGCGCATCGTACTGTTTGCTGGAAGGTATCAACACACTTCATGGCACACAGGTCTTGTATTGCAGGATTGACAGGGTTTCAAATCTATCCAGTTTGATTGTCCAGCAGTGTACCAGAAGGTAATACACGTCAGGCATTGCCTCTTGCAGCCCGATTATGTCGGCCAAGGAGGTGCTCGTGGCCATGGGCAAGAAGCTGAAGAAAAACAACGTGGCACTCGACATAGTCAGCTTTGGCGAGGAGGACAATGGCAAGGCGGAGAAGCTTGAGGCCCTCCTGGCAGCCGTGAACAGCAACGACAACAGCCACCTGGTGCACGTGCCTTCTGGCCCCAATGTCCTCTCTGACGTCCTAATCAGGTGCTACTTCCTCCACCACTTCTTTTGTCTATGTGGTGGTGGCCAGCAGAGGCGGAGTCGGCTGCTGCAAATCCTTGACATGCTAGCCCTTGAAAATTCGCAAATTGACCTAGTTTACAAGCGTAGGAATATGGAGCCCAGAAAATCGTAGTACTCTATTGTGGACATGGAGGTTGGCTTACCTCAACGTAGTTCCATGCACGGGGTTGTAGGATGAGCTTGCGAAGTTGGGTCAGAGGTAACTTCTATCTGCAGTTCAGGCTGTGCTTGCCATGACAGTCACTCGCGATATTTGTCTTGCAGCTCTCCAATATTCACTGGCGATGGGGAAGGGGGCAGCGGTTTCGCAGCAGCAGCCGCAGCAGGCGCTGCGGCAGCTGCAGCTGCCGGTGGAGCAGGAGCCAGCGGGGCAGGCTATGACTTCGGCGTGGATCCGAACTTGGACCCCGAGCTTGCCTTGGCATTGCGCGTGTCTATGGAGGAGGAGAGGGCGAGGCAGGAGGCAGCAGCAAAGCGTGCCGCCGAGGAGGTTGCAGGAAATGGCTCAGCCAAGCCAAGTGCAGAGGAGCCGGTGGGGGACAGTGCTCAGGCGGCCTACTTGGACAACATCATCAAGGGAGCATGGAAGGCTGCCACGGACGAGCAGGTGGGACAAGCTGAGAAGGAGCCGGCTGAGGTTGAGGCGCCAATGACTGAGGCCATGGCCCCTCCAGTTGGCGACGAGAATCTGGTGAGTCATCTATGTTTGTTGAGAAGTCAATGTACAAGCTTTGATTTGGGAGAGTCCTCTACTTAATGTTGGCCTGTGTCTTTGGAAAATGCTCATGAGCTAGATGTCCAGGTCTGCAATGTGAAGCAACCTGGTTGTGACTTTGAACAAGCCGGATGCAGTATCGTGACGTAAGTCTGTGGCAATCTCATTGTCAGGATGATCAAGCTGAGTTGCTGCGGCAGGCCCTTGCGATGTCCATGGCCAGCACGCCTGGCGCCTTGGACATTGCAATGCCTGATGCTGCCGGGGATGACACAGAGCTGTCATTAGGTTAGCTTGCCTTGGACACACTTTTGCTGTTCACAAGTAGGTTGTTTTAGCTTTTCAAAAGCGCAGCCAAGCTGCTATTTGCTGCCTTTTCTGCTGACCTCATACATAATTTCTCTTTTCGCTCTGTCTTGGACAGCCCTTCAGATGTCCATGCAGCAAGACACTGGTGCAGCAACTTCAAGTGCAGACAGAGCTATCACTGATGTTCTTGGTGATGCTGACTTTGTGAACTCTATACTCTCATCAGTGAGTTGTTGATACACCGCAGCTCTCTTAGAGAATCTTGTCATGAATAAACTGGCGACTACTGGATATAACCATCTGCACCACTGTGTATGAGCTAGTGCATACAATGGAGCTGTCTATATATCGTAAGACGCTCGACAACAAGAAGGTGATCATATGGGCATGGATTGTCTTGTGTGGCGCAGTTGCCAGGCGTGGATCCCAATGACCCTCAAGTACAGAATGTAATTGCTTCCTTGCAAAAGGTATGAGCTCGCTCCATCATATGTTGACCACCTACCATGTTGGTAGGAGCGATCATATCGACTTGTGGTGACATTGGCAAGGCATTTGAGCGACCTTCTGTAAATGAGGGAGTTTTCTTTGAAAGTGCCATGTGTGGTCCTCCTACGCAGAGCAATAAGGGTTCACCGGAAGAGGACACAGAGAAGAAGGATGATGGCAAGTCATGACCACGCTTGAAGATAGCTGTTCAATGCTCATGACTGGGAGTTGGTGTACAGGCCGTAGCTTCATATGACAAACCACTCAAGCTTGCAGTTGGCTCCAGACATGATCACCTACATACTCTACCTGGATGCCATCTCATTGGCCTTGTGGGCCCGGACTTAAAGTCTGGCCTGCGATAGTTTCTTTACTTGGGTCAGTCTGATATCCAAAAGCTGCCTTGCAAGCTGAATCATAATGCAGAATTGACTATGCCCAACCAGAGCCTGTTTTTCTATGTTATACATCGAAGAAGACAATCTTGAATGCCACACGTCTTCAAGGCCCATCAGCAAGCAGCGTTGCTGCTTCTGCCTAGGAGGAATGAGCTTGAAACTGAAAGACCTCTCATGGGACTCTGCTGTCGAGTGCCAAGTTATGTTGCTGTCTAAACCAAGAGCAGTGGGGCTCAGTGTGATGTCAAGAGGTTGGGACGGACAATACTATTACTGTCAGTATTCTGTTGATAGCTCTTGGAGGCAAACAGGAGGCCACTGAATGAGCGCAACTACATGGCATGACAGCTTTGGAGTCAATAGCACCGAAGCGGCTCTGTCAAGGGCCAGTGGCTGTGGTGGCCCCTCAAGAATGTGTGGCTTTCCCACAGATCTGCAGACATTTGGACCCCTCTTGAGGCCCTACAGTCTCATTCTCCACGTCCAACTATACTTGCCGAAACCCCAACGGAACTTGGAGATGCTTGGGCAGGAGGCATGGCTGTCAAACGGCCAACATGAGGCGGATATTGTGACGTTGTCGCCTCCTATCAGACGGTAGGTTTGGAGGCGGCATCGAGGCCGTACTTCCCATCAAACGGAGATGTGAAAGTGGGGGTGCGAGCCGCTCGAGCCGTCGGCGCTTCCGTAACCGTCGGATGGGGAAAAGGCCGTCCGGATCCGACGGCTGCGGCCGCCCGGGGCAGGCCACGTCACCGAGTGTGAAAAGGACCCCGGACGCCGCTCCAGCAGCCAGCCAGCACCGCGGCGCGGGGCCCGCCGCGTTTGGCGGCGGCCGCCGCGGCGGGNGGCGCTGGCGGCGCGGCCTCCGCCCTAGTCAAGGAGTTTTCGACGCAGGAGTTTGGCGAGGAGGACGAGGGCGGCGGAGACGGCGCTGGGGAGGAGGCCTTCACCGGCGGCACCGGCGCTGACGTCGGCGGCGACGGCGCCGGCGGCGGCGGCAGCGCAGACGGCGGCTTCGGCGACGCATACTGCGGCGTCGCCGTAGCCCGCCTCCCTATGCAGCTGCCGACGCTGTGTGCCGAGGACGTCGAGATCAGCCAGCTGGCGATGGCAGCCCCGCTGTCAGCGCTGGCAGGCGGCCTGCCGGACGTTAGCAATTCCGACGTTGCCGCCTTTGGCACTGCCAATGGAACCACTGACGGCGAGACGGTGCCGCTGGCGGAGGCTTTTGGCGGTGCGGTGAAGGCGGAGGAGAAGGGAAACGAGCGGAGGACCGATAGCCAAACAACGGCTGCAGTGGTGGAGGCGGCCTGCGTGGTGGTGGAATTGGATGAGCAGGACGTGGCGACGACGACGGCAGCGAGCGACGCTGGCGAAGGGCAGCGCGGGCGGCACGGCGGCGCCGGCAGCAGCCGTAGCGGCCGCCGGCAGCGGCTGCTGCCGCCGGAGCTCCAGCAGCAGCCGCCGCTGCTTCCGCCGGCGCTGCCGTACCTGGCTCCGCCGCTGCCGCCGCCGCCGCCGCCGATCCCTCCGCCAACGGCGCTGCGGCCGCCAATGCCGCCAATGTACATGTACCCCTTTTCGCCGCCCTACGGCTTCCCCACGCCGCTGCCGCCGCCCTTTGCGCCGGAGGTCGCTGCTGCCTCCCCGCCATCCGCCTCGACTTCGGCCATGACCAGGCTCAGTAGTAGCGGCTACTACCACCAGCTCGTCAGCAGCCTCTGCGCCAGCTGCCGCGCGCACGCGCTGCGCCTAGGGCCGCCCTTGTCGTCCAAGCACCTTGCCAGCTCGAGCAACATGAAGGGCTCGGCGGGAGGCTTCGAAGCGGAGGACCTCACCGAGGACCTCGTGCCCATCTTTGCGGACGAGGACATTGTGGACGTCCGCGGCGGCGCGGTGCAGCTTGGCGTCATGGTGCGGGGTCGGCGGCAAAGTGCGGAGCCAGCGGAGGCAGAGGCAGAGGCAGCGGAAGCGGAGGCAGGGTTGGATGCTCCGACAATCGCTGAGGTAGCATCTGCGACTCCTGACGTTGCGGAGGCTGATGGCTTGTGCGACGGTGACGGCGCCAACGGCGAGGAGAGTGCTGCTACAGTAGGCCCCCTTGCCCCTCTCTTCAGACAGCATCCACCTTTGTCGCGCTGTGGCTGCCGGCCTTGCTGACAGGTCTTGTCAGGACAGTCTCAGCCGGCGCGCTTCTGTTAGTGGGGTTCTATTGAGTGTAAATCCTGTGCACTGACGATTATGTTGGCTGTGCTGTCTCTGTGGCCTCCACCAGAAGCAGGACCCGCTCTACGTTCGCTGGGAGGCCTTCGCTCGCCTTGGTCGCCACGCCGTTGATGCTGAGATCCACGCGCGCAGTGTGCGGCGCGGCCGGTCAGTCACAGCCCGGCCTCGGTTTGTCCACTGTTCATTGGTAGGCCGCTGGAGACGCTGCAGCATTGCGGTGGACCAAGTTGGCATCAGATCATGAGCGAAGTTTTGCACATGCAATGAGCTTAGGATTTCTCCCCCATCTTTTGTGCATATGGGCTAAGGCTGGATGAAGTTAACCATGTCAATTTGAGGCTTGCAGAGCATTCAAACGGCAGCTGGCGCAGCTCACGGCGCAGCTGAGCCAGCAGGCAGCAGAGCTCGTCGCAGCCCGTGCCGAGCTCGCCCGGCGCGACCGGCGGGCCGCCCATGCCATCCGCAAGCGCGAGCTGCAGCAGCGGCTGCGGTCTTTGGGGCGGCCCATCACTGCCGCCGATGCTGCGGAGCTGTCCCTGTCAGACTCGGACGACGGCGAGGAGGACGGAGTCGCATTTGCTGCTCCAACTGCTACCGCTGCCGCTGCAGCGGCAGTCGCTGGCTGGGGCCTTCCGGCCCCGATCCTTGCCAGTGGCTACCCAGCATGGGGTCAGGCGGCCGCCACCACACTAGCTGGGTATACCTACCCGTGGGCGCCACCATACAGAGCACCTTATTCGCCGTTGCCACTGCCTGCGCGGGGCCCGGGGAGACCGCACGACGTCGCCGGACTGGCTGCCTACGCTCCTCCATCGGCGGTGGAGGCCAAGGGGCGGCGCGGCCGGCCCCCTGGCAGCATGTCCAAGGCCAGGGCGGCGCTTGCAGGCATGGCAGCGAGCATGCCAACCCCTTCTTTCAGCGAGAACTCCGGGGCTGTGCCTGCGACACCATCGACAGCTTTGTCTGCGCTGCACAACAGCTCCGCCGCTGGTTCACCAACGTCACCAGCTGCACTCCTGCAGCCGCGACGGTCACGGTTGCTGCCCAGTGAGATCCCTGCCGACTTCTCCAAGCGCAAGCGCGGGCGTCCTTCCAAGGTGTCAGTTGCGGCGGCGGCGGCAGCTGCAACTTCGGCGGATGGGCAGCCAAAGCCCCGCTTCCGGGAGCCCAGCCCGGCTGAGAAGGCCGAGATGCAGCGGGACCGTGATCGAGTTGCACAGATGGTGAGCAGCGTAGGCAGGGCAAATGTTTCGAGCTGTGAACGTTGGCACTTGTCTTCCTGATTTGGTCTCTGCATTCTGACCTTGTGCTGTGCTCATCACCGCCGTACATGACGTCTTGGGTGCACCTGCATGCCATATCTGTGCAGAAGCGCCAGATGCACTCGAGCAATGGCATCCTTGTCTTTGAGTCCCAAGGCATCGGCAACTTCTTGCCCTCGACTGTGGCAGCGTCGGCTATGCAGCCTCCGCCACAGAGCGGCGTAGAGAAGTCGTTTGGTGACGGTGACCAAAGGGCTTCCAAAGCTACCGCTGCATTGGACGAGATGGCTATGAATGCAAACCTTGCGGCTGCCGGCGACCACAGCGGCATGGATGAGGACCATGGCCGGCCTGAGGAGCACGCGGAGGAGTACGCAATGGAGGCACGGGACAATGGTGAGGATGCGTATGGCATGGAGCACGGTGGCGCTAGCAGCGAGGCATACAGGGATGTTGATATTGTCCTCAATCTCCTGTAAGAGGAGGCACTATGACCAGCTCATCGCGTAGTGTGTTGTTGCCAGCTTGTCTCATTCAATAAATGCGGCTCTATAGATGGCTGTTGCAATAGTTGCTTCAGCTACAGTGTGAAAGCATGCATGATCAGAGTTGCATCTGTCCCTGAGTGGCAAGCAAGCACCAGCTGCATCATTCCAGAAGGCCACCTTCCTCTGTCCGTGCCTGTTGGCTTACGTGTTGCACGTTCCCATGAGGTGTGCCTGGTGACCAACCATGAGGAACCGCATGTAATTGGACAGGCAGGTGCCAAGTCAGGAGCACATTAGCAGCCCCTGATGGCCCAGTTGCAGGGCTGAGCACTCCGCACCATCAGGCCACCACAAGCATACAGTGGCAATGACACGGCGATGCAACCCAGGCAGAGGCACAGAGGCAGGCGCAGAGGCTCGCTGCGGAGCTGGTTCATGGTTGGGCATGATAGTGCACTGCCAGCTAGCAAGCATCTGTATGCAGGAAATCGTCCCCTCAGAATAGAGAGGAGAGGTTGATGTTGTTAGTCCAGAGCCACAGGACACAGGTGTAGGTATTCTTCTCTTGCTAAACTGGCCGTCATCCTACCGTCCAGCTGGGGAGCTACTTCTCCATGTCCGCTAAACAACGGAGGGGTTGTAGTGGCGTCTGGCTGCTGCCACAAGAGGGTAAGGCTTGGCAGGGCTCTGACTACGATCAGTTGACAGACCGGTGGAGCCAGGCAGAGAGAAGGGCTCAGAAAATAAATGCGGCCTAGGGTGGCCAGCCCGAATGTACAGACTCAGCCGGCCAGCGACAACCATGCGTGGCTCATTGTACGATTGCCCAGAAAAGAGAATAAAAGAAGCTCGAAGGCCTCAGAAACGCGTCAAAGCACACATCGACTCAAGTGGCCATGGGTGCTCAGTATCCCCTGGTGAGCAGCCGCAGGTCAGAGAAAGTAGTTTCCGAGTTATCCTGTCTAAAGCCAGAGGCTGCAGCCAAAACGCGACCAGCACGCAGACAAAGCGTGTTTGCCATTGACCGTTGCAGCGGTACTGACATGTGCATACTAAATGCGAGCCTGCCGCTTCAGAATCGGCCTGCTCCCCTTGGGAACGTCAAAACACCGCGCTGGAACGAACGAAAGTGAAAGAAGAAAGTGCTCGCCCATAGAGAAGAGTGGCTGGCAAAGAGAAAGGGCTCGCCCATTGAGGATAGGGGCTGAAACAGCCAGCCCAAAAAAGAATGAACAAAGTACAAGAAGGGGGCCAGGGGAAGCACTAAGAAAGACAAACACAAGAAGAAACAAAGCAGCTACGAATCACTCAGTAACCCCTGCTAAGCAGTCGCAGGGCAAAGAAGAAAGGGCTCGCCCATTGAGGATATGGGCTGGAACAGCCAGCCCAAAGAAAAGGAATGAATAAAGTACCAGAAGGGGGCTAGGCGAAGCACTAAGAAAGACAAGCACAAGAAGAAACAAAGCAGCTACGAATCACTCAGTAACCCCTGCTAAGCAGTCGCAGGTCAGAGATGCTAGGCTGCTGGAAGTGGGTCCCCTTGCCAGAGCCAAAGCCAGCCCAAACAGAATGGACAATGTCCAAAGCCAAAGAAAAGAGGTGCCGGAAAAGGACTACACTACCAAACACGAGACGATGCAGAGGAAGCTCAGTACCCGCGAGTGAGCAACATCAAGTCAAAATAGCTCGCTGAAAGAGGCACTCTGCCGAGACCCGGAGGCAGCAGCCATAGCACGGCCTGCTCGCGAGTGGACGGCGTAGGCAAGGGAGAAGGGCTCGCCCATTGAGGATAGGGGCTGGAAAAGCCAGCCCAAAAAAGAATGAACAAAGTACGAGAAGGGGGCCAGAGGAAGCGCTAAGAAAACAAAGCACACAAAGAAAGAAAGCAGCTGCAAACCACTCAGCAGCCCCTGCTAAGCAGCCGCAAATCCGCGAGGCTAGGGTCCTGAAAGTGGGTCCCCTGGCCAGAGCCAGAGGCAGCGTTGGAACGGAGAAGGGGGCCGAGCCAGACCAGGGTGTCGACGGCGGGTAGGTGTGCCGACGGCGGCAGTATCGGTGTAGCTTCGCGCCCGCTTTACCGATCGCTGACACCGGGGTTACCAATTGCGCGCCCTGTCTGCCTAAGCCCGTGGCTCGTCTAACAAAGTGCACCGTCTACTGTATATGCAACTAGCTGGCTTCTACAAGCGCTCTTTTATCGTCAGAATTCGGCCCTCCAAACCAGCAGCAGGCCCCCCTCCCCCGCCCCACCGCCCCCCGGCGGCGCCCCCGCGGCGGCGGCGGCCATGNGCTGTCGCGGCGCCGGCCGTGGGCGGAGCTCGTCGACCGCTCGGCGCTCGCGCTCCCCGACTCGCTGGGCGAGGCCGCGTCGCGCCTGCGCCGCAACGTCGCCTACTTCCGCGTCAACTACGCCGTCATCGTCGCCGCCGCCGTCGCCCTGGCGCTCATCTGGAAGCCCATCACGCTGCTGTTCCTCGGCGGCACCGCCGCGCTGTGGATGTACGTCCTCGTCGTGCGCACCGAGCCGCTGGTCGTCGCCGGGCGCACGCTGAGCGAGCGCGAGAAGCTCCTGGCGCTCGCCGCCGTCACGCTCCTCGCCTTCCTCCTCGGCGGCGTCCTCAACGTCCTCATCACCGGCGTCACGGTTGGCGGCGTCGCCTGCGCCCTGCACGCCGCCTGCCGCATCCCCGACGACCTCTTCCTCGACGACGCCGACGCCGCCGGCGGCTTCCTCGCCGCCTTCCTCGGCGGCGGCTCCGCGCCCGCCGGCCTCGTGCCCCACGTCTAGCCCCGCTCCCCCGCAGCCCATCTGACCACATTGTCAGGATCTGCTTTTTGGACGCTAGCTTCTGCTTCTGGCTGTCACACCCGTTCTCATCATCCGCCTCCTGCTGATCCTGGCCGCTGTGCCGACCTCCGAGACCTGCACGGAGTTGGCCGCCCTTACGCATTCGCTTGTGGCGCTACGCTATTCTGGTGTACTCAGCTGTATTATGTAGAGGCGCCACCTGCAGTCTATGAATTGCAGCGCCCATCGTCCACTGCTCTTGTACTAGAGGCGGGCCACCCCTGAAGCTGGGCAATGTGCACTTGGAGACAGGGCCTGCCTGCAACCTGAAATTCTTTTACATTTTCTTGGCAGCAAGTTTGGTGGGTGTGATGGAATTGATCACGTTTGCGGTGGAGCGCCATTGGCCTCAATCAGTGAATGACGACTAAATGGTGCGCCATTTGAGGGCTTGCGACTGACGGACACAGTCTGGCATTTTGAGCAGTCAATGCTTACTCAAGAGGGCGCCACCACATGTTGACATCCTTAAATTCGATCTCAATCGTTACCAAGCCTAAGCCAGAGAGACAGTAGAGGCGAATGCAGCAAGCTTACAGCTTGGCAATAGTGCTGGCGGACAGTGGCACACTTGCAGGCCCGGAGAGGCTCGTCCCTCGTTGTATCTGTGCCGACCTCCGGCAGCGCTGTTTGTAGCCGCCGGCAGCTGTAGAGGGGCTCGATCAAATCTGCAACCTAACCTCCTGCACCTGCCGGGTTGAAGGTGCAGATTGTGCTGATGTATACACAAGCTTGAGCTGAGCTAGGTGTCATCAGATTCGATGGTTGCAAGGAGCGCGCATAGGTAGCCGCCAGGGCTGGTCTTAGCATCCCTCGTCAACTGCCGCCGCCGCTGCCTCCTCCGAGACATCTGCCGCAGCAACCTCACCTAGGACGTCCTCTGCCAGCTGCTGCTCTGCCACTCCAGAGTGCTGCTGCTGCAGCTGCTCCAAGTGCTGCAAGAGCTGCGCCGCCTTGCGCTTGGCACGCGGCGTCCCAGCCTGCAGCAGTGATGAGAGCGGAGGGACAACCCCCAGCTCCAGCGCCGACTGCGAGTGCGCCACCCCATTGAGGCAGAGCGCCAGCAGAACTGCAGCAGCATTCTCCTTGTTCCGTGGCGTCCCGACTCTGCAAAGAGAGCAATGAGTCCATTGAGTTGTCTGGCAATACGTCTCCAAAGTTATGCCAGGAGCAAGAGAAGACAACCAGGCGACAGCGTAATACTCTATGCTAGTATGAGGTTAAGCTGCCACGGCTTGAGCAAGAGGTTGACGACCTAGCATCAAGGCGCCAATAGCATAATCGATTATTAATTGGTCGGCCCTTGTACATGCTAAGCACCACATAGGCATGGCATAAGGCTGCAAGGAGGCAGAAACCAAGTCTCGCTTGCTACCTGATCAAGTCAACCAATGCAGGCACGGCTGAAGCCTGGCCAATGGCAGCCCGGCCTTCACTGGCAGTTGTAAGGATGGCAAGGATTGCTAGGGCCTCATCTGTCATGCCGGCGGTTCGGTCGATCAGCAGGTCCATCAGCGGGGGCACAACGCCAGCCCTCACGGCAAGGGACTTGTTTCCCTGCAGTAATGGAACTCAATGAATGTAAGGCCCCTTGCTTGTTGTGGCAAGCCCAACTGCCATCAACCCCCAAAATTTACAGTACAGAGCTTCATCTATCACAACGTCCCACTGCCTAGAGTCTGATATAGAACACGTGATGGAATGAAGTGCTCATAAGGAGACGCTCAATGCGTGCGGAGCTTGACGACTGCAGGTCATCAGATGAACTTGCTGTATGCAACTTGAAACAAAGCCAGTATGTGCCAATCACAGGTCACAAGCATGTTGAGCTTGTGCCTGAAAAGGCTCTCCCCTTGAGACAAGCAGCGCATATCTTAGATCAACATCATTCGCAAAGATCCAAACATCTACTAGATGGCAGGAGTTATACCCCATAGATGGACAGATTGAAGAGCGCCGTGGCTGCGTCCTTCTTTCCACGCGGGGTGCCTTCTTCCAGCAGCTCCACCAGCGCTGGAATAGCTCCTGAGTTGCCAATGCTTACTTTGTTGTCATCAACAACAGAGAGGCTGAAGAGCGTCGCTGCTGCATTCTCTCGGGCCTCCATGCTGCCATTCCTCAGCACAGTGACAATGGGATCGATAGCACCACACTGCACAATGGCCCCCTGAAGGCAAGCCAAGGATCTGATGTCAATGACACCCAACCAAGCCATTTGCCAAATTGCATCAGTCAAGGTGGAGGGTGTTCAGAGCAGGTGAAACTTCAACCTGGGCAGGCCCAAGGTGCGTCTTGGTACAAAATATATAACAGGGTTCCATAGTCATTAAGATGTCATTACATTATTAACCATCCATTAGCAGCAGGTGCCTTACAACGTGCAGCAAGTCAATTGCTCATCCGTGGTACCGCTGACCAACCTTGTTGTCTTCGTTGATGGATAGATTCAGAAGGGCAGTCACAGCATGTTCTTGAGTCTTCTGATCTGGCGAAGTCAAGAGCCCAACGAGCTTGGGGATGGCTCCCGAGCGAGCAATACAGACGCGGTTCTCCATGCTCTTCTTGGCCAGCAGGCGGAGCTCGCCAGCTGCCGCTCTTGTCACATCTTACAGACACAATGAAGAGCCGTGTTAATCCTTGTTACACTCGTTCATAGCAGCAATTATGCAACAACCACACAGAATTGATCAGGTGACATTCAAATGATGTCTGTCACTGTAATAGCCAATTGATATGCAAGTCTTGAAAAGAGTCCACTACACAGAAGCTGATGTGAAGGATGAGGAGGGATGAAAGCCTAAAGGGTTGACACAGTCTTCCAGTGGGACAAAGTATTCAGTGGAAAGTACCGAAGCTGACATGTGAGAGAGGACTTCAGAAATTCACTTTGCTGAGTGTATTGAAACACAGAGCAAGCTATGAAGTGCAGGCGACGTGCAATACCTTGTGGCCCGGCTGTGAGTTTCTCCAGGAGAGTCTTGACAAGAACCTGGTCTGGACCCACTTCCACACCTATGTCCGATGCCGTGCGCCCCATTTTCTGATTGCGGATGCCCAGAATAAGCTAGCGTCAGATTGAGCACATGAAATGGTCCCCAAAATGGTCGCCCTCTTGTCACAAGTGTCTGTGACTACAAAAGCCAGTAAGCTGCTGGTGCTACTAATTACGTGAAGGAGTGCTACCTTGAGCTCAGGCTTCGAGCCAGGCTTCTTGGGCACCTCCACCCCATTTTCGTCACACCACTGAGCAATGAGGCTGCGGAGTACATAGTTGGGGATGAGCACTAGGTGAGATAGCTTCTGTTGCGTCTTTGGACAGGTCCGCTGCCCAGAATCGAGCCACTTCTGGATGCAGGCCCTTTCATATGTCTGCAGTACAAGCCAACAAAGTTCCAGTCAGTAACTCTGTTGACGAGATATCTCAAGGTGACAAAGCTGTTGATCAGATGTATCAGTTATTGCTTGAAACTGCCAAGACCTATACATTTATGGTACGGTCGAAATTATGCTGCAGAAAGTGGCTGCTGCAACCATTGGCAGATGCAACCGTGGACCCAGTGCCAGATCACAGAGTAAGGGATGTGTCAGAGCTATTCTCCGCTATCTGCAAAACTTTGACACACAGCACACCCACGCACTTTGTAGCACTGCATGACCGTACCTGTCCTGTCGCCACAATCACAGGGTCGTGCATCAGCTCTAGCGAGATGGGGCACTTGAAATCCTCTGGCGGCTGCGGAGCCGCGTCGATCCTGCTCGATGAGCCCGTGCCATCGTCCCCTGTATCCCCACCAATGTACGTCTTCCACTTGCGGAGCAACTTCAAAGTGACTGACATCTCGTTCTCCGTGACTGCGGTGTCGAACTGCCTGACCAGCCTTCGGTCCCGCAGCAAGGCGCGCTGCTTCTGCAGTGCCCTGATGTCCCCGGCTACGGCGTCGACAGCCATGAGGTCCAGCCGCTCCGCAACTGACTGCATGTCAGACAACGCCAGGCAGCCCTGCCGCTCCTTGACGAGGAGGTTCTTGATGTCGGTGTAGAGCTGCTCCTCCTGCGAGTCTGTCGTGCCCTTGGATCGCCTCAGTTGCATGTGGACCAGCTCCACCTGCAGAACAACCACAACCTTGTCAACCTTCTATGAAACATTTTGTCGATGACCAGATAGCTGCTGCTGAGCTTGGCTTGCACGGGCGGCTCGAGAGAGAGGCTGCGACATGGTACCTGCTCCTTTGTGTCTTCGGACAAGCCTATCAACTCCAGCGGCAGCTTGTCCAAGGCAGCGATGAGGTCGCTGGTCACCTCCTGGAACATGGACACGATGAACGGTTGGTTCATCACCTGCACCGAGTCCACAACTCCACCACAGCGTCAGCACTCCAAGCACTTCCAGAGGCTTGCCTTGAGACCGACCAGGACAACCCCTGCGATGCATTGCGGCCCAATGAGGGCACCCAGCAAAGCGGGGAGAAGGAGAGCCTGAGAACAGCAGCTCTGTAAAGTGAAATGACATCTTAGCAAGCATTGGCAAATCAATTAGCCATATATGATGCAGCCGGTAAGAGGGCAAAGACGTTGACAACAGCATGCTTGGTTGCAGCCAAGGGAAGCGAGGATGGCCAAAGAGACAATCAAGCGGCGCAGCATCAGTGGCAAGCCCGCAGGCCCGAATGACCATTACTAAGGCGCTGCTACTGAGACCGCAGGAAGGCAGACTCAAAGGCGGGTGCACAGGTGTGGCCTTGTCGAGCACAGCACATGCCTTCGCCTCTCGAGGGGCCTTCCAGTGCAAGTGCCAGAAGGAGTGGCCTGAATATCGGTCGCTGCGACGGACGAGAGATGGCGGCGCGGCGGGCCGTCTCACCATGTAGAGCTTGGAGCCGTCGCGGCACTGCTCGAGGAGCGCGGCGGTGGTCTGCAGCGTGACGTGGAGGTCCTGGAAGGCCTTGAGCACGGTGGGCGCGAGCGGCAGGTCGCCCTCCCGGACCTCCTCGAAGACCTGCTCCAGGACCTGGATGCGGCGCACCAGCTTGGCGGCGCGCCGGCGGTAGCTCCGCGCCGAGTCGGCGAGCGCCGCCACCGCCTGCACCGCCTGCAGCAGCGCCACCACCAGCGCCTTGGGCGTCGTCGTCGTCCTCATCTTGGACACCATGGCCCTCGCCGGCCGCCGGTCCCGCCGCGCGCGGCGCTCACATCGCGCGCCGCCGAGCCGCCGCCGCCGCCGCCGCCGC
>WELB01000009.1:736064-747041 GCA_009602725.1 Spirogloea muscicola
TGCAAACATACCTGGGAGAGCGGCAGTGCTGTTTGCTCGCGTTCAGGAATCGGCGGTGCAACTGAATGCCGGTCCAGCCGCCTGCAAAGTCCCTGCAGGCACAGGATGAGTCAGCAACTCATGGCGGGCTTGTTTGGCGGCGTGCCCGCTATGCCCTCGGCGTACGCGGTGCAGCGCTTGTGGCAGCCACCCGCAGTTGCTGATTGCACCCCCATGCGAGCGCCAGCGTTGACGCACTGCCGCTGTTGTTCTCCTCGCAGCGCGAGCTTGCAGGTTGGAGGTTGCGACGAACAAGGCAGGTCGCAAGTGGCTGCGGAATCTCTGCAGCCGGCAGTGCTCGTGCAGCACACTCGCAGTGGCCTTGCGCTTGCGCGTCCGCGTGCCACCGCCGGCGGCGGCGCCAGAGCGGGCGCGCCCGCCCTGCCCGGGCGCCTGCGCTCGGTAAGCCAGTCGCAAGCAGTGGGAGTGGGAGCAGTTGCCTTGCTTCTCTTCTCGTCCACCACCGCGGCGCGCACCTGCTCCCGCCTTGCGGCAGGCGGAGCGCCGAGCTGGCGCTCCGCTGTCGCACGTTTTCGCCGAATCTTCGCACGTGCTGCTGATGTGGCGGCTGGGCGCCCGGCAACCTCCGCCACGTATTGGTCATCCGACCTCGACCTCGACCTTTTCGTGAGAAGGGGGGGTGACATTCGCGCCCGACATTAGCGCATTCTGCAGCCACCTGGCACCTTCAGAGCAGAAGGGAGAGAGAAGGCGCGCGGGGCGCATGAATTGAAAGGGAGGCCAATTCAAGCCAATACATTGTTCAGGCAGAGTCGAGAAGGGAGAAGGGAGAACGACGCTTCCACGAGAGGACGGTGGCTGGGAACCCCTTTGCCAGCCCCTCTTTCTTTCTTTGCCAGCCCCTCGTCTCTATGGACGAGCGCTTTCCTGCTGGCAGAGGCCAGCCCAGAAAACAGATTGAACAAAGGGCGAAGGGGCCAAAAGAAAGCGCTAAAGCTAGCACAGATGGAAGGGTGGGCAAGTAGCTCTCTGCAATTTCGGAGATACATTTGCTCCACTCAGACCAGACATTGATTCAGCGCTCAGATCCTTGACTCGCGGAGCAGAACATGTTTGCTTTTCACCCACTCAAGCATGGACTCTTCTTGCTCCTCATCCATATACCTTGAGGTTAAAAGCATCAGTCATTTGTTTAGGGCACGCTTGTGACCAATGCTACTACTCATAAAGAACATGATCCTGTACTATACTTGATCGAATGTAGAGCCTGCAGATGTGGAGCTTTACAATGTATGACTTCGGTGGCTTATCGAGCGATACTGTGAGCACATTGACTACAAACTCGACATTCAGGCAAGCGTACCACCTCTGCAAAAGGAAGAGTTTGATCCTGTCAGCTGCTAAGTGGATTGGAACCGTTAAACTGATTGGTTGCTGCCTGAGGCCCGCCCCTGAGACTCAGCTTTCACAATGCAGCCCAAGCCCCTATACTGTAAAGCCTTAATCCTTAGGTTGTTAGAGTGGGCCATGAGACGAGGGTGAACATGGATATCAATCAAAAGGTCGCCCGGGCGGTTATACACTTGTAATCGACAATGGTCGCCCTGGTGGCCTGACTGATGGGATGCTCTTCGGCCTGGTATGAGGTATGAGGTATGTCTAGCCAACACGCTCCGGGCAAGCAAAGGCTCAAACATTGGAGGCTGCCTTATATTGGAGTGATTGACTAGCCAGATCTGAGCTGTTAGGACACTGGCTTGCTAGTGTCTGCCAAGCACGGCTCAAGACTTTTGTGATTCAATGATGCTGTTGCTGACCTTTCCCTGGCATCACCATTGCACCAATGACAATCTTGCATTTTTAGGCCACTCTTAGGCCACATCAAGCGCCTGCACGCTTGCAGATGAAAGCACATATAGCTCACTCAAGCGTGCACGCTCTCCTTCGCAAAGATCTTGCGCTTAGCTTGAAGCTAGCAGCGTCCCAGCCACAACGACCAGGTGAACAGTATGTTTGGAGGGTTGTCATCCAGAGAAGGTCACAGCCTTAGGGGCGCTCATGTTAGTGCCTATGATTGCCTCAGGCTAATCAGAGGGCTATGAGCTATGAGGTAAGCTGAGCTGGGCTATGAGGTAACCAACCGTGCACTGTGGCTCTCCCAAAGGGGGCGGGGGCTGTGAAAAGCCAGCCCATAAGTGATGGACGAACGGACTCCCTCACACTGAAGTATACTGAGACGATCATATGCTCTGCCAATGAGGATGCCCCTTGCTATGCGGAAGATTAGCTCAGTGGGGAGAATTGCACCTTGCCAATCCTTTTGGGCTGGCCTCTTGCAGCCATCGCTTTGCTTCCGGAAAGTTCCGGAAAGCTCATCTTTGTTTGTTTGTATGGAAGAGGAGCAGTCTCTGCGCTCCTCTATTTTCGGGCTGGCCAATCATAGCCATCGTTCTCTACTGAACGAGTCTTCCTTTATTCATTTAACTGTGGGCTAGCTTTTCGCCCTCGCCTCCCCTTTTGCCGCTGCACCACATGGTAGAGACCTGCATTCGCAAGCAATAAGGACAACCTCACTGCATTGCGTTTCACTAAGATGTTTCCTCTGTGATCAGATCAGGCCCGACTTGCCATCATACTAGGCAGCAAACTGTTGTACCTGTCTCACGAGCACTATTTGTCAGTAATCTTCAAATTTTCACTATCAAACAACCGAAGGTGCTTGATCTTTCCATCCTGACGTATCCTGTAGATTGTCAACGAGCTGCCTCATATTCACGTTTGCAGCCATCTCACCATCTTTGTCAACTCTCAGAATCAGGAATCAGTTTGTCCCTTCGGGATAGGACTCTTCAGCGTCCGGACCTCCTGGTGCCAACGCCTGTGCCTTCTTGGCATGGCACGCAATGCTCCGACAACACCCGCCTGTGCAACGGCGGCTGCGGTGGCGCTGGTGAACCTAGGTCATATACGTTCCAAGCTGGACTTTGTAAACTGCTCAATTCCGGCCTACCGCACCTTCATGCTCAACCTTGGCCACACTTAGCTCAGGGCGTCGCTCAGTGTAGCTCCACGCGTGGTGCAGCGTTTGCTTGAATAGTGTACTGGCTTGATTTGGCCTCCCTGTCAATCCATGCGCGCCGCGTGCTACCCACCCTCTTATCAGAGGGGCCGAGGGCTGCGAAGGGCCAGCCCATGATGACAAGCCTCAGAAGATAAAGCGGATAGCACGCAGGAAAAAAGACATCACTGAGGATGGGCCGCTCTGTAAACACTACTAAGATTAAAATGGCTGGACACGCGGGCTCGCAGCTCTGGTGTTCCAGACCTTGTTCATACGTTTTGATCAGCAAGCTCAACCAAAAGGACGAGGGCCGTGAAAAGCCAGCCCGAAAAAGACTGGACCTTGTTCATTCCTTTCGGGGCTATTTAGCACTCTACTTATTACTAAGCTCCCACACGCTATAGTCTCTTGCATAGCTGTGTGCTTTTAGCGCCTTTTGGCCTTTTGGCCTTGTCCATTCTTTCTTGGCTCGATTTTCACAGCCCCCGCCCCTTCTTTGGAAAAGCCTACTCATTTGTGGGCTGGCCTTTCACAAAGAAAGGCACTTTTCAGTACAGGGCCGAGGCTGTGATTGGTTAACCCGGAATAGAGGAATGAAGTTCGAAGAGGCCAGAAAAACGTTTAAGGCAAACAGCGAACCAAGTGGCCACTGGGTGCTCAATATCCCTGATGAGCATTCGCAGGTCAGAGAAATTAGTCTCACAGCCTTTGCCTCACATTGAATGAGAGCGCTTTTCTTTCTTGATGTGCGCCCCCCACGGCGGACACGCGGCACTCCACGTGGCGTTGTTCTTGCCGATGTGGCGGTCCGACTCAGCAGCCCACGCGCCGACGTGGTAGTCCGACTCAAAGCGTCGCTATGGCTGCTGCCGCCGCCACGCCGCCGTCGCCGCCGCCGCCGCCGCCGCCGCCGCCAACTCAATGCGGCACATTTCTGAGGCGCTTGCACGCCGGCCCACGATCTCGAGATCTCGCCAAGTGCGTCGCAAGGCCTTCCAGCCGCAACCAAGGAGCAGCCATGGCTGTCTTCGAGCAGACTCCGCCCTGGGCCTGCATTGCGCAGCGGGCTCACCGATGAAGGCCGTGTAGTGGCCGACGGCCTCGGTGAAGGCGCCCTTGGCAATGGCGGCGTCCCCGGCCTGCAGCAGCGAGCCTGGCCATGGAGGGCAGGTGACGCGGGCAGTAGGCAGGCAGGCAGACGATGCGAGGTGAGGCTTAGCGGACGGGAGGCCACAGGAAGCGAAGGAGGNGCCGCGCAGCCAGGCGCTGCAGCTCTCGCAGAGTGACCAGCTCCCGCTGCCGCGGTGCGCCGTCGAGGGCGGCCCCGCCGCCGCAGCTGCTGCGCCGCCGCTGCGGAGGCTCCACCAGGCCAGGAGCCGCGGCGAGGTCCACCTAGACAGGGCTCTGCTGCTGCAGGTAGACGTAAACCCTAAGCGCTAAACTCCAAACCCTGAACCTGACCCGTAACTGCTGACCCTCTTAAACCCTTGCCCTCACTTTGATATCGTCACAGAGACGGCAGTGCAGGCAAGCCCACGTCTGGGACAGTTGTTCTGCCTGAGACTGGGACTGTTGTTCATGTTGAGGTCCCGGTTCAAGCCGAGCACGGAGGCTGTGAAGTTGTCAAGGCTTTCATATTATGTGTATGTATATCTAAGGCAGGCCAGGAGGCTTGTTCACTGCTGCAGTGCTTTCCACACGCAACTCTGGCTTACGCTAGGGACCGCAGGAATCAAGTTTTGTCAGATATTACAGTCATCCTCTTGACTCAAGGATCAAAGAAGGTTGAGGGCAAAGATAGGTTGCAAATAGGGATATAAGATAACAGCTGCAATCTGCTCTTGCACTCCAGAAACGATTGGCTCCAGTGGCGGCGCTGACGAATTGGCAGTATTGTTGATGCAATTCCTGCAGAAACAGGGCCAGGAGGAGTGCTTGGTGGCCAGCGCAGGGCCGACAGCGCCGACGAGAGCGGGGTATCCGAGAGCAGCGTCAAGGAGCCGAGCGCGGGCGTTGGCGGCGGCCGCAGGCCTGCCTGCGGCTGTGCCCTGCTATGGCTGTGGGGCTGGCCTGCAGTCCACCGAGCCCAAGGCCCCCGGCTACGTACCGGCTGAGAAGTTCGAGCTTGTGAGTTACGCTGCCCTTGGGTCGCTAGCTCCTGCGCTCCTGCTATGCTATGCTTAACCGTTGGCGGCCCTGGTAGTTAGCCCACTTACCAGCTTCCGATACCTAACTTCTGGATCTACACGGCATACATTATGCCCTCCTAATGATGGGACCTATTCAATTACTAGGTGTCAATCAGTTGGAAGTTAGTGTCTCAGAAGTCCAGCCTGACCAAGCCGTCCTGCCAATGCCTGCAAGCAGAAGCAGCGGCACCACCAGCTGCAGTCAGTGCTGTGCAAGCGCTGCCTCCAGCTGGCGCAGGGGCACATGATCCCGGCGGTCGGGGGCAATGGCGGCTACGGCAGCGGCCCAGGCTTTGTATCGGCAGACGAGCTGCGCGCACAGCTGCTGCACCTGCGCGACCACAAGGCTCTCATTGTGAAGCTGGTAAGGCCAACTTGCAAGAAAAGGATTTGGTTGCCGTAGTAGTCTGCTTATAACATAATTAGATTAAGGCAAGAAATTGTCCCATGCTTCCTGCTTCATCCTCTTTGACACTGTACCACTGTCAAACAATACTTGGGGGAGTGTGTCCATGAGTGGCAGATCCAACTTGCGGTGGCTGCAGGTGGACATTGTTGACTTCAACGGGAGCTTCTTGTCAAGGGTCCGGGAACTCGTTGGGGCGAATCCCATCATCCTTGTGGTCACCAAGGTCCACATTTGCAGACTCTCTATGCTGCACCTGCTCAATATGTCAACATTGGCTGCAAATATAGAGCTCTATGAATGAGATTCTCATTCATAGAGCTCAGAAGCAAGCCAAAATCCAGAGCCTTGTATTAGTACGTCCCAGTGCTAAGTAGTGCTGCTTGGTGTGACACTTGCTGGCATCATTCATCATGCCCAGGTTGATCTGCTGCCCCTCGGCACTGACCTCGCGGTCGTTGGTGACTGGGTTGTGGATGCCATCTCCCGAAAGAAGCTAAAGTTCGTGAGACTTCCTCAATACCAGCAAATCATCACCAATATTCTGTGTAGGGACTTTGGACTTTGAGAAGAAGGACGTGAAACTAGCAATGAGCAGTCGCCAGAAGCAGACGAGCAGGACCATGTTGTACTGAATGGCAGCATACCATGTACAGTGGCGCATTAAATTGTCATGATTGGAGCTTCTTGTCCTGCCTGCAGCGTCATCGCCGTTCATCTTGTCAGCTCCAAGGCGCAGACTGGCATCTCAAGCCTTGCAGGCAACATCTACCGTGAGCGACAGGTTCGCTCTACCCCTTGGAATGACAGATGCGGCATTTATACGATTTCACAGGAATTGGAGAGATACAGACTGTTATTCTGACTGTCTTTGTTTCTGTGTAGTAATGGAGAAGACACAAGCTGCAACCACTCGATGACCCTCTGAATGAACTCTAGATATGCATCAGCATCTGTATGACTTAAGATACAAGTGTTTCTTGCTCTCTCTGCTGCAACGCACTCATTGATCAGTCTGGGACTTGATCCAGTACATCTGTCCATTTGATGTCTTGCAGGGACGGGATGTATATGTGCTGGTAATGCAAACCTACATGCCCACTGAAATTATCTTGCATGCAGACCAGGAGTAGTGCTGGCCCTTGCTAGTCTATTGGACATTGTAGCTGTTATTGATTTTGAAGGTCTGCATGCTTCACAGGGAGCGGCAAATGTGGGAAAGTCGGCTCTGATTTCTGCTTTACTAGGTTCGGGTCCCGATGATGCTTTTTTCGCTCATGTGTTTGTACATTCTGCAGACCTTGATTCATAGAGATCTTACTCTGGTGTTATTGTATAGTGATCTCTTCAGACTGAAGACGACAGTTGGCACTACTGTGCTTATTAGAAACATACACTTGGAACTTTACACAACTCAAATCCTTTTCCAGACCCAAGATTGTCAAGAAAATTCTCGTTAGATTGTGACTGCTTATAAGCCTCGTTTGTGATGCATGCTGCAGCGGAGATGTCGTTGAGAGACCCTTCAGTGCAGCCGGCACTCAGGCACCGGCCCATTCAGTCGGCCATGCCAGGCACCACTCTGGGGCCCATCCGCATACAAGCGTTCCCCAATGGTGGCGGGGTAAGCTGAGCACTCCTCATGACAGAGTTGTTACGAGATTACGTCATCTCAAAGTGGACAAGCGTCACGTGACTGCCACCAGCAGCCAAAGTATAGGCAGTCATTTCTCTGAAGAGGCAGCTGGCTTTCACGATTATGTCAGGCTCCAAACGAATGTCAATATGTGGGGTTCACAGTCTAATTTGGCAGCGCTGCTGTGCGTGACTGCAACGCCGCTATCCTGTGGCTACCCTTCTTGCAGGACCTTGTGGACACGCCTGGCGTGCACCTTCACCACCGAATGGCAGCAAAGGTCAACCCTGTGGATTTGCCTGCGCTTGGTCCCCGGCACCGCCTGCGCGGCTTTGTCCCTACCCTGGCCTCGTCAGTCCACCCTCCTGACACAAGCGACGGAGACGGTCTCCATGGCGGAGCTGCCGTGGAAGGGGAAGCTGGAAGCATGTCTGCTGATTGCAACGCCCTCTGCCTCGAGGGTTGCACTCTGTTGTGGGGCGGCCTGGTCCGTCTTGACATTCTGGAGGCGAGTTGCCCACCTACCTAGCTGAGTTGTTGGTTAGCATATTGTGCCAAGACAGAATACATGTTGTCAAGTGGTCAAACGTGACATAAAATTTGTGGACCCACATCTCTTCTGATCGTTTTCTTATTAGTCATGGTATCTGTCTTTGTAGGTCCCCACCTCGATCAAGTTCACATTCTTTGGGCCTACTGCTGTCCGTGTACATTCACTCCTGACAGCCGACGCTGACGCCTTCTACAAGGTGCCATCTCGATCCTGAAGCTTCCTCTACTTCCTGAGTGCATTTATTGCAAGTGGCTGGCTCTTGGTAATTCACAATGCTATGGTGATCAATTGAAGCTGCATTGACCTGACATTCCCAGAGCTGGGAGGCTACCAGCTGTGGTGTTGCACGCCAGTACACCTCTGACATCTTACACTAATTTTAACTACACATTTAATTGCACGAGGCATCTCGTGACAATCCTGCGGCCATCTACCTCATGTGAGGTTGTTAGCAACGCCGTCACATAAACATGTGAGTCCTGGCTTAAGTTTCTACACTCAACTTGTACTACCTGTGCTCATTTGTGCTGCAGGAGGAGCTTGGAACCTCGCTGACCCCCCCCTCGGCGTCTGGAGGATTGGCAGGCTGGGAGGGCCTGGTCAGCTCCCACTCGCTGTCAATTTCGCCCCCTCCTATGCTCAGAAGGTACTAGGCTCTTCTTGATCTTGCCTGGGAGCAATGGCTCAAACCCAAACCCTCAACTGATGCAGCAAGTCTGAGAGAATTGTGCTTTACATTCCTGTAGGAACATCACTCTGCATAGCTACACTGTCAATCATGGGGTGGAGCTCCACCCTCTATTTCGATACATCTCAAGGCAAACTGGGATTGGCCTTTATTTAGGTAGCTGCTTAATACTCATGTTGACCCTTGTCATCTGGTATCACGTGCAGGCCATACGGCGACATTGCAGTCTCCGGCCTGGGCTGGATACAGGTGGCGGCTCAGCCGACGCGAGGTGGCGCGGCCGCCAGCCCTCTGGGCAATGTAAGGGTCAGCATTCAGACTGCTAGGGGCGTGGAGGTCTTTTTGCGTCCCTCGTTGCCGGTGGGTGAGGATGCCACCAGGTGGTACGAGTTCATGGACCTGGGGCCGAACGAGGACAGTCGTCCCCCCGTGAATTATTAGCACATGCAGGGGTCCCTCCATCATTAGACTGGGACCACATTGGCGCTTATTAGCTCTTTGCTGAATCCTTCAATCTTCTGGGTCTCGTTGGGGTTCCTCTTCCCCAGCTCCGACTTGCAGCTGCTGACTCGGGGTTACTAAGCTCCTACTCTCTGTAGTCTCTTGTCTAGCTGTGTGGTCTTGGCGCCTTTCGGCCCTTGAGCCTTGTCCAATCTTTCACAGCCCCCGCCCCCTTTGGAAGAACTCACTCTTTTCGTAATTGCTATTAAGTCCACTCTTTGATATGTTGTTGTAAAGCAGGTCTCGGTCTATTCAATTTTCAAAAGCAAGGCTGGCTCTTCTCTTCCTCACAGATTAGTCATTTTACCTCAATAACTTGGTCTTGACACAAGCATGATCTAGTGTACAGTGGTCTAGCTCGGAACAGGTTACCCCAAAGGGCATAGCATTTGAGCATGATCCCGGTACGAGAGATGAATGAGCACAACAACATGCAATAAGTGCTTCTGATTAGCACTACTAGCTGGGGCCCGCTACAAAGATCTCGCTTGCAGGTAGTCGGAGTCAGGCCTCCCCTTCTTCCCTTTCATAGACTTTGACCTGTCGGCCTACCCTTTTTGCATCTCGGTGTCGGCCCGGGGAGCTCCACTCGTTTGGCGGCTCGTCTCTCGTTGTTGAGGACCTAGCATGGTAGAAAGTTGCACATGATGGAGATCATATCTTATACATATGCATGAGCATGCAAAAGGTAAGGATATATAACCCTAGTTCTTCAGCAAGAAGGAGATTCGTTCTTCTCAGAAGGGGGCAATGGGTGTGAAAGAGAAGGAAGGCTCTTCCAGTAGAGGGCTATGGCTGTGACAAGGACCTGCCCAAGTGTCAACAGCTCTTCCAATTCAAGGCAGTAGCAGAAGGAAGCAGCAGCGAGGGCTATGGAAAGCCAGCCCACAAAGAAAGAATGAAGCGCTTCCAGATTGACAGCAGTGGCTGTGAGAAGCCAGCCCAAAAGAATGGACAAGAACTGAAAGGGCCAGACGGCGCAAGAAGCAAGATACTAAGCGCTAAGATGTCAGAAACCTCGTGTCAGCAAGTGCAGATCAGGAAGAACGACTCAGAAGAACAACTCCTCCAGTAGTCAGCTCCGCCAGCTTGTCTGTCGGATTTGAGGCTCCTCACTCGTTGTTATTGAGTGATTCCCTACTTTAGAGCTAGCGCCTCTGGCCCCTTCGAACCTTGTCAATTGTTCTTGGGCTGGCTTCTCACAGCCCTTGCCTTGCCCCAATTGGGAGAGTCACTTCTTCTTCCAGTAGAGGGCGATGGCTGTGATTGGCCAGCCCTTAGGAAGAAGGTTCACAGAAGTGCCAGAAGGGCGGCTCGCCCATTTGATAGAAAGTGCTCGCCCAGCCCAAAATCAATGGACAATGTCCAAAGCCAAAGAAAGAGGTGCCGAATTGATAGGGGCTGGAAAAGGGCCCGACGAGCCCGAAAGCGCAAACCAGGAACCAGGCTACACTAACCGACTTTAACCAGATGGAAGCTCAACCCCCCTTCTCACGGAAAAGGTCGAGGTCGAGGTCGGATGACCAATACGTGGCGGAGGTCGCCGGGCGCCCAGCCGCCACACCAGCAGCACGTGCGGAGATTCGGCGGAAACGTGCGACAGCGGAGCGCCAGCTCGGCGCTCCGCCTGCCGCAAGGCGGGAGCAGGTGCGCGCCGCGGTGGTGGACGAGAAGAGAAGCAAGGCAACTGCTCCCACTCCCACTGCTTGCGACTGGCTTACCGAGCGCAGGCGCCCGGGCAGGGCGGGCGCGCCCGCTCTGGCGCCGCCGCCGGCGGTGGCACGCGGACGCGCAAGCGCAAGGCCACTGCGAGTGTGCTGCACGAGCACTGCCGGCTGCAGAGATTCCGCAGCCACTTGCGACCTGCCTTCTTCGTCGCAACCTCCAACCTGCAAGCTCGCGCTGCGAGGAGAACAACAGCGGCAGTGCGTCAACGCTGGCGC
>WELB01000009.1:760307-771798 GCA_009602725.1 Spirogloea muscicola
AAAAAAAAAAAAAAAAAAAAAAAAAAAAAAAAAAAAAAAAAAAAAAAAAAAAAAAAAAAAAAAAAAAAAAAAAAAAAAAAAAAAAAAAAAAAAAAAAAAAAAAAAAAAAAAAAAAAAAAAAAGGCGCCGCCGCCGCCGCGGCGCGGCGGCAGCTGCTGCTGGACCGGGCGGCGAGCTGGCCGCCGGCGGTGGCGCCGGGCGACGTGAACCTGACCATCTTCGCGGCGCCGCTGCCGTACGAGGGCGAGGCCGGCGCGCGGCAGCGGCGCGCGCTCCTCTCATGGCTGCGCCTCTCGCCGACGCCGGCTGTCGTGCTGCTCGGCGACCACCCGAGCTTTGCGGCGCTGGCCGCCGAGTTCCCGGGCCACGTGGCCGTGGAGCCGCGCGTCGACGCCAACCTCAACGGCGTCCCGCTCTTCCACTCCATGCTCGCGCGCGCCATGGCCGCCGACACCCCCCACTCCATGCTCGTTAACGCCGACGTTGTGCTGCTCGGCGACGCGCTGCGCGCCATCGCGCGCACCGCCTCCTACTTCCGCGACTGGACGCTCACCGCCGCGCGCTGGGACGTCGACGCCCTGCCCTTCTCCTTCGAGGGCCTGCCGCCGGCCGTGGCGCCCGCCCGCGAGGGCCGCCCCACATCGGTCCTCGACGAGGCGGAGGTCGCCCGGCACGTGCGCGCCACCGGCAGCCTCCACTCTGCCAATGGCGTGGACCTCTGGGCCTGGAACAACTCGCCGGCGCCGCTCGTCGGCACGGCGGTGCCGCCCTTCGCCATCGGGCGCGGCAAGTACGACAACTGGCTCACGCACGAGGCGGTGGCCTCCGCGGCCGCCAGCGGCCGCGCCATCGTCGACGCCTCGGACGCCGTCACCGCCATCCACGTGCGCCACGACTACGACCACGAGGAGGAGGAGGACGCCACCGCCGCCGACGACGTCGCCGTCAACGCCACGGCCAGGGGCGTCGGCTTCTGGTCCACTCACAAGCGCAGCAGCTGGGAGGTGTTCGCCAACGTCCACCTCGCCGAGTCGCACGGCACGTACACCAACCAGAAGGGCACCTCCCTCCACATCCCCTGGCGCCTCGCCAGCTGCTGGGAGCCCTCCGGTCTGTCCCCCTGTCCCCCACCGCCGCTCTCCTCCCTCCCTCCCCCCTCCCCCCTTCACCCTCTCCTACTTCCTTTGACTCTATCCTGCTCCGTCCTCCATGCTCGCTGCCCTCCTTCTTGGCACATGCCATCAGCTGCTCAATGCTGCGAAGCTGCGCGACACCTTGCTATCTTGTTATCTTGTTAGTTTCCTATCTGCGAATGAGTTTTTGGGGAGCTACTGGCCTCCTTTGCTTGCCCTCTCTGGCCGCCAGAAACGCCCTCACTGACAGCATTCTGTTTGCGCTAAGTGGCGCTGACAGCGGGTCGGCGGGGGTGTCTCATGTCCTGGCGTCACCTTGCAGGCATGTGCCTGCTCAAGCGCGTGCGGCCGGGCAACTGCACGTGCGAGTACTCGCCGTACGTCAACGCGACCATCTCGGACGCGCGCCTCGAGAAACGGCGGTGGCTTTGCGGCGCAGTGGTGCAAGATGCGCCCGTCGACTTTGAGATAAAGACGACAGCGGAGAAGGATAGTCCCCAAGGCCTGCCCCACACGATGCTGCAGATCCTGCCTAAGGTTGCGGACAAGGACAAGGTAAGCTACGTGGCAAGTATAATCCAAATGGCATTGTTAACCAACATCGCTGGGAAGTCACTGTCCTCGGTGGCTGATCAACATTGACTGGTCGATGTGAGGGAAATAGTAACACAGCTGTTCTGCCGCGAGTGTCCTCTGCTGCCCTGATCGGAATACATGTATTGTGCACAAGCAGGTGGTGATCCTGGTGGCAGTCACAGCGGGCTACACGGACATGCTCATGAACTTCATCTGCCGCCTGCGGCAGCTCGGCCTCTCCAACTACGCGCTCGCTGCGCTCGACGAGGAAATGTACAAGTGGGCCTTCACGCAGGTGCCAAGCTCATGACACAACCTCCCTCTCTCCCTCATCTCTCCTTCCTTTGTCCTCCTGTGATCACGCATCTCTCCTCCCAGTAATGCCGTGTTATAAAGCGTGAGTCTTATATTTGGCTGGCTTTGTCTCGGACGCAGGGCCTGCCAGTGTACATGGAGGCGTCGGCCTCAGAGTTGAATCTGATGAAGAGCGACAAGTGCGCCTTCGGCAGCCAGTGCTTCCGGCAGTTCACCAAGCTCAAGTCACGTGCGGTGCTTTCGGTGCTCAAGGCCGGGTACAACGTGCTGTGGTCCGATGTGGACATCATGTGGTTCGAGAACGTCATCCCACTACTCCAGGCTTTTGGGCCCGGCACATTCCCCATCCAGGTGTGTGCTGCTGACTGTGGAGCAATGGAGGACATAGCCCTCTATCCCTGTCCTCATCCTCTCCTCCGTCTTATCTTTCAGCCAACATTTGAAGCCCTCATTTCAATCGTTGGGCAGCTCAGGGAGCTCACAGGGGTCTAGTCATAGTTAAGATTTTCCTTGAGGCTAAGCACACCTACCGTTATATTGCTATTAGTGAGCATAACAACATGCGACTGCTACATTTAAGCACAGGTTGAGGTCACCTGCTACTTTCACAATGATCTGAGTTCTTCCTCATTTCTCCCGCTGTGATCTTCCAGAGCAACGAGCCTAACGAGACGACAGTGGCTAATGGCATCCGGCGCATCAACTCGGGCTTCTACTATGCACGCTCAGACAAGAAAACAATCACGGCATTTGAGGCTATTGTGGCGCATGCCCGCACGACGAAGCTGTCAGAGCAGCCGAGCTTCTATGACATATTGTGCGGCGTCAAGGGCGAGGACAAAGTGGGTGGCGACGAGTGCAAGTGGCACGTGAATGGTCTCCGCACGATTTTCCTGGATCGTAAGAAGTACCCCAATGGCGCAGTGTACAAGTTCTGGGAGGCGCCCAGCGTGCATGAGGCGTGCAAGGAGGCCGGCTGTGTCATCCTCCACAACAACTGGATCAAAGGTATGTGCCAGTTGATAAGTGCTTGCCGACAAGGATGCGCCATACGCTTACAGAATACAGAGGCACTCTGCAAAATCTGGTTTCTTTTTCATCATCATGCTGGAGAGATACTATCTGAGATACATCTAAGATACTATGCTCTGATTAGAACACCTGAAAACCCACAACTCCTGCAGACTCCGTGAGAACCAATACCTTAAGGTTTGATTGGCTATTCTTGGGCCTTTGGCGGCATTTGCTGGCCGCCAGGCCACTCTCTGTCGAGGCCGCAGCAGATGGTGGGTAGCCTCCAGGCAGGTTTGCCATTTCCTGCAAGTCTGACCATATCGTTGCCATATGCGCAGGGCGAGATGCCAAGGTTGAGCGTGTTGTGAGCAACAAGTACTGGTTCTACGACGTCAAGAACCGCATGTGCCTGCACGACTGGCATGACAAGATCCGCGTGCCCGATCTCGTGCAGTTCAAGCCGCCCTTGGGCAATGCTACGGAGGGTGGTGAGTAGCAAGCTGCAGGCGGCCAGCTTTATTGACCTCGCTCACAGATCAGCACCACAGTGCACCAATGCGACTCGTGCTGACCCTGCTGGGGGCCTATCAATCTGGCCCCAGAAAGCCACTTAGTGTCCTACGTCACCACCTTTCCAGTCGTGCTGGAAGGGCAAGACAGCCGCAACTCATGCACATGTCCAAGATCCAAGCCATGCCAAGTCCGAGATCCAAGTGAGGAGGTGGAGCACCGTACGCACATCATAACCTTACTTGCACATTTAAGCCACGGGTTGTGCCACTGCCAGCCTACCCAGAGTGGCGTGGCTAGGGTAATTGAGAGTCTACAATCGGGTGTTGTGTGGATAATCTATATGATACTCTTATTGAGAGTTCAGTATTCTGGTGTGGAGCCACCTGCAGCTTCTGTGTCTAGCGCAGACGACCTCAGTACTGCATCAAAGATGTGCTGGCAGTCATACAGTAACAAGCTGCACCATTGTGCAGGGTTTGTATTGACAGAAAAGAATTGTATTGGAATAGTACAATCTACCTGCCAGACAAAATTTTTTGTTTGAGTGTTCTTTGCATCTGAAGTCCTACTCACATTTGCAACACAGTGGGTGGTGCTTGTTGACACTGTATGAGTAAGTTCTCGTTTTGTGTGCTCCACTCATGAGTGGCACCAACGTGCGACAAAGGCCTTCTCCCTTTCAATAGACAGCATGGTAGAGGTGAGCTCGATGGCGGCCTCCAGCGCGTGCGGGCCAGCCAGGGTCAGAGCCTCCAGCGCGAGCGGGACAGCACACCACCGGTGCAGACACGTGGCCAGGCGGGCCAGCGTGGCGGCGGTGACTGTGCCCAGCCACTGAGGTGCGACGGTCATGACGGTCGCAACGAGCGCTGTGAGATACGCCCGGTGCACAGCGTCGCCAGTGACCGCGCCGCAGCCCTCGGCATCATCGAGCACCTGGGCGAGGTGCAGCTCAAGAGCTTCCGCTCGATCAGACGCCGCCGTCGCCAGCTCGCTGCCACCGGGGCCCCACGTCGTCATGCCCGAGATGACGGCAAGCCTTGCGAGCGCATATGCCTCAAGCGGGCTTGTCCGTCGTGTGGCACCCGCACGCACCAGCAGCCACGCCGGCAAGACGGCGACCAGGAGGTGCCTGGTCAGCGGCGCTCGACCGGCGATGTATAGCAGCGCAGCACCGAGGCCGGCAGCGTAACCGGAGACTGCAATTCTCACGCACATGGCAGAGCTCCTGCATCGGAGTTGTAAGTCACCACTGCTGCTTGCTGCAGCCTTCGCCTGCTCCGGCGGGGCCGCGGCAGCTGCAACAGCCATGGCCACCTGGCGCAGCACCTCGTCGCACAGGAAAGCTGGGTCCTGAACGTAGGCGCACGCGCGCAGAAAGAGCGCACCCGGCTCCGTCACCTGCGCCTGTGCCGACATCGGCGGCCCGGCCACCCAGGCGGGCGCAGGCAGCGCGTTGCGCGACCGGCCCCCGTGGCCCAGCAGGGCGCCAGCGCCGCCGCCCGTGCAGAGTGCAACGCCAGCACCGGCGAGCATGCCCAGCCGCACCCTGGCGGCCTGCGCGATGTGCCGGGGTGACGCTGGCATTGTGATGATTGTTGGCGAGGGGGGCACGAGCAGGGCTGCACTGGTGCGTGGCGAATTGGGCAGTGCCGCAACAAAGCAGGTCGCAAGCAGCTGGCTCATCGTAACATGGGACGAAGCAACCGCGAGCGCTGCTGCAGTTGTGACGATGTTCCGATGCCACCTGTGTGGTACAGCAAAGCCCTCAGTAAGCAGTGAAGAAGAGGTCAGAAGCTATGTATCAGTCTCTAGTGGAAGGCATTTGGAGTGATGCTGATTCTTGCCACTCAAGAGACTCATCTCTAGATTCATAGGAAGAAAATTTGAGCCAAGGTATGATAGATCTCGACCACTGGGGCAGTGTAGACAATGCAGGATGTGAAGGTGGCAGAGAGGACTCTTCATCTACCTGGGCAGCTTCATGGACCACAGGGCCTGACTGATGGGCCGCGGGAAGGGGCAGGCTGCTGCGGCGCGGATCAGGCGCGGGCCCGCGACCGCCAGGATGGCCTCTGCCATCTCCGACTTGAACGTGATGGTGAGCGACACGAACATCGCCAGCGGCAGCGGCTGCAGTGTGCCACTGCCGCTGAGGACACCTGATGGCAGGCCGGGGTAGCAGGAGCACGCAACGTGAGCTCGTGGCACCGGTGCTGGCATTAGTGTTGGCAGGCATCGACAAAGCTACCAAAGCTACCAAAGCTTGTCTAGGAGGACATCTGACACAACCTTCAAGCTTTTGAGCTGCCTTTATCTGTCATCGCAATCTGCTAATATAACAAGAAAGATTCTTTGATCTTATGGCATAACCTTTCAGCGACATACCGGATAGATGTGGAGGGGTGTCAACCCCAGTGTCTGTAAGGGCAGCCTGGATCTCCGCCTCGACCGCCGTGAGGTTGCTGGCCGGCGTGGGCCACTCAGACCCATTCATTGCGGCAACCCGCCAGCAGCCCCGCATGCTCTCGGCCGCCAGAAAATTGGCCAGCGGCACAATACTGGCCGGCACAAACTCCACCAAGTCCTTGAGACCTGCCGTGCAAGTGCGACATTCTTGAGATACAGGTGAGCTTGGAGCAAGGTCCCAATTAAGAGTTCAACTGTATGGACCTTGTGGTACGTCACGACTTATGCCATCTAATAATTTCATACCTTTGATCGCGTCGCTGGAGGTAAGGTGGTTGTGTGCAACGGCGGCAAGCACTGCCTCGGTGACAGCGGGCGTGGCGTGCACGACCTCCCACCCCGTCAACGTGCTGCGCTCGTCAGTTGACGCTAGGTCGTTGCCACGGCTCCTCATGACCTCCCTGAACACCATGCTGATGAGCTTGTCCACAACTGAGGAGATGGTGGCGGGGACAGCAGCCGAGGCTTGCTGCTGCGAGTAGAGGTTTGCCACAGTTGGAAATTGGTCCAATGACAGTGGCTGGCACAGCAGACCCAATGACGGCTTGATCAGAAACTGCCAGTATACTTTCTAAGTAACCGTCAGCCCAGAGAGTTGAGGTAAAACGCAACTTGATACAACTCTGAAGACTTGTCTGAAGAGCAGGACAGCAATGAAAGCATACAGTAAAGAAGTGAGATGCTGCATGAAGTAACCAGTTGACGCAGCGCAGTGTCTCGGTAAGAGTAACACCTAATAGGGACAATAAGCAGCTAAGGGCTAGGCTACCACTAATACAAATAGCAAGTAGCAACGGCTACACAAAAATCTTCACTACAACTTAGACGGAGGAGGAGAGAGGAGCCAGATATTGCAATCTGAGTAGGTTCTACTTAGCAGAGGACCAACTTGAGCAGCGCATGACTGAAGGTACATCCAATGAAAGCAGAATTTCAACCAAGAAAGTTGACATGTGACATTGGCATGCATATAGATATGATATTCGCACATTGTGATGCTTAAGATCTGGACGCATGTACCTCTTCATTGCCTTGAAGAGCGTTCCAGCTACTTAAGTAATCCTGGAGGCTCGTCCTCCTGGCCGACTGGTCCACGAGGCGGCCAGAGCTGTCGCCCATGCAGGATGCTGGCTCTGAGCGAGGGTTCCGCGGAACCGAAGATGCCACATAGTCCTGGAGGCGCTCCAGGAGGAGGAGCGCCAGCGAGAAGATTGTGAACGAGGCCGGGCTGCTGTGTGGCCCAATCCGTAGCGGGATGGCCGAGGGCAGCGACCCAAAGACCTCACAGATCGGGAGGAGAGCCGCAGCCAGCGCTGGCAACTGCGTCAATGTCATGGTGCAGATTGCGCGGAGTCAGTAACAACACCACAGTCAACGAGAGTGGGACTGGAGACTGCTCAAAGATTTTATTGTACGATTGAGCCTTCTCAACACCGTAGCAGTGAGTGGTCAGAAGGAACCCACAACCAGGGCCAGAAGTCTGGTACCCTACCCAAGAACATTGACATTCCTGGCATTGTACTAAGATGCTGAGGTGCTGCCTAGAAGCTTCGTGGCCTTCAGAAGCATGAGGTGAAGGAGTGTGCAGACATGGGCGTGCAGGCTAAGGAGGCGCAATGTGTCGGGCTTCGCGAGCAAGGAGAGCACGGCCAGGAGGGTCGGGGTGGTCGACGCCAGCTGGCTGCAGGACGTTGCGCCGTGCGTTGCAGCATGGGTGCACAGCAGCTGCACCGAGAGCTGGGCAGCGCGTTCCTGTCAAAGCACTAAGTGAGATGATTAGACAGCTCGGCTGCTGTCAAGGAGTTCACCCGAGAATGAAGGGTCGTCAATTGGAGTGACAGTATAGAGCACCTAAACTGTTCACTAATGACTGATGACTACACCCCAATGACCTACAAACCCGAATTCCATAAGGCCGTTATGATGTATCCAAGACACGAAAACCTGAGCCTTGACACCTGGACCCAAAGCCTGAGCTGCGCCAGAACCTAAGCAGACTGCATCTCCTATCTGTGTCTTGTGGCGCTCTGGTGCAAGATGGAGATTACCTGGAGATGCCATGCTCGAAGAAGTGAGGCCCCAAGCAACGCAGAGGTAGCGGCCTTGCGCTCCTCGTCGGCACCACCGACTGCTACCTCGTACAGATGATCCAGCTCGGCATTGCTGTTGTCAAGGAGCCCAACCTATGGCTGAGCCTCTAATTCTCTAAGTTCAGTCATTTGTGTCCCTCTCTTTCATTAGTAAGGCTGCTGTCCTCCTTACTACAGTATCTACCATGGCAGTTGCGTGTACGTTGGTCTGCTGCTTCCATCGATATACAACAATACCTACTCAGAAAAGAAGCTCTTATTGACACAAGCTATGATCTACCTATGCTCATGGCATGCACTAGCTGGCCTTGTACTTATAATCGATCAGATGAGTAGCAACTATCTGCAATCTCAAGATCGTGCCAAACCTCTGCGCAGGCGTGGCCAGAATCGATGCACGCAGCGGATCAACAAGCGGTGCTCCCTGCAGGAAGTTGAGCCAGCTAACACTGGAGGGGGGGTTTGGGAGAGTCCTTCTCAGCGGCAGCAGGCCTCGCTTGGAGCACTCTGCAATCAGGAGGTCTTGCATCGTTCCTGCCAGATTGACAATCAAAGCCAGGACCTGAGTTTGCAAGCATGCAGCATGCACTGATGATGACTCTTGACAAATAACTAGAACTTGCCCTCATGCTTTCTGACACAATGACTGCTGTTGAGAGTATTGCAGCTTCAGCTGCCTGCAGCAAAGACGGTTGCACCTTTCTGGTCGACGACCTCCTGGGCAGTCACGAGGGCGGCCACCTGGTCAGCGACGCCCTGAGCAGAGGAGGGAGGGTACAGGAGGCCCGGAAAGTTGGCCAAGAGATCGAGACTGCTCGCGACCGCCTCTCTCATAGCCTCTCGCGCCACCGCGGCATCCTCAGCTGCTCTGGCGCCAGGCCTTTCGGCCGGCGAGTCGCCCTCGATAATGTACGCGACAACCATTGGGGCGACCACCAAGACCATGCTCAGCCGGCACTCGATCCTCGGTGCAGGGATCTCTGCACGCCCCTGTACAATCACTCAACCCGAAAGGTGTCACTTCAGCTCTTATCTATTTACTTTTCACTGTGTAACTGTGATTGGTTTGAGATGCCAGTGTGCAATTGGAGGTAGCTTCCCTGAGCTGGCATGAGTAATGCCTTAGGAGCACTGCAGGTAGAGAAGGAACTGCGCACCCTCGTCATGGCCCGGAGCATGGTAAGCCAGAGGGCAAGGAAGGTGTCCTGCCAGGTGACGCCCTCTAGAGCCGCCAGCATGCACAGGGTCTCTGCATAGGCAGATGGACATTGAGGCTCACGTTGAGTGCACTGACGCATGACTATGCCCAAGTGCTTACACCCCACTTCCAACTGCTGCCTGCTTACATAAGTAAGAAGCCTCGTAGAAGCTAAGCATGCACAAGAGCTGGACAGGCTTTGCCCACAACTCAGACCACCAAGGACTGGGTTGGGCCTCATGTATCTGGAGGCGAAACGTTAAGGACTGCGGTCCAGTGTGATCACTGCCAAGCGCTTGGGGCTGGAGTCTCGCCTGCCATGCACTCAGAGACGGGCCGGGAGAACGTCCGAAGGCCTTCCACAGCGTCCTCCAGGATGAGGTCCAGCGGCAGCCAGGCCTCGGAGCTGCCCCCGAGGCTCCACCCACTGTTGTACGGCCAGCTCCTGCCCCCGCCGGCGGTGCCCAGCACCCGCATGACCTTTGTCTGGGCGACATCTGTGCGTGGAGGAGGGAGAGAGGCTGCCAGGCTGGCCACTGCATCGGCCGTCGCCGGCAGCACCTCCTCCTGCTGTGCAAAGGCTTCCAGGAGCCGGATTTGCGCCGCAAGCTTCTCCCACTGCCCAGGCCTGATCCAGAAAGTGCTACCGTCAGTACTCACCACTACCATGACCATATTATCTGCACTTTTCTCATTAACTGCATCTACGAAGTAGCTTTAGGTGCAAGAAAGAATGTGCCTCTGTATACCGAAAGTAGACTGAGGTGATGCCAGGACCTGCATGATGCACAGTCATAGGGACTGCCAGTGGAAAAAGCAATGGCTCTCACATTCTTCAAGGGATAGGAGTACAGGAAAGACAATCATCAGCTGAATAGTCTCACTGAACGATGTTGTGGTGGAGGCGCAATGACGCACTCACAGATGCCGGCAGGACAGTGCTAGCATCATCGCACTCCGCTTGTCCTGTAAGAGCCTTGTGACAGCCCTGATGGCAGCGGCGCCGTTCTGATGTCGCATGCTGTGCTCGGCCGCAGCCTCCCCCGTGCTCCCCTGGGGCGCCAGCGCGAGGTTCCCTCCCTCCTCCACTGGCAAGCCGCCGCAGTCGTCTGGCTGGCTGCTCGGCAGGCCCCCGTGCTGGCGCACCATGGCTGAGGCGTCGAGCCCAGACATGAGGTCGCCCATCACGTCGTCGGCCAAGATGTCGGCCTCACCACCGCTGCCACTGCCTCCTCGGAGGCTCCCAACTTCGAAGGCCGAGTCCATGTCCACTTCTGGGCCAGCGGCCGCCAGGTCAGGCCTCCCAGCCGCTGCGCCATGCTGGTCCGAGACAGCGAGCGTTGCTGCCACGCCACCACCCTGCGAAAGGTCTTCTCGGGCGGCCTCCAGCAACTTGGCGGCGAGCAGGACAACAAACTGAAGGACAGAGGCGCAAAATCCGGGCGGGCTATCCGCCGCCTGGCCCATTGCGGCGTTGATGCTCGCCACCAGCCTGGTCACGGAGGGTGGTGGACCTCAGATAAGTCTACCATGACCCCAAGTTAGCACATCTTTATACTAATGGACTCCTCAGCAATCCTAACTCAACGTAATCGACCTCTAATGCAGCTTGTGTCATCTGCATTGCCTCTGCTCCAGAGGCGCGAGCCGTCCAACATCTGCACTACGGCAGTCTGCTCGAACACCGGCGACAGCAGCAGAGCCGATGCTCCGAGCCACGTTCGTGTCCACTGTCTTGCCCGGCTGCACTGAGGCCCGCAAGATGGCGCTGAGACCCAAGACCCCGCTGTGCACAGGACACAGAATGAGCTTGACGCGGCGGTGCTCAGGACGTGAGGGCCGGCTCAAGATGGCGCCGCCTCACCCGTCGGGCACGGGCGCTCCGCGGCGTGGCCAGCACGTCGGCAGGTGCGCACTCGCCAGGTCCAGCACCTCGGCGTACAGCCAGGGCCGCCGGTGGCGCACCGGCAGCGCCCTGCGACGCCGCAAAGTACTGGGTCAGTCGAGACCAGGCTCCGCTTCTGGACGTCCAAGAGGCCTCGTCAAGGCTGGCAGGCCTTCATCTACGGCAGAGGCATGGCGGCAACCTGGCGGCGAGCAGCGCGAGGACGTGCGGCGGCGAGGCCAGGCCCGCCGCCAGCGCCTGCCACACCAGCGGCGCAGCGGAGGGCGGGCCGCCGCCG
>WELB01000009.1:775044-801549 GCA_009602725.1 Spirogloea muscicola
ACTCTCCACATCTGAGGCCACGCGGTGCGCCCGTGCGCCCTAGCCAGGCTGCCACCCACCTTGGGTGAGGGCGGAGCCTGTGCTGTCTGACTGTCTGTCTGAGATCCAAGTCTGTCTACCACCATGAGTACATCTGCGTCTGAGTCACTGCGACGAGGTCGCTCTGCTGGGCCGCCGTCTCAACGAGGGCCACCGCCTCAACGAGGCCGATCTGCTGGACCTGGAGGACGCTCAGTGGAGGAGCAAGACTGGAGAGACACAGATGCTGAGCGAGCCGTGTACAACACAGGTCAGGTGCAAGAGCGCGCAGCACAGGACAGTTTTCAAAATGTGGCACTCCTTCAGGCCGCTTCTTGGTCTCCCACTGCGCCTCTGTTCCGGGCTGGCTTGTCACGGCACCTCGCCCCCTTTGGACGAGCTGCTTCTCCATGCAATGAGCACACGTTTCTGGGCTCCCATGGCTTTGAGTAGTCGTTGTCAAGCAGCAGAAGCACTCGACACCTTGTTTTTCTCCACCATTCATTGACACGCTGCTTCTGAGGTGGTCTCATGGGCTATAGAAGTGCATGAATGCATGTTCCTGTGCGCAGGCCGCAGAGGAAAGACAGGGACACGGCCACCATATATTGTACTTGCAGGCTATTCTTCTCAACTGGGATCAGGTTTGGCAAGGAACTTCTGGCGGAAGTGGCTCCAGCTATGGTTGTCGAGCAGTCCAGATTGAACTACAGCTGCAACCCTGTAAAAGCACAAGCAAGAGTGCATTCTGTTCACATATACGTCATGTGAGTATTTTCGAAGTACCAGAGCAATGCTAGGAGATGACAACGATGTTGGAAAGTTTTGGGTCTCCTAGTCCAAGCGTCCAACACCCAATTTCAGGAGCACGGGTAACACTAAGTATCATGATACTCAAATGTGTGAGAGTTGAATACAACCTTCACATGATGGATTGCTTCTCTCTGATAAGATTATATGCAGTCCTTGACATGCGGAAAATTCATGCTCATTCAGATATTGTTATTGATTACTGCTGACCTTGAAGGCATGGAGGCAGCCAAGACGATCAACTTCCTGAAGGTAAGTAATAATAGCTAGTCTTATGGTGGTGGTGGGAGCTTGTGTAAAGAACTCCAAATAATGTCAATCCATCTGAAAGAATGGGTCAAGTCACAGTACTGTGCAATAATACAGACCTCTCCAAAGGATTGGAGAATGTAAAGAGAATCAATGCTTAAATTCTTGTGGTGATTTAGAGAAGATGGACGTAGGAAGAAGAGATGTCAATGCATGCGCTATGCCATGCGGGCCATCCGAGCCATCCCCAGCGTGAGCATGGCTGCCTTGCAGCTGTCGCTTCACAAGGCCTGCATATATGCCACCCAGCTTGAGGAGCTCGTCATGGGTTCCTTGTTCCGCGATGGTGCCCTCACTCACGACTGCGACCACATCAGCCCCTTGCACAGTTGACAACCGATGCGCAATCACCAGGACCGTCCTTCCAGCCATCAGGCGGTCCATGGCATCCTGCACATCGCCAGGGTAAACCAGTGCACCAGGACAACTTAATGCTCTTACTCTTGTTGATCATGAGGTACATAGAACCCATGCATGCTCTTTGATGCATTTGGAGAGACTAGGCAGCCTTATGATATGTCCATCATCTCTACCACGTTCTTGACATGCACCCAAGCTTACCTGGACGAGATATTCACTCTCTGCATCCAAGGCACTGGTCGCCTCATCCAACAAAAGCACACGAGGGTCCATCAACAGTGCCCTGGCAATAGCAATCCTTTGCTTCTGGCCTCCTGAAAGCCGCACTCCTCGCTCTCCCACATAGGTGTCATAGCCATGCGGGAACTGCATGATGAAGTCATGCGCATTCGCCATCTTTGCTGCCTTCTCAATGGCGTCCCTGCTGGCTGTGCCTTCACAGCCGTAGGCTATGTTATGGACAATGGACGTGTTGAAGAGTACTGGTTCTTGGCTCACAATGCTTATCTGCACAAGCAGGCATGCGCTTGCCACATACAATCAGGTGGTTGATGAGGCACACATGAGGTATATGTGGAGCACCTCATCGTCTCTGAAAATGCCTTAACACTTAACAGATGGTATCTGTGGCGATCAATGAAAGTGATTGTGGTCACTTCGTCATACTGCCTAAACATTTGACAGCAGCACCAGCCAGCAAGACTTCACAATGATATCTAACCCAGCACCTGAACGTCATGTCCTCAATAAGACTGCTGCAACTCACATTCTGATGGAGGTGCTTGTGAGAAATCTCAGGCAATGGCACGTTATCCAAGAAGATTGTGCCTTCCTTAGGATCATAGAAACGCTGCACAAGGCTTGCGACTGTGGACTGCACAGGATAACAGATCATACTCCTGTGCATTCAGGCCATCACCTTCGGCTTCTCACAGCTGAGCAATGTATGAATGATATGCATTATACCAGAATGACAAGCCTGACCATGCCTCACTACCTCTCTAAAGAAAGATTTCGTGTATTTGAAACAAAGGGGAGGGTTCTTGCAACAGTATTAGTTGCCCATGTAAGAAATGCAGCAGGTCACAGCTTGATCATAGGTGACACGTAACTGACACACAGGACAAGCTTGAAATCAAATCATGCAATCACACAGGTGTATGTCTGTCTACTGGATGCCCAGATTGGGTACCCAAGGCGATGCGAAGCACTGACCTTGCCACCGCCACTAGGACCGACTAAAGCCAGCCTCGTACCAGGTCTGAGTCTCAAATTCACTCCCTGCCACTCATAATGTGATGAAGATAAAAACATCAGCAATGTCGAAGTCTTATCTTTGACATCTCCAAGTCATGGTCCGTTCAAGGATCTGTGAGAACTCGTCCTCTTCTACCTATTTTAGTGTACTGCTTGTGCTTGCGAGTTTCAGTATTCCACCCTAGGGCCTGCATGCGTTGGAGAGACAGCTGGTGGCAGCATTTGGTACATCAAGGTGGATCGTACCTTCAGAATCATGTCATTCGGCCGAGAGGGATAGGCAAACCAGACATTCTCAACCCTTATCTCACCGCCTCTTCCCTCCCTGCAGGGCATGAAGAGACCTCAGCACCGTGTACACAACAAGCTATGCAAGATCAGCAGCAGAAACATCAAGAAATGATAGGAGACACATATCTGCCTCCACATCTTAAATCTTGCGGTTACTTGAGACTATGTCAGCACCGGCCAACAGGACGTGATACAGGCCACCAGCTCATTTCAGCTTAAGGAAGTTACCCAACAGGGGTTTTACTGCCAGGAGCTTTCAGAGCAGGGACACGGTCAAGAAGCTGAAATACACGCTGGCTTGCTCCCACTGCCTTCATTGCCGTCGTGTACAAGCCAGACAAAGAGGCAAGAGAGAATCCAACTGTGTAGAAGGCATGCCACAGCACACGAAGCTGTCAGGTCCAACACGTGACAAGAACCAAAGAAGGTGGTCAGATGTACTCAGCATCTTCTTTGTCATGTATACACAGACCTGTCAGGCTGTAGAGTATGAAGGTTGACAGAGATCCAGCACTGACTCGTCCATTGATGACCATTCTTGCACCATAAACAACAACAGCAACTACTGACAACGCTGCTGCTCCAAAAACGCCACCAGCCATGTAGCTCCCTGCACGCTGCATCCGACGGGTGTTCATTAGCACACAATGTGTCTTCAAGGGGTTTGGTGGAGCTGTCAGTTACATGAAGCCGATGGTTATGAGCAAACGTCCTCGCTGACAGGATAATTTTGTGTATCCAAATAACATGCACTGACTTACAGCTTGCCTCAGGCCCAGTCTTAGAGTAACTTCCACTTTTTCTGCATAACGAGCTGCCTCAGCGTCCTCCTGAGCGAACGCTCTCACCGTCCGGATCGAACCGATGGACTCCTGCAGATAGGACGTTTTGAATTGTTCTGAGTTCAGATCAAAATGACTTCGCACACAAGAAGATGAAAGTCACAGCATGTACCCTTGCTACAACCTTCAAGAGGGGGCAATATAAGTTAGCAGATATCTGCACAGTACAAGCACACATGTCCAGTTGTTGCTGCCTATACCTCAGCGACAGCGTTGGCAGCTGCAGAAGCAGCTTGTGTCTGCTGAGAAAGCTCACGCAAGTAACGTCCGTAACTTCGAGCACCCAGGCTTACCACTGGGATGACAACCATGGTCATTACTGCAAAGACGACATTTGACCAACACAATCACAAGGTAAGTCACTACCATCATGTATTTACAGCAATACTGAATGAATTGGATGAACAGTATCCACGCTTAACCAAGCCAAAAGCCAAAAGTGCTTACATGTAAGTTCCCAAGACGTGAAGAACATGTATCCAAGCCCTAAGAGAGCTGTAGCCACGCTGCGCATCGCTTCTGAGAGATTCACTGTTGCAGCATTCTTGATCACTTGAGTGTCCTCAGCTAACCTGTTCAGTAATTCACCTGTTCGTGTTACATCAAAAAAGGCAATCTCCTGGCAAGACATGTCACACAAAGACAGGCCTCAGTAATCGTTTGACTACAATATCTGCATGAAGACATGTAGCAAGATTGCCTCATCCGTTTGACAAAGTGCAGGGCGTTATACCTGCACTGTGACCTGAGAAAATAAGTTTCTCCGTAGACGAGCCACCACTTTCTCACTAGCAGCTGTAAACAGATAAGCGCGGAACATCGTTGCAATCGCCCTATGAACAGCCAGCAGAAATGTGCGGTCATAATAGCATCAAACGGCAACAGTTCTTGGACTTTACACCGCTTTCATAGTGCCAGGGATGCAGCTCTCTTGTGACAACCTTACTAGCATTCTTTGACCAGTGTTAATCTGAATGCTCAGTGATTATCAAGAGTCTCTCACATAAAGATTTGTCAGACATTAGTACTAGCTGCACAACCAAGACTTGAAAGCATTGCAAGTGAACATTCGTCATTGCTGTTCATAAATTATTTTACGTGATCCATCTGCATGAGCCTGCTTATTCGGCAGTCAGATATCATACCCAATGATAACAGCTGCAACAATCTCCCACAAAGTGGCATACACTTTCTTTTGTGCTTCAGCTCTTCCTTCATCCGTGTCCTTGAAATCAGTCACGGCATCAATAACCTTGCCTGCAAATTGGGGCTGCAAGATACAGACAACGCAACGACCCCACTTTGCTCTTGAGGAGCAACAAGACTTTGGAACAGCCTCGTCTAATTACATGTGAAGCTATTGGACTCTGTCTGATTGCTAATTTCAGCTAGAGTCCAATTGCGTACTTGCCCTCAAGTAGGTGGTAATAGCCAGATTGACAAGGCATATAAGCGTATGTCTTGTCATCTCTGAGATTGTCTTATTTGATACAGCTGCTTGCGGTATGGGCACAACATCAGCCCAGCATTGAGTACTGTCAAACCTTACCAATGCAATGTTGGCAACAGCAGAAACAATGAGTGCAAGTGTTGCAAAGAAGAGCATCCCCCGCTCCGGCTTGGACTGGTCGTGCCACAGAAGCACAGAGAATTGTAAATATATCAATCAACTGCAGCTCTGCATTGCATTGGAGGTCTCAATTGTACAGTCTTGCAAAGTGCGTGGCTGAGTTCGACAATGCAGATGGCTTACTACCGAATATAGTGTGGAGCAAAGGCTCTCAGCAGTCATGAACAACTTGAGTTGAGGAGAGCAGGTGCATGCACATGAAGATTATAAGCACTTACCAGTTGCAAGATTCTGCCAAAGCCAGCCTTCTGAAGACACAAAACAGGGAGAGCAAGTGAGAAGTAAATAAGCTGAAATTAGGCTTGCTCATCCAAGAACTTGGCATTGCAGACAATGTTCCATTACCATACACTCAGCGTCCTGACGGTGCCTCAATGTCAGACCTTCTCCAAACCACCCTGCTTTATCAAGCTTGAGGCATTGCAGCATGACTTGTAGGAAAGTAACAACATATTGAAGTGTTGGCTGAGTGCAAATCGAAACCAAATACTCAGAAGCACCAAGTATGCTGCTTCTGGCCTCGGCTGAATGCTCGTCAGCTGACCTTATCCTCTGAAGGGGCTTCGAGGTCTGGATCATCCCCATCCTGACGCTTAGCTTCCTACACGGAAGGTGATGGTTGCAATGTTCAAGTCAGCTTGCAGAATCTTCTCTTGCTCTCTTGCTTTCCTGTCTAACTTTACACTAGCTACTCTGATCGACGTCAGCTTGATTTGTCAGAAGTGCTCACTCTGCTCGATGCGCCGTTCAGAAGGGGAGTCTTCTCATTCATCCCCTTCCTCTCCATACTCCCCAGCTGAACGCAGCTGCAAAGGGCTCTCTACGAGTCCTTGGCAGACCGTAATCAAGTAGGCTTCCCGTCGCTACGTCACTTTGAGCTTGCCAGCAGGATCCTCCAAGAGGTCATCAAGCTGGCTGCATCACAGGCAGGCGCGCCACAAGCGGCGACAGAGTGACGCTGCCGCGGTCCTGCGGGCCGTCCGGTGGCTTCGGCGCCCACACGCGAGCCGAGACCCGAGCCGGCCTTCTACGGCCTCGTCTTCGGCGCACGACGCAGTCGGCCTATTGAGCTCTGGCGCGGCGGCGGGCGCGGCGTGGCGGCGGCGCGGCGGGCCATGCGCTTTGGGAACGACTGGCGTAGGGGTCACACTGGACGCGCTTTCTGCGCTTTCGCTGCAGCCGGGCCCGTACTTCAGAAGGACGAGAAGGCTCGCGGTGCAGCATGGAATGAAACGGTTGCCGAATCAAGCCATCACACTGTTCAGGCAAAAGCTAGTGCTCGGCATGGGGCTACACACAAGAAAGCGCGGCCAAATTGACTGGTGGCTGTGAGGGAAATTCGTGTATTTGAAACAAACGAAGGCCAAATGGCCAAGTACAAAGGCAAGCACATCTAAGACCTATATAACCTACAGCAGAATGACCCGCTCAGTAATCGCGGGTCAAAACATAAAGGTTGTGAGAGGCCAGCCCAAAGAAGATGGAGGAAAGAAGAGGAATGGACAAGGTCTGAAGGTGCCGGATGGCGCAGAAAGCAAGGTACTACACAGAGCGAAGCGTACGCTGTTTCTCTATGCTAACTGGGTCAAGGTGACTGTGTGAAAACCGGCTGAAGGGGCACTCCCAGCATAACAAGTGAGCACATACAGATCCGACAGGCTACTCGGGAAAGGTAGACAGATAGGCAACCATGCACGTTTGTAAAGAGACCTTCGTGTCCAGTGGGGGCAAGGGCTGTGAGTTGGCCCCCATGCCGTCCACACGCGAGCAGGCCGTGCTATGGCTGCTGCCTCTGGGTCTCGACGGAGTGCCTCTTTCCCTGCTGCGAGCTACTCTGACTTGATGTTGCTCACTCGCGGGTACTGAGCTTCCCTCTGCATCGTCTCGTGATTTGTAGTGGTCCTTTTTCGGCACCTCTTTCTTTGACTTTGGACATTGTCCATTCATTTTGGGTTCGCTTTGCCAGCCCGTCTTCTCTATGTGAGAAGCCAGCCCGAATAACAACCAGAAGAATTGACAAGGGGCGAAGGGGCCAAATTACGAAGGGGCCAGAAGCGCAGTTCTCAAAACAGGGGTAGGATGAATCACTCAAAAGCAACGTTTGAGGAGCCTCAAATCCCTGACCCCTTCGGACTTGGTCAATTATATTTTCTGGGCTGGCCTCTCCCAGCCACCGCCCTCTCCTGGAAGTGTCTTTCTCTCAGATCTGACAGACTAGCTAGCGGAAACAATCCCTTTTGTGAAGAGCTGCTTCATATTGTGAAGTAGCTTCGCTCACGGCCGCGGCAACGCTTTGTGGGCCGCCGATGGCCTTCTGACCTGCGGCTGCTTAGCAGGGGTTACTGATCTTCCCATTGCGTCGTCTTGTGTCTAGCTGTGTCCGTTTTCTTGTAGGCATCTTTCTGGCTCTCTGGATTTTGTCCATTCTTTTCACTCGCTCGCGGGCTCGCGGTTTGATCTTTCCTAGTGTGTTGTCTTGTTTGGTTGTATAGTCCTTTTCCAGCACCTCTTTCTTCGGCTTCAGACATTGACCATTGTTATTGGGCTGGCCTTGCCAGACCTTCTCTATGGGCGCGCACTTCCCTTTTCGGGCTGGCTTGCCAGCCCCTCTTCTTTATGGGCGCTCACTTTCTTTCTTCCTTCTGTTCACTTCTTTACAAATAGCTAGAGCTCTCTCTCTCTCTCTCTCTCTCTCTCTCTCTCTCTCTCTCTCTCTCTCTCTCTCTCTCTCTCTCTCTCTCTCTCTCTCTCTCTCTCTCTCTCTCTCCCCCTCTCCCTCCCCCATGCTTCTCTTCGTTCTGCCCTTCGGACCATTGTCCTTTATTTTGAGCTAGCTTTGCCAGCCCCTCTTCTCTATGGGCGAGCACTTTCTTCTTTGCAAGAGCTGCTTTTCACCTTCTCTTCTACTAGTGAGCAGCTTCCCTCCAAGGAACAGCTTCTTCTCTTGTTCGCCGCTGGGGCTTGGACAACGCCTGGATCCTTTAAGAAGAGGTGTTTCATATGCACTTGTCAGCATCGCTGCAATGGTCATTGGCACACGCACTTCAACTGCGAGCCGGTCGCGCTTTGGCCTCTAACTACAGACAGGGTATCCACTACCCAGAGACTAGTTTCTCTAACCTGCGGATGCTCAACAGGTGATATTGAGCACCCAGTGGCCACTTGAGTCGCTGTATATTTCAGCGCTATTGGGCCCCTTCGACTCTCTTCTTTTTCTTTTGAGCTTGGCCACTCACAGTCATCGCCTTCTATTGGAAGAGTCTTTCTCTAACAAGAAAGTGAGTTCTTCCAAAGGGGGCAAGGGCAGTCAAAAGCAGCCCAGAAAGTCTGGACAAGGTCTAGACAATTCCGCGCCGCTGACTGGCAGCCACTTTCGGGAAACCAGGCCCCACCAGTTGATAAGAGAAATAGCTCTTCCAATGTGAAGGCATGGCTGTGAGAGGCCAGCCCAAAGCAATTTACAAGGTCTGAAAGGGCCGAAACGCGCAAAAAGCATGAATCTACTCTATATATCTCCTGCAATAAGGCGATAATCGGATGGGACCCACTTCCAGGACCCTAGCCTCTCTAATTTGCGGCTGCTTAGCAGGGGTTACTGAGTGATTTGTAGCTGCTTTCTTTCTTTGTGTGCTTTGGTTTCTTAGCGCTTCCTCTGGCTTCCTCTGGCCCCCTTCTCGTTCTTTGTTCATTCTTTTTTGGGCTGGCTTGTCCAGCCCCTCTTTCTTTATGGGCGAGCCTTCTTCTATCCTCAATGGGCGAGCCCTTTCTTGATAATCGGATAATCGGATTGCTTCCCGGCAGCTAGTCTGTCGGATCTGAGGCTCCTCACTCGTACTTATTGAGTGATCCATCCTCCCCCTGTTTTACCATTGCATCCTCTGGCCCCTTTGTAGCTGCTCACCGCTCTTAGGCCCCTCTGAACCTTTGTGAATTCTTTTTGGGCTGGCTTTTCGCAGCCCTTGCCCCCATTGGGAGTGCCACTTCTTCTCTGATAGGCTGGGCGTAGGGTGTTAGGTTTGGTGGTTGCCCTTCCCACCTCCTTGGAACGGCAGCTGCTACGGAGGCCTCCCCGGCAGACGCGTGGCTCGCTCCAAAGGATCCGCCATCGCGGCAGATTGTGATTCAAACGCGAGGGCCCCTGCCGTGGCGCCAAAAAGCACGGGCCCACGTGGCAGCATGGCGCCACTTCCAGCCCCGCCATGCCCTTGCCCCTTGCCGTCGCCGCCGTCAAGCCCAGCCCGGCGGGCGCTCCGCCGCCGCCGCCTGCCGCCACGCCGCCAGGCTCCGCGCCGGCTCCAGCGCGCCCCTCCTCTGGGCGACTGTCGGGGGCGCCGGTTGGACGTCTCACCGCTGCGGGCCCCTTGCGGTCGCCGCAGAGGTGGCTTTGAGCCAAACGCTGTTGCCTCTCCGAGGCTGCACCCCAATGTAGCTCGACCATCCGGCGCTGACCGGCCAGGTGGCTCACCTGCACAGACCTGCGTCTGACCCCTGATTTGAGAAACACCTGAAGGGAGGCGTTCATAGTCATTGCTGAGGTGGGATGCCAAGTGGCACCTATGCGGCAGATGGCTTCTTGATGAAAGTCCTGACTTTATGTCGCTCATGCCGTGTTTGGCTTGGCAGGCTACGCGTCATGACTCCTTCACTGAGAATCTCCAAGTCAGGAGAGAGGATGTCTCCTGCGATGTCTAGCCCAGCCGTCGCGGAGAGTCCCAACAGCAGGGGCGAGAATGAGATTCTCCGAGCAGAGCTTGACAAGATGAAGGCTTTGCTTGCGGACGTCCTGTGGTGCAAGGGCCGCATAGTCGACGGAGGGAGGACGGTGAGCTATGACGTCGCCAAGGCCATGGCGGTGCTCGATCTTGAGCTTGAGGAGGATGAAGGGTTGGCCCGGTTCCCCTCAGAGGGTCCTGAGGAGTCTCCTCAGAGGAAGGGTCTCATGATCAACTCGTCTGATGCGTACACTCAGAAGAGAGCGCAGGGCGATCTCAGTGAGAAGCTCGAGACAGGGGTCGACGACTTGCAGAAGCAGGGAGAGCCGCTTCTTGGGCAGTCTGGCTGCCAATGCCAGCTGGCAGGAGCCAGCACCAGAGACAAGGTTGTCCACAAGGCATTTAAGAATGCTCGAGACGACACGCAGACCAGAGTAGATGAGGTGATAGCGGAGGCTGTGCTGCTGATGGGGGAGCTGAGAGAGAAAGAGGCCGAAGTGCTGGAGGTGCGGCAGGAGTGTGACTGGCTAAGGAGGGAAAAGGTGAAGCTGGAGGATATGATGACGGGCTATGAGGCCAAGCTTTGGGCTTCTCAGTCTAGTGTTCGTTCGGATAACGATCAGCTTCGGACACAGCTAGCCCAGCTTCAGAAGGAGGCAGGTTGCAAGGATGCAGACTGCTCAGCTTTGCGTGTGCGCGTGTCTGAGCTAACTCAAGAGCTCGATGACCTGCAAGACCTGGCAAGGGAGGAGCAGCAGGTCAAGGTGCGCGGTGAGCAGCGCAATGCGGCAGTGTTGAATGCACTGGAGCAAGAAGTTAGCAGGCTCATAGACGATGGGGCATGCGACAAGGAGCGAGCAGCAGGTGCAGAAAAGAGGGCTGCTGCCTCAGAAGAGCAGGCAATGCATTTGCAAGACACCATCAAGCTGCTGGAAAGTGAGCTGAGAACGAAGGATGCTGCTGCCAAAGATCTGAAAGAGGACTGGCGAGCAGTGCAGGAGGAGATCACAGCAGAGGTGGAGAATCTCGAAGCTGAGCGGGCGCACAAGGATGTCGAGCTGGAGAGGACCCGGCAGGAGGTAGCCTGGTTGGAAGAGGAACTAAGCAGATGTCAGAGCAAGACTAAGGACCTGGAAGCGACTATCGTTGGTAAAGATGCCGCTATACAAGAAATGGAGCAGGTTGTGCGTGGCAGAGAGGAGCAGCTCGATGCAGAGGCTCAAAGGTGGAGAGCAGATTCAGATGTCAAGGAGACTCTCCTGCAAGAAGCCAGGTCGCAGGCCGCTGTGAGCGAGGCGAAGTTGGCTGATCTGGAAGTACGGCTGCAAGACCAGTTGGAACAGAAGGAGGCCCTCGAATTGAGTACTATGCAGCAGATTGCGAGGCAGGAGGACGAGCTAACGAGACTGCAGGACAAGGTGGTGTCTCTGTCCCATGAGAAGGACGAAGAGCTTCAAGGTGCGACAGCAGAGATTGTGAAGCACAAGGAGGAGGAGATCAGACTACATGGCATGCTTACTGAGCTTGAGAGTGCGAAGGGCAGATTGGGAGCAGAGGTGGTGAAGCTGCACGAGCAGGTCAAGTGGCAAGACGAGTGCCTGCAGGGACAACAGCAGGACAATCAGAACGCCACAAATGAGCTCAAGAAAGAGCTAGAGAGCCTGCAGGAGGAGCTGCAGCGGAGCCATGACTTGGTCAGTGTCCTGCACGTGGAGGCAGAAAAGGCAGCACAGCAGGCGGTACTGAGGCTGGCAGAAGAGACCAAGATGGTGCATGTGCTTGAAGAAGAGCTGGCAAAGTTGCACGAGCAGCTCAAGTGCAAAGACGACAGCTTGAGAAGAAGAGAGCAAGACAATGAGAAGGCCACAGCCAAGCTTAAGAAGAACTTGGGGAGCTTGCAGGAGGAGCTGCAGCAAAAAGATGACATGCTCAGTACTCTGCGTGAGGAGTTACAGAAGGCAGCAGAGCAGGCGGCAGTAAGGCTGGAAGAGGAGACACGGAAGGTGCATGAGGCTGTGGCAGAGTCGGCAAATCTTTGTGAGCAGGTCAATCATCAAAAGGAGTGCCTGAGGAAAGAACGGCAGGACAATGAGGAGGCCAGAGAGGAGCTCAACAAAGAGCTGAAGAGCCTGCAAGAAGAGCTGCAGCGCAAGGACGACACCATTGATACTCTGCACAAGGTGGCACAGACGTCAGCAGAGCAATCTGCGAGTAGGCTGAACGCAGAGATTGGGAAGGTGCAGGAGGTCGAAGCAGAGCTGGCCAAGCTGCACGAACAGGTCGAGTCGCGGGAGATGGACCTGCAGAGGGACCAGCAGGACAAGCAGAGGGCCACAGACGAGCTTGAGGAACAGCTGAGGAGGCTGCAAGAGGAGCTGCAGCAGAGGGATGGCACTATCACTACTCTGCTTGCTGAGGCAGATAAGGCAGCAGAGCAGTCGGCAGTGAGGCTGGAAGAAGAGGCGCAGAAGGTGCGTGAGCACAAAGCAGAGCTAGCGAAGCAGCGGGAGCAGGTCAAGTGGCACAATGAGGGCCTGGATAGGGAACGGCAAGATACTCAGAAGGTCATTGACGGGATGACTGATGAGCTAAGGGGCTTGCAGGAGGAGGTGCGGCAGAGGGATGAGACTGTCAGTCAACTACAGGAGCAGGCGCAAGAGGCAGCAACACAGGCGACTGGAAGGCTGGCCGAAGAGACCAAGAAGGCGCAGGACGCTGGTACAGAGCTGGCAAAGCTGCGCGAGCAGGTCAAGTGGCAGGAGGAGTGCCTAGAACGGGAGCGGCAGGCCAACCAGAAGGCCGCGGATGAGCTCAAGAGACAGCTGCGGAGCCTGCAGGAGGAGTTGCGGCGGAAGGAGGACACCGTTGAACGTCTGCACAAACAGGCAGAGAAGGAAGCAGCGCAGGCAGCATCAAGGCTTGAGGAAGAAGAGGTGAAGGTGAAGGAGGCTGGAGCTGAGGTTGCAAAGCTACGCGAGCACATTGACTGGCATGAAGAGGGCTTGGACTCAGAACGGCAGGCCAATCAGAAAGCCATAGACGAGCTCAAAGTCGAGCTGAGGAGCCTGCAGGAGGATTTGCGACAAGGGGATGAGCGAGTCCGCAACCTTCATGCAGAGGCAGAGAAGGCAGCACAGCTGGCGGAGGCAAGGTTGGCTGAAGAGGTTGAGAAGGGGCTGGAAGCTGGAGCAGAGCTGGTGAAGCTGCGGGAGCGGGTCCAGTGGCAAGATGAGGGCCTGGTAAGGGAACGGGAAGCCAACCAGAAGGCTGCTGATGAGCTCAAGAGAGAGCTGAGAAGCCTGCAGGAGGATTTGCGGCAGAAGGATGGAGTGCTTCATGATGTGCATGCGGAAGCAGAGAGGGCAGCACAGCATGCTGCAGTAAGGCTGGAAGAGGAGAGAAAGAAGGTGCTGGAGGCAGGAGCAGAGCTGGCAGAGCTGCGCGAGAAGGTCAAGTGCCAAGAGGAGGGCCTGGAGAGGGAGCGGAAGGACCATCAGAATGTCATGGACGAGCTCAAGAAAGAGCTGGAAGGCTTGCAGGATGTGGTGCAGCAAAGGGATAAGGCAGCCAGTGCTCTGCATGAGCAAGCAGAGAAGGCGGCCAAGCAGGCGGCAGCGATGCTTGACAAAGAGACGAAGAAGCTGCGGGAGGCTGGAGCTGAAATAGCAAGGCTGCAGGAGCAGGTCAAGTGGCAAGAAAGGTCACAGAGAGAGCGACGAAGCGATGAGAAGGCTTCAGACGAGCTCATGATGGAGCTAGGGAGGCAGCAGGAAGAGCTGCAACGAAGGGATGCCATGGTCAATGATCTGCACGAGCAGGCAGAGAAAGCAGCACTGCGAGCAGCCAGAAGGCTGGAAGAGGAGGCAGGGAAGGTCCAAAGTGCTATGGAAAAGATGGCCAACAGTATTGCAGGCATGCTGGATCTGGAGGCGCAGAACAAAATGCTGCAGGAAGCACTTGATCAATGCCAAAGTAAAGTTGATGATAAACAGCTGCAGCCTCACCATCATCACGGCAATCATGGCAGTCCATTTTCACCACGGTCACTTGACCACTCGCCAAGTAGTACCATAACTGATCACGCCCCGGGCTCTCTGCACCAAGGAGGGACGCCATACTCTGGCCCGAAAGATGCAAGGTGAATGAGCATGACACTTGATGTGGTAAAATGAGCACTAAGACCTTCTAACCACAGCCTGCTGCTGTTCTGATCTGACGTTGTTTTGTCTGCAGGTCCTCATCACTACGAAAGGTCCTATTTCGGCATCAGATTGCAGCTCCAGTGCCAGTGACAAGCAGGGCTAAACGACAGCAATACCTCGTAGATTCGGCCTGGTACGACCAGACACGCAAGGTAATTTCTTGGCTTTTTCCGCAAGTCAGGTGTGAGGTGACTTTGCCTTCCATTGGATTTCCGCGAGTGCTCAGTATCTACAAGTTTCAGCTGCTTCTATTGCTGATGAGGCTTGTCTTAAGCCTTGATGAGGTCTGTAATGCTCTTGGTGAGCATCCCTATGCTCATACACGAAGGAGCTCATTATATTGTGGATCAAGCCTACCAGATTGAGTAATGAACAGAGAGAGGCTCAAACTCTTACAGTACAGGATGTGTACCTTTCATGACATACAGGACTTCGAGCAGATGCAAAGAAGCGTGGAAGACTTCAAGCAGCAGCTGGAGGAGGAGCGCAATTGGAGATTCAGACTTGAGAAGGTCATTGCTCAGCCCTAGCAGCTACCACTTGACCAAGCATGCTGCTCGATGTATCACATGAATGCAGTGCTATAGTAGTGCACTTCGCAAGCATGCCTATGACAGACTTTCTTACCAAATCTCTGCACTGAGCTGATTAGCTGTTGCATGTGTCGTATTCCATTTGATTGCAATCCTGCCATCTGCAGGAGCTTCAAGAGCTGCAAAACGACGAGCAGCTGCAAACTACAGAGCCTAAATTCGACAGATGAGCAGGAGCAGGTGTAGGAGCATGCTCTATTGTAACCACCAAGGTGACTCTTGTTTAGCCATCGCCCTGAAGGTAGGGTGACAAATAAGATTTGAGGAGCCATCATTGGGTGCAATAGAAGGTGTGGGCAACAGTTGCGAGCACATTGGGCTTGCGGTACAGGAATCTAATGACATGGTAGGAGATAGTGATTCTTCTGTCCCGGTAATCCACCAGCTTACAAGACCGCCTTGTTGGCATTTGCAGTGATTGCAGTGATTGTAGGAACTCAATGTAAGCTCCATTGCATCAGGATAGGCAGAAATGCAGTAATCAGGCTCAGCCTGACAGCAAGATCATCAGAGAATTGACAACCCTTCTGCTATTGTGTGTGTTAGCTGCATGTGGAAGCCTATATACAACCTGCCACTTGCTCTTTGAAATTAATGGGAGACTTAATCACTAGCGACAGGAGCAGACAGCGCTGTCCGATCGGCCTTTTGTCGAATATCGCACGGCCCGCAGAGAGAGGCACGAGCGGGCAGATTGTGGCAGGCGGGTTCTGATGCATCCCCAGATCTGCAGACCGCAGTCTCGGACTAAAAGAATCTGCCCATCACGGTACCAGAGGACTGCGTTCCCAGCCCCCCGCCTGCAACCTGCAGTTGCAGCTCGCGGCGCCGGCGGGCGTTGCGCCGCCGCCGGACTCCTCCCCGCTCCCCGCCTCGCGGCGCGGCAGTTGGCGTCGGCTTCGCCAGCCAGGCGGCCGCCCATGCCTCGTCGCGGTCCGGCTACATCCTGCCGTGCCTTTGGGCGACTCGTCAGTGCCGCCATAGTCGGAGTTGGTGCTTCGGCGATGTGTACCTGACGAGCGGCAGCGCCTTCAGAGGGGCTGCAGACCGGCGGCAACCTCCGCGCACATGGCCGCGCAGATGTCGGCCTCGCGGTTGCCGACAGCCAAGATGAGCCTGATGGACTATTCCCGGCCCTCGCTGAGATCCATGCTGATGCAGAGGAAGTCCGCAGGCCAACAGGATTTCCAGTCCACCGCTGCTGACGAGAGCTTCGTAAGAGCTCCCGCACAGCAACAAGACATCCCTGCCGGAGAAAGTTTCAGCCACTTGAAGCTAACGGCGGGTCAGAGGACTAACACTGCTCCTTACTGCTGCAGTGCATGTCCTATGCAGATGGACTACCTGTCTACGACCATAGTGCCATAGGATGCCGGCTGATACAGAAGGCATTGACGTCTGTGTGACAGAAAAGATGATGCAGGAACAAGCTTGCGCCAGATCCGACCTCCAATTATTGCAAACCAAGCTGCAGAAAGCCGAGGAGCAGATCCAGCAGCTGGAAGCAAAGTTGCAGCATACATCTGGGGAGAATGCGAAATTGAAGGCCAAGCAGAATGAAGACTTGAAGCTTTGGCAGGGACTGGAGGCCAAGTATCTGCCTACGAAGTCCATGTGTGACCAGCTCATGGACTCTGTCAATCAGCTTGAACAGCAAGTCCGAGATGGTGAGGCGTTGTCGCAGGCAGCTTGACTTATCGAACTAAATGTTGCAAGGCAAGGCTTGCTCGGAAAAGAATAAGCACTTGACTTCCGGCTTGCAGCATCGTTTACGTGATTGCAGCTGAGAGTTGCAAGGCGCAGTTGGAAGGAAAGCTTGCAGAGCGATATGTATTCTATGATACTGTGAAGACAAGCATCACTGAGCTCAGTGATGCCAACAGAAGCTTGAAAGAGGAAATTGACCAAGGTGACACGGCTTGTGATATGCTTGTAAACACATGAGTATGACTTCTGCATACTGCACAGGTCGTAAGGACTAACCACCAAACTAGCAAGATAACATGCAAGCCCCTGTATGCTTCAGACGAATTATGACTAATTGTTATGGTCCTGTTGTGGCAGTCCATAGATATGACGAAGAGCTGAAGAATGACATTGAGAAGCTGAGACAAGAGCACAGCTTGCAGAAAGAAGACCTTGAAGCCATGACCCAAGAGATCCGACAAAAGGAGGACGAGAAGACCAAGCTTCAGCACCAAATGCAGGATCAAGTTGTGACCGTGCGGGCAGAATGTCAGCAGCAACTTGAGGAAATGTCAAAGAGTCACCAAGAGGTAAGCAATGATGAAGGCCAGACATATATCTGGACTATGCTCCTGGATGACCTCAAACCTGGGTGGTCTTCTGGTGTAGGAATTGTCAAACTTGAAAGCGGACTATGAAGCACGTGAAGCAGCCATACATAAAGAAGCAGATGTAAAGCAGCATGAGCTTCAAGCAGCCACTGAGGCAGCACATGAGGATCTTGCAAAGCACAGAGCAGCCACTGTGCTCCAATTGGAGTCAAAGGAAGCAGATCTACAAAAGTTCCTTGAAGAGTTGTCAGCCAGAAATAATCAGGTACTCGGTGAACCTGCAACATTGCGCTCTGCTTGGTGAATCCGCGACATTGCGCCATGATTGTCGAACGGCGACGGCTTAACAAGCACTGCATTGCTTGCTCTGTCAATGCACATCAACTTCCCATGCACTTCATGCTTGCAGGAACTCCTTGACATGAGGCAGAACTTCGAAAGCAATGAAAGGAATCTCAAGGCTGCTGAGGAGTCAAAGACTGCAGCTGCATTATCAGAAAGGGATGCAGCACTAAGGCAGATTGAAGCACTGCAGGACCATCTCCTGCAAGCCAAGTCCGCAGCAGACAAGGAGTCCAAAGAGAGGATGGAAAAGGATGAGAAGGCCTTGGCAGAGCAGCAACTGTTGGCAAAGGCTTTGTCTGCCAAGGACGCTGCAGAAGCAACAGTCAAGGAACTGCAGGAACTGGTGTATGTGTCAACGACTGCCAAGAATGCAGCAGAGGCTAAGGTCAAGAGTTTGCAGGAACTGGTGTATGTATCAACAGCAACAGCAGAGCACAGGCAGAACAATGACGATGAGATAAGGGCAATGACTAGGAGGCATTGCAGGACAATCGACGCAGTGCCCACCAAAGAAGAAAGTCTGCATTCGAGCAAGCAGCAGCAAGAGGATCTTGTACTTCTTAAGGCCATGCCAAAGCGAAAGCAGACTGCCGAAACCATGCCTTTCCGACAAGGGAGTCAGCGAGCAAGCAAGCAGCAGCAAGAAGAATGCGTAGTTCTGAAAGGCATGCCAAAGCGGAAGCAGGCAAAGAGGACAAGGACAGTGGCAAGTAGAAGAGTAAGTCCGAAAAGACTGGCAGGCCAAGCTGCAAGATTGTCCAGAACAAGGGGTGCCCGTGGCCTTGGGAATCTCTTTGGGTCTGAGGACCTTGATATATATGATGAAGATGACCCCTATGCCTTTTGACGCAAGGTCTTCTGAGCATGCCCAGCTTAAGGTACTTAGCCAAGCAGAGTAAGCGCTAGCGAAGATGCTCCCTCTATGCATTGCAGTCTGGGCTGAATAGGTACTTGAAGTTGTGCTATCTAATTGTTGTTTATGATTACCTTGCTCAGCCATTGCTGCATGCTTCTCCAAGATTCAACTTTTTACGTCCACCTTTGCTAGCTACCTACCTATATGCAGCCAACTATGTGCTGACAGGTTGTGTATGTAAGGTTGTGTATGCGGCAACCTACAAATATCACTTACTGCAGCATGTCGTGAGCATGCAGACCAACCATTGTTTTCAGTGTGGCAGATTCAAGGGCCTCGCAGACGCTGTCAAGGATTTTGGAAGCTACTGAAGATGCAGCTGCCCTGGCTGCTGCTTGCCGAGAATGGAGGGCCTCATAGTCAGATAGCAACATCTGTAGTGCATCTTCCAGCTCCTCAGGGTCGGACACCTAAAGAATGTTTGCATGCAAGCACACAAAGAGAGGGTTCGGTAAACAATGAGTAGGCCCACTGTAATTTATGTCTCTCGCTTGCTCATACCCTGAGTCATCTCCCTCTTTTGCAAGTCTGCTTCAGGCTCAAGGTAGTGTTGACAGCATACCTGAAGAAGTGACAAAGGGTCCAGCCTCTGCAGTGTAGCAATCATACTGCTGAAGTGGCCTACATGCTTTCCTGCAATCCTAGCCAACATGCCAGGTTAACTGCTGAACTGCTTTCAAACTTATACACTGCAGTTTCCTTCTGTCAAATACATTCCAAATCTGGACCAAAATATACGAAAATGCCTGTATGCACTGTCGACTTGTCATATTTGCCTAAAGGCATGCAGCCATTGAGCTTAGCTTACACTGTGAAAATTGTTCTATTAGGCAGCTTATACTGACCATCATCGGGCTCCATACTTGAGCATGAGTGGCATGTGAGCAGGTATTTGCATGCATGTAAATGATACTCAGTCAATAAGATGTCCACAAGTTTGCACCTGTGAGGACTGCGCAGCCTGCTGCGGCTGCTTCCGCGAGGTTGTGACCGCGACAGTGCGGCAGGAGGGATCCTCCCACAAACGCCACTGCCACCTCTGCATACAGTAGCTGCAGCTCGCCTGCCACAACGGTGACCGCTGACGCATATGGAGTCATCCATGGCACGAGCTGCTCCGACTAACCCAGAAGCGGCGTGCTTTGGCCCGAGGACAGTCCAGCTTGCGGGTCAACACGTAAAAGCCGGTAGCCTTGAGGTCATACCAAGGGTGTCCACCAAGTAGATGTCGGTTGCGGAAGTCACAGGCTGCTGCATGGACCGCCGAGCAACTCGCAGTCCGCGGGACAGCAGAGCCTGCGCAACCAGCACAGCAGCAAACTGCATGAAAAGAGGCACTCGGGCTGGCAGAGGCTTGAGTTGCATGGGGACATGGGGCTTGCCCTGGCCACGAGTTACTTCAGTGTCACCTTGGCAATGTCATTCCCTCGCTCTGGCTGCCGGGGGGCTATGACCGTGAGCAAGCCCGGGACCTTCACAGCCAGCCGTTCATGTACTTGTGCCACAACTGCAAAGCAAGTTAAGCCATGATCCCTGGTAAGTGCTTTTAGCAAGTACTTGGAGTTGCAGCAGTGTCAAACTCGACTGTCTTAGGAGAGCAAAGTGCAAACATAAGGTGAGCAGAATCTGGTGTTGGGCAATCTGTTAATTACTTTCTTCTTCTCCTGAGTGAGTGCTGGCAGCCAGCCATGACTTGCGCGCAGCCGGCTGTAGCTGCTGCTTGAAGTGATCCTTCGTTGCTCTGGCAGCGGCGGGGTGGATCTGCGACAGGAGCTCGGTGGTGGCTGCACAGCTTGCAGCGACAACGCCGCAGCTCAGCTATGACAGGAGATGCTCCGTGAGATACTTACAATCTGGGCACATCCTCAAGCAACAGCAAGTATAAGCATCAATAGAGTGCCTCGCAAATGGAAGTGCAGAAGGCCACTCAGTCACTCACCGTACTTGAGGTCGCCTGCGAATCTGATCGAGTGAGGTCGTGCCCCCAGCAATTGCAGCCGCACTGCCTCCACTGTTTCCTGCTCAGTGCTACAACATAACAACTCCTAGTCAGGAGGAGTGGGAGGAGCAGCACAGGAAAGGCAGACGGCACAAGACATGCTTGCCTCTCCCCTTGAAGGTTTAGAGCTTGAGTGCATCTGCTTGACCATGACAACCTACAATATTCTATGGACCTGGCAGACCCCAGCATTGCGTTCTTGGTGTCTCTGTGGCAAGTGTACCAATTTGCGCCACTAAGTACAGATGTTAATTAACATTACTTAGCAGCAAGAATTGCTGCCACAGTATAGGAAGCCACCAGAGGTGATCCATTGCGCCTGGGCTGACCACTTCTGTACAATTCTGTGAGCTCTGTGCACACAGGGGCAGCGCCGTACCAGCGGAAGTATGAGAGAGAAGGAGGCCAACATTAGTGCCACAAGTGAGCGAGCTGCTGCCGCCGCTCGCCAGTTCTTGAACGACCTTGGTGACATCCGTGCATTCACAAGAGCCATGGGAATCTGCCGCAGAGCGTTGCAAGTTGGACAATGAACAATCAGTAGCCTGCGCAACTAGCTATGTGAGAGCATAGCTCTCCTGCATCTCCTGCTGGAGACTCACTGCCTTGGAGCTCTCAATTGAAGCTCTAGGGGTTGAGGAGGAGAACGATGTGCACGGAGGTCATGACGTCCTGCCAACCTTGTCACCTGCTGACTGGCCGTCATCATCACCAGGTTGGGCCACAGCTCCGACTCCACAAGAACCAGCGCATTGGGCCGCCAGTGCTCCAAGAATGCACGCACCGCCGCGGGCGTGTCGATGGGAGCAAACTATGCCGCAATCCACAGCATGGGGAAATGAGCACTCTGGTCAAAGTTTTGCTGACAAGACCATTGTACTCTCTTGACGTGAAAGAGCGTGAAGCACGATTGCTGGTGGTGTCACATTGGGGCTTGCATATGACAGTCATGTAGGTACATTCGTGACCACATATTTCTGATAGACCTTAAGGCCATGTTTGGCCATGCTTGGCAAGGTTATGCAATGACAGGTGCAACAGTCACATCTCTGAGATACATGACATTGGTTGACAATTTGGCTGCAGTACTGGGAAGGAGTTGCCGCCATGAGGCAGAGAAGCCATGGCAAAACAAGCGGCGCAACACCTTGTGGAGCTTTTGGAGTGCTCACCTGAAGCAGAGTTCCGGAGGGAAGCAGCTTGTGAAGCACTGACCTGCCGCATGGCCAAGCCGGCATGTCAAGTAAGAGGGGCTGGCCATGCTCGCGCGCCAATATTGTAGAGACACTAGAAGAGGTTGTAGGCATGAAGCCAACCATGACTTGCTACTTCACTGTGCAATTGCACATCACAAGTTGGACTACTCATAGCATATGTTGGACTACTTTTAGCAAATACTTCTGTCGTGGCTACCAAAGTACCAGGCGCCCGTTGTTGACGTGGTCAGGAGCACGTTCAGGGCGGGCAGGCGCTCTCGACACCGCTGAATGAGCACCACAGCAGCCATCCCTTCGCCTGGGCAGCAAACAGTACCAGACAGTGTGTCTTCTGATGTCAGCTTTCTGCTAAACGGCAGTCCACTGTTCAGGACTTAGGATGCGATTACAAAGGATGGATTGAGAATTTAAAGTACATGGTTAGGGATGGGCCTGGAGCGACTAAGACCACACAGGTTGTTGGCGCAGGCCCTTGCTGTGCAAGCCACAGAGGCAAGCGTCGCAGGCCAGGTTGCTGACACCACATGGCCCACAGCTCGCCACGCAGCAGAGGGCCATTCCATGGACGCTTCATCAATGTATTTACAACGGGGCATGACCTCCGAGAGACGAGAAAATGGACAACCCCCGACGTGAGCTAGGCTGACGTTCTAGGGCCATGCAAGTCAATGCTTGGTCCCACATTGACCTTACTATCACAAGGCCGCGCAGGACGAGGGCCGCTGCATGTACCGAGCAAGCAAAAGGCGTACTTACGGGTAAGTACCTAAGTACTTACGTACTTACAGGCTCTCAATGACAGGGATAGGAAGCGCTTGACGGAAGCTCGAGAGCTCGATACGAGTTTGTGGGCAGTCAGAGATCTGGGTTTCAGGGTTCAGACTTTGGGTTTTAGGGGAAGGGTTGAGCCGATGAGCCGCACCGAGGGAGACGGCGTGGAACCAGGCCAGCGGGCCGGGCGGCCTGCGCAGCGAGGCCCTGCCCAGGCGCTCGTCCGCCCACTGAGCCGGCCGCGCGCTGGCGGGCTCCAGCGCGGCCTGGAGGCGGAGGCCCAGCGCCAGGAGAGGGCCGGCGGCGGCCGTGAGCGCGCGGTACACGCCGTAAGCCGGCGGCAGCTCGGGCTGGCAGCCGGCGGCGGCTGCCATGGTCAGTCGGTCCGGCGACGGCCGCCGCGCCTCGCAGGCTCGCCTCGTGTGGCGCCGCCGAGACCGGAGGCCTCTTGGGTTTCGTCGATTGTTCGCTCGGCGGCCTGCCACAGCTTGCGCTGCTGCTGGAGCCAGCGGACGCAGGCGCATGGCTGCGCCAGCGGCGGCGGCGATCGTCGAGGACCAGGCAGTGCAGCTACTTCTCCAGAGACTGAGAAGACAGAAGCTCCTCTTTCATATCAGGAACGGCTTTTCCCAAGTTTAGCGGTAACTTTGAGAGGCAAGCCCTCCTAAAGTAGAATACTTCTTATATCAGAAACAGCGGTAAGCGGTAAGCGTAAGCGGTAAATGTAACATCAGTCAGGCGGTGGCTGTGAGAGGCCAGCCCAAAGGGATGAACAAGAAAAGCTCTTGTAAGATTTCCTTTCTCTGACCTCCGGCTGCTCAAGAGGGGCTATTGAGCACCCAGTGGCCACTTGCGTCGCTGTGTGCTTCAACGCTTTTCTGGCCCCTTCGAACTTAGTTCACTCTTGAAATCTGGGCTGGCCTCTAACAGCCACCGCCCTCTACTGGAGCTGTCTTTCTCTTCTCCACTGGAAGCGTAATTCCTGCGGACGATAAACTGCGGGTTGGCCGTAGCTGGCTTGTCACAGGGAACCACGCTCCATTATGTTTTGCAATGCATAGGCACGTGGGCCAGACCAGGATTGAAAGACCGGAGGATTCCATGCATCACATTGTTAGTGTATACATGCATTGAAAGCAAAGTTGCAGATGTCTCTATGAACTTCTACAAGACAGTTCTACAGTTCTACGATTCTAAATTACTACAAGACTTAAGCTATCGCAATTGTCAATTTTAGGACCTGTGAGCCCATGTCAAGCGCACACTGCAACCTGTCATCGCTCTTCCTGATGGCCAGGTGCTAAGTATTGTGCTCAGCAACAATATAGAGCATCTCTAGCCGACGAAGTTGTGAGCCCTACGCTTCTGACACGTTATAGGTTGAGCTCCACATGAAGTTAATGCAGCGGGAGATTTTGAACAACCAGCAGCTGGACAAGCGCCACCAAGTACTTGCTACTGGGCTGCTGCAGTCTTGTTGCCAAAGACTTCAGGGGTTGTCTGGCCTGACTAAGCCCCTGTGCTCATCAATGAGGCGCTCTATTTCCTCCTGCTCTGCCACCTCAGGCACCGTCTCCAGCTCCTCATGGCCAGCTGATAAGTGTCTACCGCTCCCCTTCAGTGCGTCAGCTTGGGTAGGATCCAAATGCATAGATGAACTGCGCAGAGGTGTAGACTGTGGCCCTGCATTAGCAGCACCATTGTCGACTTCACTATCCTCCTCAGATACGAACATTGTTGTTGCCTTTGTCAATCTCTTCTTTGCTAGTCGTAGTGCCTGCTGCCTGTCACGATGACGACCATCTATGCCTGCTTCTCCTTCATGAGGTACATTTACATTTCTCATCCACCATGTCTGCCTCCTGTTCAGTGGTAACGACGTGGCATGCTGCGCTGGCTTGCTTGAGCGTGCTGAAGCGATACCCGGCTTTTGGTGCAGTTGAGTGTGACCAGGGGTCTGCTCTGTAATTGACGTCCAGTCACCTGTCAGTGCTGCATAGAAGTGTCCAGACAATGCAAGGTTTGCTGTTCAGTCTACAAAGTGTATCTGAGCACACACACCGAAGTCTCAGTTGAAGTGCGTGAACATAAACAGGCTTGTTGTAGCATGAGACCTCCACACGGCATGGGCATCTTCTAGAGTCCAGTAAGAAAACGAAGCGCCACTGAACTGCGCCACTGATCTACAAGATGTCTATCATCATGACGGAGGATGCACACCCTTCGGTTTGCTAAGTGAAATGGCTGCTTGCTCTACCTGGTCGATCAGGTCGATCTTGCTTGCTAACCACCAGCTGCAAATCTCCTACCAGCATCATCGTGAGGAGCATCCTGTGCCAGAGCATCCTGGTGCCTCCATCCATGGCCTGATATGAAACTAGCCTCCGATGAGTGTCCATGTGTGGCGCTTATAGTCGCGCGTCCTCTATGGTATACTCGTACTTGCTGCAAGTGCTCTCCTAATCACGCCACCTAGTTTTCCATTGCAAGCAGTGTCAGTGATACCACAAGAGTACCTGTGTACCTGTGTATGGCAGGCTAAGTACTGCATGCGGCCTACGAGTCGTAGGAGCCCCTTCACTATTCAATAGGAGATGACTCGCAATAGTTCAAGAGGATATCGTCTGCTACGCGTGGATTCTTTTACTCCATATAGACCCTAGTGAAGCAAGCTATAGTCAAGCTCGCAGAAGAGAAGGTTAACATACAGATTGGGCATCCTCCAAGCTTTGATCACCGATGGTGCGGAATGAGTTCCAGCTGCACATGGCAAGCTTACGAGCTTAACTGCTGACAGCAGCTTCACCAGGATGTCTGAAATAGTTCTTCGTTTTGAAATTCTTCTAGTCTAGTATAGACCAAGTGATGATAGGTAGCCCAAGGGAGCTGGGAGTATGAGCATCGCTCTACACTCGAAAGTATGGAGGTGGCTTACACACAAGAAGCAGGAATCCTGGAATTGATGAGTTCTTGAATCAACTGCTCAAGGACAGATGACAATATTGGCCAGTGAGGCCAGCTGGCCAGTGCAAAACCCTCGTCTTTGTGGCAAGAGACCAGTAAGATTGCTCTTCTGATCTTGTTAATGACTCGTAATCATGTCGCATTTCATCGTTGTGAGCAACTGATCGCACACCTCAGCGCCAGCAGCACAGCTGTCCAGTTGTACACCTGCGCCAGCTGCGCAGAAGGCCAGCAAGGCAGGTGCCGAGCCAGCGGCGGGAGTTGAGGAGCTGCGCTTTGGCCGCCGCCACGGGAGGCGCGGCCTCGGCGGCGGCGGCGGCGGCGGCGGCGGCGGCGGCGGCGGCGGAGGCGTCGGGGTAGGAGTCGCCGGGACAACGTTCACAGCACTGGCTCAAGGCGGCTTGTCCTGACTACAACGACGCGGCTGTGCAGCCAGCTGGGTGCCTTCAGACGGTTGTTCGGAGCCACAGGCCAAGGCAAACGGGGCGCGCTCTTGGTGACCTCCGCATCAACTTAAGAAAGTCGGATGAGCTGAGGGGACGGCCAGATAAGCTCTTCAGGTATGCGGCTGCTGATATTGAAAGATCGGCTGTGAAAGCCAGCCAGATGCATACAGGTGTTCTTGACGGAGCCACAGGCTAGGCAGACAGGGCGCTCTTAATACCCCCGGGTCAGCAGTAGGAAGTCAGATGAGCTGAGGGGAGGAAGAGCAACCCCGCTGCGCAAGCCAGAGGCTGCTGCAAGGGCACGACCAGCGCGGCGATGCAAAGCAAGCGCTTGGGAACCCTGTAGCGACATAGACAAACGCATACTGCAGCAGGACACAAGACCCAAAGGCACCGAGCCACCGGGGAGGGCTGCACCCTGTTCCCGGCGCCGCTGGTCAGCTTGAGATGCCAGCAGCGAAAGTAACGAGGACCACCGACCCCCGTCACACCCGTGGATGTCCATGGCCAGGGGGTAAAAGGTATC
>WELB01000009.1:814688-829069 GCA_009602725.1 Spirogloea muscicola
CTTGCGCTGCTTCTTAGCCATAACAGCGAGCGATGGCCACTCCATGACAGGACGCTCGCAAGTGGACGGCGCTGCGGTGGGCTGCTGCGCTGGCGTACGCCGCGCTGGGGCTGGCCGCCGCTCGGGCCGCCCGGCGGGCCATGGCGCCGCCGGAGCTGGCCGCCGAGGCCTGGCTCGACTGGGCCATCCCGGAGCCCACGCCCGGCACCGTTCGCCGGTGAGCTGCGCGGGCTGGCAGGGCTGACCACTGTCAGCATAGGTGACAGTAAGCAAGCTAAGTAATAGAAAATAGATAACAATTAATACACAAGTTGACCTAGTATCTGGCGGATGCGTAGATTGTTGCGGAAACTGATGGACATTCCAAATGGCGGTTATGGTCGGCCAGGCTGAAGCGGGAGCTGTGGCGGGGGACCAAGCCGGAGGGCTTCCGCGTCATGAAGGAGACGCTGGGCCCTGATGGCCAGTACCACCGCGACGTCACTTTTGCTGGTGAAACTGCATATGACGGCGATGGCGACGGCGACGCGGCCGCCCAGCCGAGCAGCGCCGCTCCTCTTGCTGCAGCCGCTGCTGCCTGTGAGCTTCAGTGGACCTCTGCTTCTTGCTGCATCACTGTCAAATATTCAGCCTGACCAATGTAATGCGGGATTGTCGTGATCTTGGGGTAACCGTGCTGTTAGTGGGCACTGATCTGCCGCCTTTGCCGGTTGTGCGAGGCTAGCGGCAGCGCCGGCCGCGGATGCCGCTGCTGCAGAGACAGCTGCTGCGCCTGTCAATGGGGTGCCTGCCAAGACCATGACATGGCGGGAGCGGCTGGACGCGTGGGATGCGATCCTCGCCCAGGAGGAGGTCAAGGAGGAGCTCGAGTTCCCGCGCAGCCGCTTCACCGTCGGCTTCTCGGCGGCGGAGCTCAAGGAGCACTTCCAGGCCACCAAGGAGGAGCAGTGGCGGCGGGCGCCAGGCAACAACGCCCGCGCCTTCTGGGCAGCCCGCCGGTGGTGGAAGCACCGCCCGAAGATGCCCTACACCTGGCTTCTCCAGAAGATTGCCAACTTTGAGGTGGGCATGCGGGTTTGATGTGGATTTAGCACTTTATGCCATAAAGTCGTCACACAAAAAGTGTAGCACTTATACACCTTGCCATGTCCAACTGCTATGAGCAACTGTTCTCCACTGCCAATGGATATCTGCTTGCAGGCTCAGTGGCAAGAAGAAGCTACAGCTGCAGGCTTATCTGTGTCGTGCTTATGGCACAAGCAGGTTGAATTAGCATCTAGTTACATTGACGGTTGTGACTTGAGGCACTGAGGCCATGTACCAGATGGCATGGAGTTCGCAGTACTCATCTGGAGGCTTTGCTGACTTCATCTCGCCCGCCGCATGCGCTCGTTCAGGTCGAGGCGGCAGTGTATTCGGAGGACCTGCGGCGGCTCTACGTGACCATGAAGGACGGCTTCCCGTCGGAGTTTGCGGTGGACATCCCGGTGACGCCGGACCTGTACGGCATGCTCAAGGTGCACGGGGTGGAGCTGGACGTGATGCCGCGCGGCCAGCTCGGCGGGCTCCTGCGCGGGCTCGCCATCCTGGGGCCGTCCTTCGCCGTCCTGTGGTACATCATGGCGGTGCAGCACACCTGGCGGCTGGAGCTCATGGAGCAGGCGTACGACCTCGTCAAGATGGACCGCTCCCACCTTGTCACGGTGGGTGCCCCTTTGCTGACCCCCGCCCTTTTGTGAAGCTTCTTGTCTCACTTTTGTAATTGGGTATGCAGATCCATGATTGCAGATCGAGCTGTAGTACAATCAGGCAGATCACTGAAAGCCAGGCAGGATCCTCATTTAAATGCATTGACTGCTGTCCTCGAGTACTATTGTTAATTTGTAGAAATTGTGATGGGTTACTTGTTGTTTCTTGACATCGCGTCAGCAGCGGCAAGTTGCTTACTTGGCAATTGAGCTTTGGTTCCTATCATATTGCTCTGACACTATATCCTATGATGGATGTTGTGGTTGGCGCTGGGGCTGCAGCCTCAAGATGCAGAGAAGACTCCGACGCAATACAGCGACGTGGTGGTTGGTGGCGACGTATGGCAGGTGCTCGAGGAGATCATGACATACATGCGTGACCCGATGAAGTACCACTCCCGTGGCGCCAAGCTTCCCCGGGTGTGCTTAAAACACAAACCCCAAGTCCTAACCTTGACATCTGACTCACTGCAACCATAATATACTTTCTTTGCAGCCAATCTGTCGCCCTTAGAATCTCGGAGGGACTATGTCATCACATTGACCTGCAGTTGCGCCGCTTAACATAGAAGCACTTAGTGGGGGCGACGAAGCCCACGCTGGGATGCAGTGTCACAGAGGAAAGGTGTGGCTGAGCTATGTCGTGCTCTCGTATCTCCAACAGGGCATCCTGATCAGCGGCCCTCCCGGCACGGGCAAGACGCTGCTGGCCAGGGCCATCGCCCGCGAGTGCGGCCTCCCCTTTGTATTCGCCTCGGGCGCAGAGTTTGTGGAGAGCGGCTCTGGAACGGGGTCTGACAAGGTCTTTGAGCTCTTCTTCACGGCGCGCGCCAACGTCAGTGCTTCTTCATAGCCCACTTTAAGCCCTGTTCCATAAGTCCATGAGTCCGGTAGCACTGTCCTGTGAATGTCCTGAATCTGTTCATGTTGCAGACTCCTATAAAAGTACGATACATATGGTCAGCCGTGCATGGCTGTTCTTGCTTGCAGCATCTGATGAATTGAATCGTTTAGTGTGGCGAACCTATTGAAATAAGGGCAATGAGTTGCCATGCATTGATCCGGCTCCTCTGACAAACCCCTGACGAGCAGGCCCCAGCATTCATCTTCATCGACGAGATTGACGCGCTCGCTGGCAAGAGCGCACACGAGAATGCCGAGCGCAGGGCCACCTTCCAGCAGCTCTTGAATGAGCTCGATGGCGAGTCAGTGCCGGCTTCTCTATTGTGCTTTAGCTCATTTGGGCATGGCAGCAAGTCAGCTAGCTCTAAGAGCTGGCATGGCTTGCCATTGTTACATAAATGTCATGTTAGCCCAGATTCAGTCGTCTACTTTTCTGCTAGATACATCAGTGCTTGCACGCCTTTTGCAAGTACATAGAGAGTCCTGCTGAGTGTTGTTCACAAGGTCCAATGATAATTGCACTTCACATCCCTAAGTGTGAGAGCCTTTTGATACCAGACATGCCTTTGAAGTTGACAATTTGACTATGGTCTGCAGGCCAGAGCACACGGACGTGAACCGCTATTCCAAGCGGCAGGCGGTGATCATGATCGGCGCCACGAACAGGCCGGACGAGCTCCACCAGGACCTGATGAAGCCGGGGCGCATCGATCGCGAGATCCACATCGGCCTGCCCGGCGAGGCAGAGCGCCTCGGCATCTTCGACGTGCACAGCCGCGGGAAGCGCCTGGCGCCCGACGTCGACTTCTCTAAGGTAACTATTTGAGTGCTTCCAATCTGCATCTGCAACATGTGCTCAGGAGCATCTCCAGTGACATTGGACCTGAGTTTAATTGGCAATTTTAAGCTAGTATGCCGAGATTGTAATGTGGAAGTTGCAATGTCAATGGCTTCAGATACAGTCCATAGCGTACTTTCATAACCTCTACTTGATAATCCAAAGCTCTGTTTCTTGCAGCTAGTATTTCGTACAGTCGGATTTTCTGGCGCTGACATCAGGAATCTGATCAACGAGGCTGGCATCATGGCAGTGCGTTGCAACTTGGCCATGCATTGAGGCAGCCTAGCAGATGCCATCTATGGCAGTGGCATCAGGCAGTTCCTCTGGAAATAAGCAACTGAGCTGGCTGTCTCCATGGACCATAGACTGAGTACACTAAGGTAGTCAGAGAGAATGACAGCAGGTACTCCTCGCTTGCACCATACTTAGTGAGTGCCCTGACTGTCTGTTGTGTCATGCGCAGGTGAGGAAAGGTAACCCGATTGTCACACAGGCCGATTTTGTGGATGTCCTTGACAAGTCGCTGTTTGAGGGCATGGGCATCTCGTTCTCGGAGGACGAGCTCGCCCGGCTGACAAGCAAGGTGACCACTACGACCATAAGCAGAGCACATATGAGCTTTATATGGCTATTGGTAGGAATGTACTTAGCACAAGGATAAAGATAGTGCTTGTGCTCTCCACGGTTCAGTGTTAGGCCTTCAGTGATCTGATCTTGGCAAGCAAATTGTGCATGTGCAGATCAGCCCCGACAACCGGAGGCTGCTGGCTGTGCACGAGGCTGGCCACATCCTGCTGGCGCACCTCTTCCCTCGCTTTGACTGGCACGCCTTCTCGCACCTCCTGCCTGGAGGCGAGGTATGGTGCCTGCCAATCGCACGACCTTGCAATGAAGGACATCCTTTGTTGTGCATGGAGCATGGCCCTCTTTGATCAAGCACGAGCAGAATACAGCACCATAGATTGGGGCATGCCCTTCCATGTATCTCTCTGTGGCCGAGCTCCTTAAAAGGAAAGACTACAGCATGATGAAGTACAGAGGTGTAACATTGTACTCGATTGCACTTGTGGCACTGCGGTTTTGAAGGAGAGAGCTTTAAGTGTCTTCTACCCCCGGCAAGAGATGCTCGTGCGAGGCAGCACCACGGTCGGGTACCTCAAAATGCAGATGGTGGTCTCCAGTGGGGGGCGCTGTGCTGAGCGCCTGGTCTTTGGAGACGAGAACCTCACAGACGGCGGTCAGGACGACCTCGTCAAGATATCCAAGGTTTATAATTGCTCCTTCTGTAGGATGCAAGGATTGGGCCGAGGAATGCTGTGAGGCTCCAATCTCAATCTCAATCCCCATGTCTACACACGTGGGGAGCAACGAAGCTCCAGAAGAGAGGCAGGCTGCTGACATTTGAGAAGTTGAGAGCTTAAGGATCACTGCAGCATTCGATGCATGCATGCAGATTGCTAGGGAGCTTGTGAGCAACTACACAAGTCCCAGGCTGGGCATGTTTCCCATGAGGGCACAGCGGAGCATGCAGTTTCCAAAGAGGCCAGACGAAGTGGAGCTCATACCAGACGGGGTCAGTCTGTGCTCGAGCAGTTTGCACTCTCTGGGGCCGGTTCCAGCCAATATGGCGGGAATCATGTAGTCTTTGTGCTAGGTTTTCTTGGGAGGTATTTGGCAGCTCTGCAGGAAGGATTGCTGTCAGCCACTGTCACTATGATGATGGTCCTGCATCTGCCATTATTGTGATGTCTAGCACATGCTGTGTGCAGTGGAACAAGCCAGGAACTGCCATCGCCCTCATGTCCCCAGAGTTGTCGGAGCTCTTCACTAGGGAGATGCGGCGGGTGAGTTCTTGTTAGGAGCTCGGCAGAAAATGCCGGTGTCTACTTCTTTGACCATTACTCCTGGTGGTCTTGTTGATCATCTTACTCCTGATGTCCTGGGATGTTAGCATCTGCTGTGTCACTACTAACTTCAAAATGTGACTGAGAAACCACAAACCCTGAAGCCTAAAGCTTTCTCAAGCTCTGGCTGATTCTTGGGATGATGTTCTGCAGTACATTGACGAAGCCGAGGATATGGCATATGAGGCCCTGAGAAAGAATCGGCCAATCTTGGAAGCCATTGCGGACCACCTGTACAAGAATATTAAGATCAACGGTCTGGTGAGGCTCGATGCGCGTCTTCCTGCTGGATTGTCTGGAACATGACACACAGAGTAGCAGTCTCAAAGTCAAGAACGGCCTCTGCTTGCGGGAAAGTGGTGGCTCACGACGTACAGCTTCGTCAAAGAGTATGTGATCATTAATACAAGATGTGATGCAGTGGCCGTCTGGAGCCCTATTCCCTCACTCAGCCTAGAGCCTAACATTTGGACCTTTACATGCTGCTGTTTTGTTGGGTGCAGGAGGCAGGAGAGATAGTCAAGGCCATGAACCCCGAGATGCTGCCCGACTACATGTACGAGCCAGAATACCATCCGTTAGAGGAGCTGGTACGTTTTCGGCCTAGTAAACTCTCAATAGATGAGTTTCTGAATTTGTGGTGCATTTGTTTATGTCAAAACCATACTTATGTCCAGCAGTCGAGTGCAGCAGATGACAGAGTGTTGTGTTGGTTGTTTGTAGGATGAGGAGATTGATGATAGCTACAAGCCCGACCGGAAGAAGTATGGGCGCTATGAGCCTCTGAATATCTATCCTGCTCCACTTCATCGAGGATAGCCCGCAGTGTCCCTTTCATCTTCTCTCTCTCTTATATCAACGATGTCAATGCCGTTTCATCAGAACCTTGAGCATGTACTTCTAGATAGGATGGAGAGCTTCACTAGGAAGATTCATTGAGTTTAGAGTGCAGAAGAGCCACTTTATCATCCAATGCTCATAGGTGCTCAGTTGCCTGCTTATGTCTTCTTCGACGGGCATAGACTGGGCAGCTGAATGGTGCATGAGTCATTGATGATAGCACGTGACAATAGAAGAATGAAAGGGAGGCCAAACCAAGCCAGTACACAGTTTGAAAGAAGAACAAAGATGAATACAAGAGGGGCTAAGGTAATCTACGAAACACGCAACTGAAGGAGAACTCTGACACCCACGAGTGAGCACATCATATTCGTCAGATAATTCAGGGGCGCTGAAGCCTGGCTTAGTATGCGCCCAGCACTCTGATGTGTGGGGAGAGCCTGGAAATGCTGCAAACTCAGCGAGAACCGCCTCATGCGTAAGCAACCAGTGCTTGCGGGTCGCTATATGATCCCAATGCCGTACTTTGTTCATTCTTTTTTGGGCTGGCTTTTCCAGCCCCTATCCTCAATGGGCGAGCACTTTCTTCATTGGGAGTGCCACTTCTCTATATGCCCCCAAGGCCCTAAGTATGTCCGTTCCTCTTGGCTGGCCTCTCAAAGCCACTGCTCTCAATTTGGAAGCGCTACTTCCAACAACGGTGTGCGTCTACTGGCTAGGCTAGGACGATGGAGGAAGCAGCACCACATCATACCGTAGTGCCGCCATAGATAGCGCACAGATAAAGCACGGGGCATCCAGTGGCCCAATATAGAGAGGAATGCGGTTGCCGATAGAAACTGAGCGGCCAGGTCCATACAAAAGGTGTTCAGGAGTATGTTAATGGAGCCACAGGCCAGGCAGGCGGCGAAACGAGACCCGCTTCCTGAACAATGTACTGGCTTGAATTGGCCTCCCTTTCATTTCATGCGCCCCGCGCACCTTCTCTCGCGTAACAGGGACGGTTGTGAACGTGTGGTGTGAGCTCTTCCGCTTCCCGGGCCGTCAGGCACTCACCCCGTTAAGGGCGCCGCGGGGTCCAACCTCACCCCACCACCTGTCGCTGTTGGCCCCAGGTGCTGCATGCTCGCTCTTCCCGGTAACAAAGTAGAACAATAACGGCATTCTGAGCTACCTGATAGCGCGTTCATGGATAACAAGGGTGTCATCGGCGGCGCCGTGCATCACGCGTGGCGCGCTGCAGCCGCCACGTGGCGGCGCCGGAGGTCGGGGCCGAAGAAGACGCGGAGGATCGCGGAAGGGGGGGTGGGCGGTCGCCCAGGCGACGCCGGGCGCCGCCGCGATTGGTCCGCCGCAGCGTCGCTAGATGCGTCGCAGGGGCGTGCGACGCTCTGTGGGGATTGCGATTGGACCAAAGTGGGTCGCAGGGATCCGGGGGGGGGGAGCGTCGCACGAGAGTGGGCGGCCCCATTGGGCGCGCAACGACTCCCCCCCCCCATGTGCCCTTTTGTGGCCGGATATGGCGACGCGGCCGGATCCCCCCCGCTGCTTCGGCGCGCCCACTCCAGCTCCCCGCGCTCACGGCTACTGACCCCCAGCCCCCCCCGATGTAGCCAAATCGGATCCGTAAAGAAACATTACTGCTTCCCCCGCCCGGCCCCCGCCCCTCCATAGCCGCGGCTCCTGGAGGAAACAAATCCTCGTTCCCCCGCCGCCATAGCTCACTCCTCTCCGCCGCCACCGCCGCCGCCGCCGCCACGGCCGCCGCCGCCGTCAACGCCGCCGCCGCCGCCGCCGCCGCCCGGCTGAGCGCCAGGGCCGAGCTAGCTCGCAGCACCATCGAGACGGCGGCGAAGTTCGCTCGGGAGCGGCGCTTTTAGCTAGCTCTGGTTCTGTAGGAGCAGAGGCTGCCCCCCCCACTCACGGCGCCGGTGGCGATATGGCGGCGGAGCGCGTGACGTGCAGCGGCGACGAGCTGCTGGTGGACGGCATGATTGCGGCCGCGCAGCGCCCGCGGCGCGCCGTCGCGCTCGCCTCGGCCGGCCGGTCCCTCGTGCCCTACTTTGTGCCCGGTTCCGCCGAGCCTTCTGAGGGCGACATCAACGTCAACACCGACGTCGACGCCCACCGACGGTAAGCCCCCCTTCCGGGCCTGCTCGCCCTTCCGCTCCCACGTCGAGGTTATGATTGGTATGTCATGTGCTTTTAGAACCTTGCATGACTCCCGGCCTTGAAACCTGTTGCATATAGCACATGAGGTCTAAAGTTATGACAGCTATAAGCCTTTTCGCGAAAGTTGTTGCCATGATGCTGATGTCTGTGTTCGGTCCTGGTCTGCTGTCAGGAATGGTGCCAGCATCTTGGAGGCCCCCGTTCCAATTGCCTCGTTCCGTGACCATGCTGCCCTGAGGGTGGGGCCTAACGAGCCGGTCGCGTTGCACATGGCTACAAGGCGATTCCAGTCCAGCACTTTGATATTGGACGGATACACTGGTGGCCAGAGTGGTCAGAGGGCCTTGAAGGTTCCCAAGACGAAGAAGGTGATTGACGCCCTGTGACAGTTTGAGAATGCCCAAGGAGCAGTGAAGTTGTACAAGATGCTGGCAGCTGCCGTGCAGAGTTGGCTAGTGTGTTTGCAATGCCTAATCTGTGGGAGAAGAATCTCTAGAGGCAGCTGATAATTGCAATCATGGACGTACGCAATTCTATGTCTAATTGTTTTCAGTTCATTCTGTCAGGTTGTCTCCAAGCGCAGTGGAGGCGGCGGCTCTCCCACGTCGCCCTTCCATGCCACAAGCTTCACATGCTCAGACTCCGACTCCGCCGATGATGCGCAAGCTCCTGATGGAAAGGCCGAAGTCGACGCGGCCCTGCTAGCCAGCTTCACATCCAGCGGCGCGGCGCAAGTCGCCCTGCAGTCTGCAGGCAAGGGCAGGACCAAGTCGCGGCAGCGCAGCAAGGTGGTGTCGTCTCAGACGCCCCTCTCTGCAGGCGTGCTCAGAAGTCAGGAGAAGCTTGGAGGCTGCGCACTCTCTGTCAAGGAGAACTGGGCTGGCCCCGCTTTTACCAACTCGCCTCCACCCAGCAGCCTTCCCATGCCGCGGTTCACTGCCATCGCCAAGTCCCCGTCCCCCCTGCCTCTGGTGGATGCCCTTACTGCTGGACAGGCCCTCTTGCAGCTCGTGTCCAAGCCCGCTGCGACTGGCTCCACACTTCCCCTACGCAGGGTGCTCGACCTCAGCCAGGGCTCTGTCGGAGCCACCTGTGCGGCTTCTACCTGCCTTGACAACCCCACAGCGCAGCTCAAGCGCATCTTGAATGTAGCTTAGTGTGCCAGCCTACGTTGGCAGACCACCCCCCTTCTCGCACGGCGGCATTCCTCTGTGCAAGGAGGGTGGAGGAACGTCTTCACCCACCTGTTCATGTGTATATACGACAACGACGGACACGTCAGTGACAGCTACAACCACGACTGGGTGGTCGAGGATGCCATGGTGGACCAACAACACGGTACAAATGGCAGGGCCCCCCCCCCCTGCAGTGCTTGGTTGGCCGACGCAGCTGGAAAGCCTGCGACGATTGCCGCTGGAGGGCGGAAGGGGGGTCGGGTGGCCTCTTTTAGAATGGCTTCGCCCACCCCACCTCCAACCAAGACACGCAGAAGTCTCATTCTCCCAGTCGCCTGTTCACATCTCTCTCGCCCCACTTCCCTCTTGCCCTGTCTACGATCCTTTTTGGCAGCAGCATAGCAGTATGCAGACATTCCACAGAGTGCCCAGCCAGGCCTTAGCCTTGTATAAGAAGGCATGGTGTCTGAGGTCACAGCAGGATGTCCAGAGCTCCTTGGCACTGTTACCTTCGGTCCACATGTCAGGGTTATATCCTTCTGGAAGTGCCCTGGCTGGTTTTGTTGAGTACCATCATATCCATGCTACGAGATTTGCTGGACATGTTGCCCTGTGTTTCTTTACGCTGCTCCTGGCTGCTGGCTCTTACAGTATGCCAGTCGCAGTCGCTCAATAATAATATCTGTGTGGAGGATACTTAATCAAATTGGTCTCCCTGCTGCTAGAGTGCCGCCTCAAGATTGATTGTAGTATGCAGTTCGAAATTTCCCAAAAGTCTCAACCTTGCTACATTAATTAGCTTGCGCAACTTGATGAAGCAGCTAATTGGCAGAACTCCAAGACCTCAAACGCATATCAAGGTGTGAACATGCTCTCGATAGCCTCTCACTTCCTGTGGAAGTCAGCCAGCCGATGATGTCAAAATACCTTTGTCATAATTAGGCTCATCCTTCAATGTTTAGTCTTCTGAATAAGCCTCAAAAAGTGCAAGAGGCAGCTCCTAGATGCAAGAGCACACAGACACAGCAAGCGGTCCTCATCAGCCCCTGGTCTTAACCTGGGGCAATCCTGCCAGGCCCTGCTCAAGCGGCATGCCACTGCCACTGCCGACGGCAGCCACGCCGCAGCACTTCTTCCACTTACGCTGTGACCCGCAGGGGCACAATTCACTGCGCCGCGGCTTGGCGCTGCCACCGCTGCCGCCACCAGCTGCAGCTGCCTTGCGCCTCTCGCGGGCGACCAAGTCCCACAGCTCAGCGTCGCCATCGTCATCGTCCAGCACAGTCGTCAGGTTGACAATGTCGCTGCTGCTGCCGTCGGCACCGTCCATTTCGAAGAAGGGGTTGGCATCCGGGCTGGCTGACTGTTCCTCATGCGGCAGAAGCTGCTCCTCGGCTAAGCACACATCCATGCTGTGACCGTGTCCATGGCCATTGCCATTGCAGAGCGGCAAGAGCGTTGGATCCGCGTCGGCAGCGGTCCCATTCTCAACGCTATGCTTGACTTTGGTGCTGTGGCTCTTTGACTTCACACCACCCTCCTCAGCCACCACTCTCTGACTTCCCCTGCTGTGCTCCTCAGTGAAAGTCTGGCCATTACTACAGATGCCAAATTCAATCACCGCCTCAGGCTCTTCATGACCACCATGACCACCAACTTTGCCATTTGACCAGGCCTCCTTGAGCTCTGATGTATCTGCATGGCCGTTCTGTGCGTGTCCAGCCGCGGAGGCCAACCTGTGACCTCGCTGTTGCAAGGTCCCTGTTGGCGCCGGCTTCTCGGATCCTGGCTGGACGAGGAAGTCCTTGGCGAACGCGGGCTTGGGCGTCTCGCCGGCAGGAGGGAGGAGCGGCTCCTTGACCGCCGGCAGCGACGAGGTGGAGGGCAGGGGCGAGGCAGAGGCAGAGGTGGAGGATGCAGCGGAGTAGATGGAACTTGAGCAAGCAGGTGGGGAGGAGGGGGAGGAGGGAGGTAGGGAGGGTGAGGAGAGAGGCTGCAGCAAGCGGGGCGAGGGAGAGGAGAGAGGAGGAGAGAGGACAGGGGCCGGAGCAGAAGCGGGCACCTCCGATTGCACACTGCCGGCGACGCCGCTGCCTCCTCGGGCGGCAGCCACAGAGCTCTGGTTGCCCACTGGCGGCACCGAGTCGACGTCGGCAGCGACGACGTCAGCCGCTTCTGTGAGGTCCCTGCCTCGCCCTTTCTCTTCGCCGGCTGATCCTGCCGGTCCAACACTGCCTGTCGCCACACCGCTGTCGGCATCTGTCTGGGAAGGCTCTTGAGCTATGGCCTGCCCCAAGGCACCGCCACCTTGTCGATGGTCTACTCCATCTGCTCGGTCAAAGGATTCTGGAGTCGACAACGTCCGCACTGAAGATCCGGCCATGATGGACGAAGTACTGTCCTGCTCCAGGACTGGGTGAGTAGCAGGAACTGGCTGCGGCAGTGACTTGTCGTCTGTGTGGGCGCCAGCTTGGTGAAGGGCTCGCACGATGTGGTCGTCACAGGCTACTGCTGCTCCCTCGGCCTCTGGCTTCTTCTTGGGCAATGGCAACGGCGGTGACGGAGACGCCCCGACGGCAGTCTCCGACGCGGCAGCTTTGCTACTGACGCTGTCAGACTCCACAACTGGTCCAGGCCGCGGAGCTAACCTGCCGCAGCAAGCGGCCAGAAACCAACACCATGGTGCAAATGTTAAGATCTACTTTACATACAACCCACTGACTAAGACAGTGCCTGAAGGCCTGGCTCTTTGACTAACTGAAGGGCTCAAAGCTGGCTGTCTAAAGAATGCTTTCAATTACATTGTTAGAAAGGCCAATCACAGAAGGCATCAGCTTGGACAGGTCGAGCAGCCGCGACTGACAGCAACCAGGCCGGCGGCGCCGCGTGAGCTGCTGCAAGCAGGCCTCAGCTCGGCCAGGGCGGAGGTCAGAGGGGCAGCCCACCTGGCGTAGAAGAGCAGGTATGCCTTCTGCAACAGGACCTTGTCAAGCGTCGTCTGCGTGATCTGCCGAGGCGCACGGTTGCCCAAGTGGCGGTAAGATTGGACTGCAATGAGCCGAGCCGACAGACTCGACAAGACACTTGCGGCACCGGAGCTTGATGAGCTTTAATTACATACCACCATGAGGGAGTAGCAAACCGGCAGCGATGGATGAATGAGCTCAGATCCCAAGTCAGTGTTGAAGAGGAGGCAGCCCACTCGCAGCAAGGAGTCAAGGAGCGCACCTTGCTGTCGTCGACCTTGAACCAGCGCCCGAGCGAGTCGCGCACGAAGCAGACGTAGTGGCCGAAGAAGGCGGCGTTGAGGAAGTCGAGGTGCACGACGACGCCATAGAGGCGGTACACTGGCGGCGACGCGGCCTCCACCGCTGCGGCCGCCGCCGGGCGTGCGCTCATGTACGGCGCGAGGTCGAGCATCTCTGTAAACGCCACGCGCTTGTTGATCTTGCCGAAGCGGCCCGACTGCACGCGGAAAGCCACGCATGAGAAGCGCACGCAGCCCTTGCACCAGCATCTGCTGAAGGCTAGCAGGTCACAAGAGCTGTAGACCACCCTCACCAGGAGGCTGTACAGCAACGGCCAACAACTGGTATTGTTACTACTAATTGCCTTCAGTTGAGAGGTGCTCTGTTATGGAGCTTGGCAAATCAGGCTGGCGACGGAGCCCTCAGCACCCAACGGCGGCTGCAGCGTGTACCTGGAAGCGCTTGAGCGTGATGGCAAGAACGTTGGGCGCCTCGTCAATCGACAGCTTCTTCCGAGCCTGCACGTATGCTTCGCACCTGGCAGGAGGAGACGTGTCCAGGCCGCCAGCACGCCTTGGTAAGTATATTGCCGCCTTTCCAGCATAAGTAAGCGGCAGCACAATTTCCAGCTCTTGACTGTCAGCTTTCAAAGCTTAATTCAAAGCTTAAGGTGAAACCAAGTGCTAAACAAGCTGAACTGAAAACGATTATATTCTGAAAGTACATCAATGTATCTGTAATTTAGTCTACCATGTACGTACTGAACGATTCCTTGTTAGTTGATCAGTGCTCCAAGGCCTTGAGCTGTAGGGCCTAATTTCGTATACAGAGTACTTGGGAAAGCTGTCATTGATTGTTCGTGAAAGTCAAGGTAATATCGAGGATGGGCACAGAATCATTTCAAGCGCAAGTCTTGGCTGCTGCACCTGTCGCACTTGTAACGGTTGTTGCCGTCGAGCACCTCAGCACTAGTGAAGTGTGCCAGCGCGGACGCGACGCTGCCGACGTCGCCGCTGTGGATCTCGACTGCCAGATCCATGGCGCCCTCGTGCACGCTGCTCTCATGCCCGCACTTGCCGCACGTGACCTGCGCCTTCCCAGCCCCGAAGTCAGTGCTGGACCGCAAGACTCTAACCAGGGCTGGCTACGGAGGGAGAGAAGGGCGCACAGATAGGGGAGAGCAACGGAGGGAGGACGACCTGCGAGCGCAGGCGGCCGCCAAATATGTGGTGCACGAGCGTGGTGGCGGCGGTCGGCGGGTCGACCGCCTTCTCGCCGCCGGCCTCGTCCAGGCACACCGTCTGGATGGAGTCCACGGCGATCCTGAGGATGTCATTGCCACCGGCGGCAATGTCAGAGCGGCTGCTCGTCGCGCTGCATATGCTGAACCTCCATGCCAATAGGACGCCAAGGGACGGCAGTCGCATGCAGACCTCAGGAACTCGTGCGCGTCCTCCTGGCGGCCGCCGGCGCCGAGCGAGCCCCGCAGGCCCGCCAGGAGATGCGCCGCCGAGAGAGGCCGGCCGCCGCCGCCGCCGCTGGGCCCCAGC
>WELB01000009.1:831288-844803 GCA_009602725.1 Spirogloea muscicola
GTCGCGCCGCCGCCGCCGTCGCCGCCGGGCAGCCCCTCGGCGAGGGGCGGCGCCGATGACGGCACCGCCGCCATCTACAAGGCGGCTCGTCCGTCCGGGTGTGCAGCGGCGGCCACCGCCACTGCCCTTTTTGATTGACACTTATCGGGAATAGCTTCTAGACTAAGAGCGATTGACCTTTCTTACCACTAATTTCCCCTCCTAAGTCCTAAGCCTCCTAAGTAAACCCTTAACCACAGATTTCTAAACCCTAAGCCCTAATCCTAACCGCAATCCTAACCCTGAATCGTTACTCCCAAACCTAGACTTTATAGTTCATGGCCACAGTGCTCCGAACACAGCATTGTGCTGCTTATATGGCATATCAACTCACAATCAAGCCAATTGCTTATCCCTCACTGAGCCTCTATACCAGAGTCAGATACCATAAGATGTTGGCCCATCGTCCTGATTCTCGACAGGCGGGAGCCGGAGCTGGACGTAGATCTCCCGGCGCTCCTTCCCGTGCTGCGCCCCTACCAGCGGCGGGCTGCGCGCTGGATGGTCGACCGCGAGCGCGGCGCCGCCGGCGCCGCGGCGCCCGATGGGCAGCGCCGGTTGCACCCTCTGTGGACGTCAGTCGCCCCACTTGGCACGGCGCCTGGCGGAGGCGAGGCTGTGTACTACAACCCTTACAGGCAAGCACTAGCTTGTTTAGTACGTTAAATTCAACTGACTATGAGGTGGTGAGTCAGGGATACTGAATGACAAATTCTGACTGTGATGTGATTTCCTGATTACTTAATTACTGTTATACTTTACTGATCCTTCTTTCTTGTGTCTCATGTCACGCAGTGGCCAGTTCTCACGGGAGGCGTATGCCGCTCCGGCGCCGGTGCGAGGCGGCATCCTGGCCGATGAGATGGGCCTCGGCAAGACTGTCGAGCTCCTGGCTTGTGTGCTCGCCAACCCTGGTCCTCCCGCGCCGCCATCGGCGACAGCAGCATCGCCATCTGCAAGGGTGGCCGCAGCCCTGAAGGCCCGACGCGCCGAGGGCGTGGACTGCCCCTGCAGCATTGTAGAGGATGACGGAGCTTACCATGGCACCTGGGTGCAGTGCGACCTGTGTGACGTGTGGCAGCACGCCAAGTGTGTTGGATATCGGGCGCCAAAGAAGTCGCGACTTGAGGCCCAGCGTTCGGCTGCAGCAGAGGACGGCGCCGCTTCGCCTGGCAGCGTGACAGGCAGCGCCGTCACAGAGGCTGCTGCCAGTCGCAGCAACGACGACGGCTGTGCCGACGAGGCGCTGGACGCCGTCGCCGACGATGCAGCCACGAGTCTGCGGAGCGCGACGAGCAAACGGCGGCGACGCTCTCGTGGGCAATCATCGCTCCAAGCGACCACGACGGCGCAAGGCAGCACCAACAGCGGTGGCGACAATGGTGGGGCCGCTTTTGCATGTGGCGAGTGCCAGGAGATCTTGGCTGGCGATGAAGTGGAGGGCGTGTGCCGCGCCACGCTCATCGTCTGCCCACCCGCCATCCTGCGTCAATGGCAGGACGAAATCTGCCGGTGCGCTGCTGAATGCCCTCCCTGTAGGCAGTGATAATAATTAGGATTCTGCTTGATGGCCTAACCCTGACAGAAAAGTGCAAGTGTTGACCATTCTTTTCAGCTGATATGTAGACGTCCTAATTGAGCTAATCCTTGAATGAGCTTTTGGTGGCCAGGCACACACGGCCGGGTGCGCTGCGCGTGGTCACGTATGAGGGCATGAGGGCCGCCGCCTCAGCCTCGGCGGCTCGCAACCGGCAGGCGGCTGGCGCTGCATCCACGGCAGCAGAGCTGGCGGCCGCCGATATCGTGTTGGCGACGTATGACACGCTGCTGGTGGACCTGTCACACGACGACCGAGAAGGCGCCTGGGGCTCGCTCGAGAGCGACCGCACACTCCGCAACCGCAAGAGGTCTGCATGCGTGCCGGCCAGTGCATATTCCTGCCAGTCAATTATGTGCATTAGCGGATATGCCGCTGCCTGATGGCTATCTACGAGTAGCTGTTTAGGCAACCCAAGTCACTCAAATTTAATTATGTTGCGCTGACGTTTAGTCCTTGACCGTGGCGGCCGCAGGTATCGGGTGCTGCCGACGCCGCTGACGCGGCTGACGTGGCGGCGCGTCTGCCTGGACGAAGCGCAGGTGGTCGAGGGCCCAACGGCAGGCCGCGCCACCGAGTTGGCGCTGCGCCTGCACGCGGCCGCCCGGTGGTGCATTACCGGCACGCCCGTGCAGCGCAGCTTCGACGACCTCTTTGGCCTCCTCCGATTCCTGCGTGCCGAGCCATTCGATGAGCGACGCTGGTGGACACGCGTTCTGCTGCGCCCTTACCAGGTGCGTTCGGACCTCACCTCAGATACTGATCTGTGTATCCTACCTTGACTGCTCATTTAAAAGCATTAGTAGTACTATTGACAAAAGATGTTACCATCAGTAATTAGTAAAGGCATTCACCAGCCCCTTCCATGGCAACACGTGCTCTGCTTGTCCAGGACGGGGACCAGCGCGCGGCACAGCTGGCACGAGCGCTCTTTGGGGAGCTCATGTGGCGCACACCCAAGGCCGATGTTGCCTCCGAGCTGGGGCTGCCGCCGCAGCGGAGCGTCCTGTCGTGCCTGCGCTTCTCCGCGGTCGAGGCGCACTTCTACCGACAGCAGCACGCCGAGTGTGCGGCAAGGGCCCGCGAAGTCCTGGCCAAGATGGCTCGTCTGAAGGGCGGCGTCAGGGGGAGGAGGCCACAAGTTGGCCAATCGCACGGTCTCAGGGCCGCCGCAGGTCCTGCACAGGACAACGATGTTCTGCCGGGGAGCGGCGGCAGCGGCAATGGGAATCGGGCGCTGACTGCAACAGAGTGGAGCAAGGTCTTGGGCCCGCTGCTGCGCCTGCGGCAGGCGTGCTGCCACCCGCAGGTTGGCAGCGCGGGCGTGCGCTCGCTGCAGCCGGGCCGCCCGATGAGCATGGACGAGATTCTTGAGGTGCCCGTCACAATCCTGCCCTCTGTCTCGGCGTCCAGGGCTAAGCTAAGGTTCAGCTTTACAGGCGAGACCATGGTCGGCGTTGTGCACAACAAACATTGACTGCTCCACATGTTGAGGCCTGTGCGCTTGCTGAGCTGGCCCAGTGAACACGGGCCTCGGGCTCTTGCCCTTTGGAGCATGCCATGCACACGTGACTATCTTGCTTCAGTGTTGGGTCATGCCCCAATGGGCATGAGCACTCTCGCTTGTATGTACAGTATCCGGATTTCTAAGAGTCAGGCTGAGGTTGGGCAAGCCTGTGAGATGCCAATGCAGCCTGATGACAGGTTCCTCATCGCAGTCCTTGTAATCTGGGCAGGTCTTGACGACCAAGGCCAGGCTGGAGGCCGAGGAGGCGCAGCGCCTGACAGTCGCAGCCCTCAATGGCCTTGCGGCTCTGGCGGTGACCCAAAGCGACCGCGGGGGCGCCGCTGCGCTGTACCGTGAGGCACTGACAATCGTCGAGGAGAATGCCAGCCAGTTCCGCGCTGACCCCCTGCAGCGGCTCCACACGTTGCACAATCTGGAGGAGGTGCTCGGCGCCCTCGCTGGCAAGGACGGCAACAACAGTGAGAGTGTGGGGCGCACCCTGCGCGATGACCGGCTGGCTGACCACTGCGCCGAGATCCGGGAGCAGTACGTGGCACCATTCCGTGCCAAGCTGGTGGCCGCCCAGCACGCCTTTGACCTCGTCCATAGCCAGGTACTCTTCTTTATCTATTGCTTGTTGCCATTTTTAAAGTTCTTGAGGAGTTGAATCTAAGAGCACATACAGAGGTGCGAAGGCCGAAATCAGTGCCAAAATAATTAATTATGTGGTTATTGACTGTTTAGAGTAATCTTAATGGCAAGATGTCTTCATTCTCTTTCCAACATTCTCTCTCATTGGCGTCGTCCTTTGTCCTCAACCGTGCGGCAGCTTAGTCTGGGGGGTTGCTGCAGCTGCCTAAGGCAAGAGGGCGCTTGCTCGCTCCATCTGTTTACCAGGCGAGGGATGCAGAGGCGGCTTGCGATCAGGAGGAGGCGGGTCAGTCATGGTGGCATGCCGCGCTGGCGCTGGTCGTGCGGCAGCGACCAGATGGCGGCCGCGAGCTGGTGGACCGGCTCAAGAGCCAGCTGCCGGAGACCGACCATCTTGGAAACTTCTACCGCAACGCCTCCACTCTTGCCAACCGGTAAGGAGCTGCTGTCTTCTGTGGGCATGCCACGTGCGAGCTCACGTCTTGCCGCCTTGCCGGTGCCAGCACAGGATGTCAGCTGCGCCTTGCTCGTTGGCAGATTCCTGGACGTTGCGGGCCTCCAGCTGGTGCTGCGACGAGAGCTCGACGCGCTGGCAGAGAGCCGTCGCGCCCTCATGCTCTGCTTGGACGATCTGCGGGCGCGCACGCTGGCAGCGGCACCCAATGATGTGGAGGCCACTGGCCAATGTGGGAGTTGCCATTCTGAATTCGCAGGGCCGCCGTGCCCCTTCTGCCGTGCCGATGAGGTCATCCAGGTTAGACCTCCGAGGCGCTTGCCCTTAAACGGTTATTGCTAGATATCAATAAGGTGAACTGAACACAATAATCGGCTTCTAGTTTATCTAGAGTTGACGCAGTCTCAGTCATGCTTCAACTCAACATGGGGCAGAGACGTGAAGCTCTGACATGCCGAGTTGTGCGGCACGCAGCCATATGAGAACCGGCTCTTCTTCCTGAGGACCGAGGCCCGCAGTGCCGGCCAGGTCGCATCAGCCGAGGAGGCAGTCATCACGCAGCAGCGGTCGCTTGCCAGGAACCGCCAACTTGTTGCCGGTGTGCCATCAAGAGGCAGGAAGGAGCACCTGGCCTCCTTGCCTGCACCAGACCCGGCAATGGGACGGGGCATGCGAAATGTCACTGGACAGACAAACGCCGCGCGTGCTCTGGTGCGAATTGAATACATTGAATACATATCCATGTTGCCCCTCCTTCCTTATGAGGCCTGTTGTTCACCGAGCTTTAATATCAAGGCAGGAAGCAAAGTGCATGTACATTCACTTGAGCTGAAGGTGTGACATATGGAGTGGGGGCTCAGCTTCCAGGATCAAGGAGCTGCTGTGCAGCTTCAGCTGGTCACGATCAGTTGTAGCCTAGATCATGAAGTGTGGTGAAGTATGATAAGGGCTGCTGAGCCAAGTCCATGCATGTCTATGCAGGTCACCTGGTCACCCTCGGAGTCGGAGAAGATCCTGCGTATCTTGGTGGCTTACTTGAAGAGCCTGCGCGCAGACACCCCCAAGGGCCTGCTGGTTGCTGGCAGCAAGCACTTGGAGTACTTTGAGGTCTGCTCATGGCTGTGAAACATACATACGTGCGGATTAGGACGTGCATTGCTTGCTTCTTTTGCAGGGTTAGCTTGATTGTCACTTGTGACACTTACCTTTTCTTTCTGCACGAATGCTGATTGAGACACCTCATTGAGTCAGCAAACCGCCTGCTGTTCTCTACTTCGACTTCGTTGTGCTCATAGGCAAGCTCCAGATCAGTGCAGGAAGGCTTTTCCTGGACCCCTTGCATGAGTGGATACTAACTGTTGGTCATGGCCGAGGCTGCCAATTACAGACGCTGAGGAAGGAGTTTGCCGAGATTCGGGTACTGGGAAACGCTCAGCGAGGCCTACTCTATGCGCTCGATGAGCTGAACATGGCCACCACAAGGATCCGCCTGCGGCTGCCGGGCGAGGCAGGCCTGCCACTCACCGAAGCCGAGCAGCGCTTTGTCGTCTCTCCGGAGGAGGTACCAGGGAGGAACCACGTCCTGACGTCCGACAAGTTCGTGGCGGCAGAGGAGCTGGCCAAAGCCAAGGGCCAGCTGCGGTACCTCAAGGGCTTGCAGCTGGCCAGGAGGAGAGCGGCGATGAAGAGCGACGATGGCGTCGAGAAGGGAGGAGAGAGCAGCAAGTGCTCCTCCTTGGACGGGATCAGTGATCTGGGTGATGGAGCGGCGGCGGAGGACGCTTGCCCTGTGTGCCACGAGCGGCTAGGACTCGAGTTTGCAGTGCTGCCTTGCGGCCATCTCCTCTGCTGCAAATGTGAGCTCCCCACGTCCCATCACCATCACCAGCTGCTGCTTTGTGCTGCTCCAGTGATTCTTGGCACACCTAGAGGGCAACTTGACTGGATACCAACATGCAACTGAAACAAACTACTTAAGTTCAGGGAAAGACTGCTTTGATATGTATGTAAATTGAATAAACACATTTTGTACTTTGAAGGAGCAGGCACTTTTGCGCTGGCGGACCGTGCTCCGCCTTACGGGAACGGCCAGAAGCACAATAAGCGCATTCGCTGCCCCAACTGCCGGCGTGGCGCCTTCGTCAGCGACATTGCGTGCATTGACAACAACAGCAAGGTGGTCAGTGAGCGCATGGACTTAAGTGGCAGTGCTCAGATGCCAGTGGAAGGGAAAGGTCAGAGAAATATGGGAGGAGACGAGCTTTTGGGTGCAGGTTTGGAGGAGGTTCAGGTTGAAGTTCGTGGCTCCTATGGCACCAAGGTGGGCACTGCTCATGAGGTCCATTAGCACCTGCCTGCTCGGCCTTTCGCCTGAATATCTCCAGTGCTCCAGCTGCAGTAAGGCAATTACTTTTCTATATGATCAAGTATATGGATATGTATATATTACTAGATTGTTTGTTGGAACACCAAGTCAATGCCAAGGGACCAGTCAAGTGCCAAACAAATTTCCTTGTTCCATGCTTGTAAGCCAGAGTGTCTAAGGAGAAGGAGAAGGTCTAAAATCTGCACGTCATGATGATCATTTTGTGTCACTCAAGGGAGGCCTGTGTGGCTTCTCGCGAACACCCTCAATGGTGTGCATTTGCTGTCAAATCCAGCTGGAGGCGGTGGTGAGGCGGGTGAAGTGGCTCTTGGCCACAGACCAGGGCGCCAAGGTGCTCATATTTTCAACTTGGCACGAGGTACTGGACGTGGTGCAGCACGCGCTGCAGGCCAACACCATCTCGCTTGCCCGTGTTAAGGGCCGCAGGTGAGCCATATCCTACCATGACTACCACAGCCTGACTTTTACCCTTGAATGTTTGGGTAAAGAGATGCAGAAACTTATGATGTCAGGGGTTAGTTACTACAAGAAGCCTTGATACCATACATTGGCAACGACTGATAGTCTGCATGCTAGCTCATACTTAGCTGTGAAACGGCACCTGTCAAGATGTAAATGGGCAGTGCTATCGCAGGGACTTGGACCTAGCCATCAGACATTTCCAGGGTAAGGGCGGCAACAAGTTGGCAGAGGACAACGGCAGTGGTGGTAGTGCGAGCTGCCTGCTGCTGCCGGTGCAGCAGGGCGCCAATGGGCTCAACCTTGTGGAGGCACAGCATGTGCTCCTAGTGGAGCCGCTCTTGAACCCTGCAGCAGAGGCTCAGGCCGTGAACCGCGTGCACCGCATTGGCCAGTCCAGGCCCACCTTTGTCCACCGCTTCATTGTGAGCATTGCTCTTCTGCTGCAACTTCTGATGTTTTAGTAGCATAATCGTCACTCTATACAAAGTGTATGGATGAGTTTTATGTCTCTTCTAAGAGTTAAATTAGTATTTGAGGATATTTATACTAGTCTTTGAGGGGGCTAACTCCAACATCCTCTGATTGTGGTAGATTGGCGACACGGTGGAGGAGCGGATAGAGAGCTTGCGGCGGCGCCGCGAGGCAGACGGCCTGCAGCAGGCGGCGGTGCTCCTCAAGGCCAGCCAGCGCGAGATGGACACGCTCACGCTGGCCGACGTCAGCGACCTCTTCACGACAGCGCAGTCGGAGGTCAAGCCTTCGGAGGCGCCTCAGGAATCTGCATCAGGGGGGGCAGCTGAGGTTCCCGGCAACACGTTCAGTAGTCCTCCGCAACAGCGACTCGCTGCGGACTTGGCCACAGCCGCAGACGCCCTCTGGGAGCGGTCGGCAGCCCACATGCGGGATGTCATGGCGAGGGCAGCTGAAGCACGCCTTCTTGCCAGCAGTTCTGCCAGGCCTGCTGGGGATGCAGGCGCTTGAGGTGGCCTGTACTGTCAGTACGACACGCCTCATGAATTCGACAACAAATCGAGGATCCACTTGCATCAGCTTCACTGTCTAGGTGTAGGGCTAGGCCCAAGGTTGATTGCATGCTGGGCTCATGTGCCCAAGCATTGCCTTACCATGAAGCCCCCTGTGGATCATGCAAAGCTGATTGCTTGTTTTGCTTAACTGAGGAAGGGGCTAGTGTTATCTAGTCAAGCTCTGTAGAGCTGCACAAGAGCTGCCTACGTTGATCCACTACTTAAAGATCCTTGTTCATATTACATCCACACTGCTCGGGGCTGCCAGCCTATTGTACAGATTCTGAACACAGTTGCTGCCTTTAATCTTGAAAGTTCAACTGGGCTACTGCACAACAAGATTTGAGCGGGCCCCCAACATGTTATGTAGGTGCACGTTTGTGGACGCAGCATGTCCATCGCGTTGAGTCGCTGAGCTCAACTTTGACATACTTATGGGAGTGCTGGAACATATGTATGCAGCAATTTGCAATGTCCAGTGAACAAACGGAACTCGTAACATGCACACGGACAGGGGTGCTATGGGCTACCCGAAGATGCCCTGCCTCATCACAACCGCTGTCATCAAGTGCTGAAGCTGCTTCAGGCCGCCGCTTTGCCAGCCACGTTGGCATGGTGATTCAGTGGACGGCTGCTGATGGTGGAATTATCTGCTGAATGCTTGACATGGACTGGAAAGGGGATAGGAGAAATAAATTAGCTATTCAAGAGTAAGGTGATGGCTGTGAGTGGCCAGCCCAAAACGAATGACAAAGTCCGAATAATTGCAAATCGGAGCAACTAGAAGGCGGAAAAGCGTCGCCTCTTAAAAGCGGGAGTTAGCAGCTAAGGCGCGGCCTGCCCGCAATTGCACGGCAAAAGAAAGCTGCAGAGAAAATGGCAAGGCGCATCCTGTACAGCTGAGGGAGCGACTCGATGGCGTGAAGGTGGGCGGGGGGAGAGGACAGGCACAATCAAGTCGGGGCTGAACAAGTTGGAGGGCCAGCGTCCTTCACCTCGGAGAAGGCTGCTGCAGGCAAGCATTCGGCAGCGGATTCTGATAATGTAAAGGGCGGCTGGGTGTGGACGACAGCCAAGACTGGGGTTCCAGAAAAGTGGGGTTAAAGGAAGTGCTCGCCCATGGAGAAGAGTGGCTGGCAAAGCCAGCCCAAAAAGAATGGACAATATCCCAAGCCAAAAAAAGAGGTGCCTGTGTGTGGGGTTACGTTGCTCTGCGCCAGTTCTGAATTTTTCTTTTTCCTCTAAAGAGGCCACAAACCAACAGGCTCACGACACTGGCGACTGCCGGCGAGCTGACGGTGGCAGGGTTGCAGGGGCCTCGAAAGTCTGCACCCTGCTGGTGCTGGAAGGAGCTATGCAGCTCAAGAACACCTGTGCGTAATGAGCTAAGTTAGAGTGATCCTGCGGTCAGGTATGAACATGTGAGTTGTCTCGTAGATGTCAGATGGCTACATTGGCCACCTGCTTGAAAGTTGCTAGCAAGCTTGAGCCACTGTGCGCAGACTGCATCAATTTCACTTGCCAAGCATCCGCAGGCCGGCCTAGCTGCCGGACGCCTACACTAGTAGTACTCTTGTTTGTCTATGTGATTGGCATCTCTCTTTTGCAGCAGCCACTTGTAGCCATTCCGCCCTATGCACATATGTTCTATTTGGGGTCCCAACACATGTTATATTTGGGGTCCCAAGTAATACCAAAATATGCTGCATGATGTCAAGCCTCCACCTCACATACCTACGGATTTATTGTTTCCACATACCTTGGAGGGTCATGGCCAATGGATCTTGAATGGCCAACTTTATTAACGCGAGTCTTACGCTCTTACATGGGATGGGCCCCAGCTTTCCTCTGGATTGTCTGCAGCCAGCTGCAGCATCAGCACGAGGATGCCATTCCGGTGCCAACGCACACAAGACGTGATTTCCACCCTTGGCACCTTGACGGTTTTCAGAAGTTTCTGAAGTTCCTACTTTATCTTGTAACGTATACAGTACATGACTAGTCCAGAATCGATGAGATACAACTTTGACGTCATTGGCAGTCACCGCCAGCAATAGATGCCGACATTCCCATTGTCCAGCGGGAGAAAGAATCAGTCAAAGACCACAATGAGAGAACATATCTCGAAACTTCACAAGCCGGAGCTTAACACACTTATTCTGAATCAAAGAAGGACGTCCTCGTATCTGCAATGGCTTATGTCGAGGTGCTCTAATGTCCCCGCAATCACTGGCACATTATATTAGTGTCCTGCGTGTGCAGGGGAGCAACGCTTTGGAGGCAACAATTGAAGCTGCGCGAGGCTGAGGAAGGCCGAGAGATCCCTGCACAGATCTCAACTACTGCAGTCAGCCCCTCACAAAGCACGCGAAATGGCCCAACACATTAGCAGGCAGACATGACAGCATACTAGATTGGGTTGACTGAGCTGGCGCTGTCTGGAATGAAGTTTCCACAGGTAAGTTGGGATGAAGGAAGCAGAGCATGCAGAAGCACTGCGTGCAAACTTCAGGAACAATGTCACCTCATCTGCGCAAGGATCACCTGATTAGAGGAATGCATGCGACCACCAAGTGGCGCATGGAGAAAGTCCAAAATCAGTCGCAGCCAGTTTCAGTCGCTTCCAGCCCTCAGCCCGCAAAGAAAAGTGTGCAGCAATAAAGAATGGCTTCAAACCCCTGGTCAAAATTGGCAATGGTCAAACGACGGTGTTTATTCACCGCCGGCTGATGGACGGTTGGCGGCTGTACACGCCGTCCTGGTCTCTCACCCACAAGGTGTCCTGGTGCCAGAACTGGTCCAGCATGGCTGATGACCAGTCCTGGCGCAACCTCGGCACATATGTGGTCTCCTCCTGTGTTGTGGAGCTTGACCTCCCTTGATGGCGCAAGCTGTCCTGCTCACCAGCGTAGGACTGCGTCGACTTTTCCTCGCTCTCAGAGACCATCAGCTGATCATGCGCAGCAAGGTCCAGCTTGCCAAACAAAGCATGCTTTGGCCTTCTGCTGCTTTCAAGCTCAATACGCCGACCATGAGTAGCTAGGCCATGTTTGCGTTGTCCGAGATGCGAAGGCAGCTCTGGAGCTTCTTCTGCCGGGGACCTGTGCCACCACAGATCCTCGTCATCATCCAGGCCCAAACTTCCCCGCGCAGGCCGTTTCCAGAAGATCTCGTCGACGTTATCCTCCTCGGCAGCAAATGCCGCCCTCTCGGCAGACCTGCGCCTCCCCTCACTGACCTTCATTGTGACGGGCTCTTGCACATCTGGCTGACTTTGCCAGAGCCGTTTAACTTGGTCGAGCAACCTGCTTGGGCTCCATGCCAGGAGGCCTCGTGCGTCGCCGCCGCTGCCAGACGGCGAAGGTGGACCTTGCGTTCTGCTGCCACCTTTCCTGGTCAACGTCGAGCCATCATCGAGGGGCAACGGCACGCGGCGGTCCATGCCGCTCGACTCAGATGAGCTCCATGGCATCAGTTGCTCTGGGCGGAGTCCACGTAAAGGCCAGGCCAGCAGTGCACGGTCCTCGCCAGTATCCTCAACAGACGCACTCCTACTGGCAACATCCGCCTTGGTTGCTGCCACACTGGTCACACGGCTCTGCTGCGCTGGTAGTTGATCAGCAGCCCGCTGCCGTGACAGACGCTCCAGCAGCATGTACGCTGCCAGGAAGAGCGCCGCAAAGACACCAAGAATGGTGCCAACGAGCGCCACAGCGCGGCGGATCCGCGCTCGCCGGAAGTCAAGGTCCTCCGCATCCAACGACTCGGCCCCGCCGATGAGCCCCCAAGCATCGCCCAGCCAGCCAAGCGCCAGCACAGCAGCGCCGCCAACCTGCCATGCACCATTGCGCACGTTTGCGCCCATGTCCTCGAGGAGTGTGCGGCCTGCCACTCCTACTGGCTTGCTGGCCTGCGGCGTGGCGGCGGGGCCCTCGCGCCATGCGGCGAGGCCCTCGGCCAAGGACGGCCGCTCTGACCACTCATGCCAGAGCCGGCCTGTCGCATCGGCATTCTCATTCTCCGCGCCGTCGCTATCCAGCGTCGCCATCCCTTCAGCGCGACCTCCTTCGTTTGTAGGTTTGCCGGCTTCCTCAGTCGCTCGCTGCTTCGATGGCCCTTCCCCATCTCCGACGCCCGCTCCCGTCGCAGGGCCACTTCTGCTGAGCCGGCCCTCCTCGCCGGCTGTCCTGCAAGGCCTCGCAGGCTCAGCTGGCGTGTCGGCCTTGGCCTTGCCGGCCTCCATGGCAGCCCTGGAGGACGGCTCGGCGTTGCGAGGCCGATCAGCAACGGCGGCGCTCTCGCCAAGGACCCCCTCGTCCGGCGGGCGCACAGCCGGGGCCGTCAGTAGCTGCGCACGAAGCAGCTGCTCGAAGACATCCACGAGCTCCTCGTTCGACATGTCACGAAACCTGCACCCAAAGTTTAACCGATTGTGTGAGCGCATCAACAACCGGAGACGAAGCACAACGGGCTAATTTGCTGGCTACGGCAAAGATGTCGGCCTATGTGGTTGGCCTTGACTCCGCCGCAAGGACTTTGACACTAAAAGTCATACTTTTCTTCGTACACGACGACAAGTCTTCATGACTGAGTCATTCTCACCCGTTATCGCTATCGGACTTGAACTGATAACCAGAAGGAGCAGATTTCGAGACTGCCGTGTTTACCCATTCACCAAGCGAGTTGCTCACTACCGGCCATGAAGCAATAACCAAAACGAACAGATCTTAGAGTACCGAAGAGTGGCTGGTGCTCGAGGGCGGACCTGCGAGCCAGCTGCTCAGCAAGAATACGCTCAATCGAGGATCTGGCAGCGGCGGCGCCCTGTACCGGCACCGGCGCAACCGCTGCCAACGGGCTGAGAGCGAGCCCCAGCGGCGGCGGCGGCAGTGGTGTCGCGGCCGTGGCTGCGGGGCCCGGGGCCGCCAGCAGCGCCGCCGAGAGGCCCGCAGAGCCGAGCAGGACCAGCGCCCTCCTCAGGCCGTTGGCAGCTGCCAGCGGCGCGCCGGCTGTGCTCGGGCCCTTGGCAGCGCCATGAGACACGGCGACGGCGGCAAAGCCGAGCCTGCGGTCCCCGACGCGACGACAGTGAGGCACTGAGTGCGAGACGTTGGCACACGAGCGCAAGCAAAAGCGGCCGGCTGTGTCGTGGACAACATTGCCACGCCGCGGCGGCTGCGGCGGTAGCGGCGGCGGCGGTGGCGGCGGCGGCAGCTCACCTGGCGACGCCGCAGCAGCACGTCGCCGCCATGGCGCCGGCGCGGCGGCTCCGGCCTCGGGCGTCTGGCGGCTCATCCACGTCCAGCCAGGGCCAGCCAGGGCGGCCGCCGACAACAGACCGCCGGCGGCGTCGAAGGCGGCGCCGATGGCTGCCGCCGACGTGGCGACAGCGGC
>WELB01000009.1:850640-869996 GCA_009602725.1 Spirogloea muscicola
CGCAGGCCCCGCCGCCGCCGCCGCCGCCGCCGCCGCCGCCGGCGCGGCGGAGGCCGCCCGTGCAGGCGACGTCGGCGAGTCAACGAAAGTCGTTCACCGTGAAGGCCACCAAGTCAGCGCCTGTAGAGGCCTTGTTAGAGGTAATTCTAGCCTTAAACAAATGTCCCGTTTAACGGGGTAACGAGCTGGCTAAGGGGGACACTAACATCCCCGAGTGAGCACATGCATGTCTGACAAGCTAAGCTGAGGAGCCAATCGACCACCACGGATGCCATCAGCCTGGGCAAATGCACGCCCAGCACGCTGGTGTATCGCGAGTGCCTGGGAGCGCTGTAGACTCAATGATAGCCGCATTCTATAGCATGCAACGATGGCTTGCGGGACGCTAGAATGCCTTAAGCTACCAGCCCGACTACGTCGGCGGGCATCGACATGCAGTGCCAGGCGATGGAGAAAAGCTGGGAAAGGCCAACCCACAGCCCACAGCCCACAGCCTTGTTGACCTGCACTGGACGTCGGCGCAGACATTCTGTAAGCGGCAGCACCTTCGTCCTTTCTCGTAGCAACTTGCACTCAAGCAAGTCAGGGGGTGAGGGTGCCAGCCCTGTCAGACCTCGTACAATCCCTTTGGGCTGGCCTCTCACAGCCATTGCCTTACATTCCAAGAGCTGTTTCTTTCGTCGGAAGAGCTTACATTGGCAATGTATCTTCGGACCACCTTCTGTCACTTGGCTGGCCTTTCACAGTCAGCCAAATACGTTATCCGCATTGGAAGTGCTTATATGAACTTACCACAACGGAACCCTGTCTGGCTCTCGTTTAAGCTCTTGCTTTGCCAGGCTGATAAATAAAGGTCAGGGCCTGGTTATGAAATTGAAAGGAATAGCAATAACTCAGCTAGTGACGCCAAACATTCCAAAAGAGCGCCCACCCTGTCATACTTCGTAGGCTGCCACACCTGCAGCCAGACCTGCTACCACTGCCGACGAAGCCACCAAATGGTCCGCCGACCCCAAATTTGTAGCAGGCAACCACTTGAAAGGCGCGATATCTCGTCCCATATCCCTTAAGGGGTCCTAGAATGTCAATCAAAAGTACTGTGCTTCCACCAAGCTTTCTAGTGTGAAACAGCAGCTTGAGGTTCTGCCTTTGCCTGCCTTTCCTTGAGCAGGGCAATGCTGCACATCTGGCAAAGGGAAGCTCTTGACTTGCATTAAAAAATCAGGGCTCTATCCCATATCCACCTCCACCAGGCGTAAGAAGGAGGAGCGATTCCCCGGCCGCCACCTGGAACGAGCTCTTGCCTGCAGGAGAATGCAAGCTCCAAGGTCACGTGCGTTGCGTGTCCAAGACTTGACATTACTTTTGCAGTCAGATTCTAAATGCCAGCTACAATGCTGCAGCCGTTGGCATCAAGAGGAGGAGGAGAACGAGGAGGAGAAAGTTGTGGTTGGCTGGCAAGGTCTGAGACTGCGAGGTGAACGTAGAGGTGGTTGAAGTAGTTTCTTCGCCTGCAGGATGACTTACCTCCGAGGTAGAGTTGTCGGCCATCCGCTTTAATGAGCATATTGACGCCGCATTTGCCACTGGCCCCGCCAGCCAATCCGTGCGGTGCATGCACTCGCCTCTCTGAGAGGATGCTAACCTGCACACAAAAACAGGGCAGGCCGTATCCCCTTCTCATTGTGCTTCTCAATGGACTATGTTGATACCTTAAGGTCCTGAAGAGTTGTCATCATGGGATGCTCAGGAAGGCTCAGGGGTCTTGCATTGACGACATTGGAGGCAGATATCACATTAATAGGTCAGTGCATTACAGTCACGGGCTTCCGAAATTGTATTTCGCGGGTGATGCCTTCGCCGCCACGGAAAGCACCAGGACCCCCGCTGCCAGTGCGGAGTTCGAATCGCCTGAGAAGCACCTGAGAGGATGTACATTGTCAATAACAGGTCAAGAGTCAGTGCCACCCAATGGCGAACTGAAGTAGTAGGGAGCAGTCTGCCAAGTACTTCGCATGCACTACAAAGCATTGAAAGAGGACTGAATCAATATATAGCCAAAGACAATGAATGGAGACAATACTGGGTATCTGCGCTCAAGAATCTCCGGGTCGGTGATCCGCGTGTTGGTCATGTGACATTGGACTCCCGAGCTGCCATGCCACGATGACCCTGCTCCACAACCACCCCCAATGGTCTCGTAGTAGCCAAACGTCTCATCCCCAAATGTCAGGTTGTTCATGCATCTGCCAGAGGAGGCAGGACCCTTGCATGAGATGGTCTACATCGAGCTATGCCAACAGATTGTTAAGTACGTAATCAAGATCCGTAATGCATCAGTACAAGGACGGTGACGAGTATGCTAGTCCTACCCTTGAGAGCAGGCGCACGCCTGGAAGGCAGAGAGGACGACGTCGGTGATGCGCTGCGAAGTCAGCACATTGCCTCCAACTACAGCTGCATCCTCATGTGGTGCCAACAGCGAGCCGTTGGGGATGGTTATTCGGACAGGGGCCAAGCAGCCCTGATTCAAGGGGATGTCCATCTCCACCTGCATCACAAATTTTCAACACATGTTTCTTATCCCTTCCCTCACATCCAATGCTCAAGATGATTATTGTGGAGACTGTTGATTAGCTGGCCAAAGTGGAAGGGTCTAAGACAGGAGGCATCCCTTTCCTGCACAAGTAAAGGTGGGGCCAAAGCTACTCACGAGGCAGCGGACGCAGTAGATGATGGCGGCCGATGTCACTGCTTGAGGTGCATTCCAATTTCCAAGAACCTGCGCCAAGCGTGGAAAACAAGTTGCACTCTGATCTGCAAACCACCTCATACTCTCAAACAAGAAGCACTTGCGGACGACTGAGCTTTCAAAGCATGGTGTTTGCTGCAGTAATATGACGACCTTACAGTCTGAGCCAGTGTGATCAAGAGTGGGCCGAGTACCTGGAATCCTGTGCCGGTGAAGTCAAAGTGAGCTTCCCCAGCTTCTTCGTCAATGGACAGAGTGAGAGTGATCGGGGAGCCATCGTCCATGTACTCTGTGGCGCTGACTGTGGTCAAGCTGTTGGCGCTGTCGTTAGCCACGTCCTCATTACCATCCTTACTGTTTAAACGTTTAAGTCGTCTGGCCATGTCCTTCAGCATACCTCGTACAGCCTCCTCTGCATTGGCCTGCTCACAGTATCAAGGCAAAGTAACAATTGGTATATCTGCTTACAAGTGGTCCATTTGCAAACACAAATTTCACAACCTACTTCATCATTGCCTCTCAGACATTACCATACTCCACTCTGATACTACACTTTTGAGAATGGCAGTTGCCGGATCCCTTCGGTTCCTGATTATTTGATATCAAAATACAGAGTGGTAACACCTAGCACCTGCACATGATGCATGTACGCTTGGACAACATCCAGACCATACTCCTCAATAAGCTCTGTAATCAAGGAGATGCCTCTTTGGTTGGCCGCCACCTAGTGAAGTAAAGTGTCATCAGTCAAGTTGCTCACTCATAGGCTACCTGTCTGCTTGTAAATTATCGGAGCTGATTGCGAATGCTGTCACCTGAGAAGCCTAGGGTGTGGTTGCTTGAAGTCAAGGGGCATGTACAAGACGTAGACATGAAAACTTACACAGAAACATTGACATCCAGTCACTTCCTCTCATGTCTCTTCCTCTTCTTACACAGGATTCAAGGAAGCTGCACAATTTCGTGGTTCTGAAGTGCGCCTTGGCAAAGTACCTGAGCCTGCAGGTCGGACATGTTGTCCTCCACTCGACGAGATCCTGGTATATCAAACACGTTGCGATTTACAGGTGGCTTCTTCTCAGTAAGTATTCTCCTCATGTCCTCCTCCTGGACAATGCAAAGTGGTTACCTTGATGATATCCAGAATATCACATGAAAAGCAAGCCCACTTTTGCATGCACATTGCCAAGGGAATGCAGGGTGGAGATGCTCAAATGTCGACTTCAGCAGAGCAGGCAGGAAAGCCCTAAAGAAGCTTAGCGAAGAATGCCAAGCTTATATGGGCAAGTGAGAGTGCATCCCTTTTCTAGTGCTGCTGCTAGTGAGGCTTATACAGAAAGGGACACACGTGATACACCAGTGAACATTGGACATGCCATGAGCCCCCTCGAGGTTGTGATAGACATCAACGTAAGTACAAGGCTTACCTGGAAGACACCATTCTGGACGAGCTTGAAGCTTTTGATGGCTGCCCCTTCTTCATAGATGCTCTGTGAGAAAGGGGGCATGCTGCCTCACACCATTGCAATCATGTCAGATCTTGACATCTGGGCTGTCAACATAGAGTCTTGACAAGCGTGACGTCTCAAGGCAAAATCCCAATATTGAAGTCAAGTATTGCCAAGACGACTGTTCATGGATACACACCTGCCTGGAGTGACACCCCCAATGTCAGCATGATGGCCTCGGCAGGCAACAAGGAAAACAATTCGGCCTTTGTCAAAGACCTGCACGGTCATGTGAGCACAGGAATGACTCCACATGGCTTCATTCTGGAATCGAAGCCAGTGGAAGGGCCAAAACCTGAAACTTTGCCACCTCATACGCCTATGACATGTAGATAAGCCATAGTTGTGCATTCACAATCAGACCGAAAGACAATCTGTCAAAATACTGCAAACTACTGTGCAACTCAAGAACATACTCCAAGGAATGTACACTGTGAAGACAATTGCAGATGTGCAAGAGCTTGGCAAGTAGCTCAATTTGGGACACTTCAGTAGCCGCTTACGCACGGGAGTAATCACTGTGATGTCAGGAAGGTGACTGCCCCCTGCTGCAGGATGGTTTCCAACGAGCACATCACCATCTTGAAGGTCAGAGCCCCTGAATGCCACCAGATTGTGTAATGTACCTCTACATATTGAAATTCACATGGTCTGATAGAGATAAGCCAAAGATGAACAAGGAATATGAGCCCCTCCATTTACACACTGGCTAATGCAGAGGCTGTGAGGGTCTCATTACATTCAAACCGAGAAAATACGTAGCAAGGCTCTGTCTGTAGACCCTTCTTAGTAACCAAGCACTGGAGCAAGATAGGCCTTCTATTACCAGTGGGCCAGCTGCCAGCGAATGGTTGTCGACATGGCGCCAAGATGTACTGGAACATGTGGTGCATTTGCAACCAGCCCCCCATCAGGACTGAAAAGTGCACAAGAGAAATCCAACCTCTCCTGCCACACCAAATGCTTACTGAGAGCTGAAGGCATAGAGCAATACCCTACGGTTGACTCAGCTAAACAATCTAAATTACATTGTCAGCAGCCATGATTCCTTTGCTCACATTGGAGCTGCAGATGGCTGCACTAAGAATACACTGTACTCTTAGAGGAGCAGAGAAGTGACCAATACATCAGAAGACATGTGGTGTGCAGCTGACTTTGATGTTCGTGGATATTGAAGTCCTTTGCAGAGTGCGGCCCATCTGCTCAGCAATGCCCATGAATCGGTTGCCAAAGATAGAAAGCTGCACGACATCAAGCTCAGGCCCCACTCTTCTCGCTGAGGCACAGACAACAATGAATGTTAGCTAGTCTTCACACAACAGAAATGCGACTCCACAACATTTGTTCTTGCATCACAAAAGTCCATTACCCTTACAAGGCTTCAGCTCAAGACATGCATTGGAGCCCTGTATGTTGATGAAGCATGTTGACTGCAACCGTAGCCACTGAGTGATACATGCTGTGATAGAATGACTCCAGCACTACTGAAGAAGTCCACTGTCTCTCCTTCTCAGCTTTTGTCCAGGATACATTCTTATTCAACTCCAATACCTGCTTCAGAAGTATCTGTAGCTGAATCCACATCAATCCAGATATTACCGTATGCTGTGATCCTAGCAGAACATTGCGGCTCCACAATTACCTGATTTGTCAAGAGTACTTGGGAGGTCAGCAGCACTTAGTAAGGTCATATGGAAATTGAAATGTACTGTCTGTTACCATGTAAACAGTAGACCTAGCGACAAGTTGGTTCAGAGTCCACCTTGGAAGTTCCTAGTGATGAACCCACAACCCCGTTATGGATATACTTCTACCACCCACCAACCCCAGCAACTGGTGAAGGGGTTCTAGATAAAGCAGTGCTGTCTCTAGCAGGTCAGAATTGCAAGGGCTCTCACCGTGCTGGTGCCATTCATGATGACAGCAGGCCCCGATATCCTGTGACCAGCCTTCAGTGTGTCCAGTACGTAGACCTGAAGGCAGGACTCTAAGCAAGTCACTAAGGAATTCTCACAGAATCAAGTGCAGTTGAGATCGTCTACAACAAGAAATGGCAGATAGTGAGTAGCAGCAAGTAGCAGCCGAATCAAATGTCAAGGACGACTTGCAAATGAAGGTGGGTGCGGACATACAGGTGACTGATGCCAAGATCCAAGGAAAAAGCACGAGGCAGTATTTGCTTCTGCCTTGGGAGGGCCATCCTCCTGATCGACTTGTATTTGCCTGCTTCAAGGTTGTGTCAGGACTCTTTCACGAGTACCTAGGTGTACAGCAGCTACGTTTTCAGTTATTGTGTACTAATAATGGATGCTCAACCCTTGACCAAAGCAGCCCGAAAAAATTGTAGATATTGTGCCCCTGCACCCTGTTAGGAAGTTTACAATGACGAGCTTGCAATACACAGAATTTAGGGACGCACTTCAGAAGGTCGGTTTTGCCAACGCCATGTATGCGAATGTCGTCTATCATGATGTCTCGCCCTTGCAGCTCAAACCCATACCTAGAAGCAGCAAAGGATCAGCATATGAGGATGATGTCTCGTCCTACTAGCTCAAAACTATACCGAGAAGCAGCAAGGCATCAGTACTTTGAGGAGAAAAGGCAACCCAGTCACGAATTTGTATTCTCGCTTGCAACCCCAAGTGGATGCCAAAGCTCGTACAATCAAACAATCTGCTGAAAGAATGCCAACATACTCCTTGCGGAATTGCGCTTCAAATTCTCTAACATAATTGCCACTGCCATCGTTTGGTGGTGCAGTCATTACAGCCGTGTCTGTGCCCTGAGGAAATGGACCACCGGAACATCACACTCCACAATCTTGCAAACTTCACATTTAAGTGATAGGACTTGCAACCTTGACCACCCATTGATGTGGTACTATTGCCTTCTCTCGCACGTCACTCTGATACTTACATCATATCGCATATTCAGAAGCATCTCCAGATTTGTCTGGTCCTTTTGAAAGCCCTGCACGCATCTCATCTCAGTCCCCTCTCAGGCCCCAGACCCCAGAGCAAATAACCTTAAGTAGGCCTACAACAGAAATCTGCTCTCGAGTTGGGCATGTGCATACTTGGCAATTGCTTGGGCAAAGATCTCAAAAGTCCATAGTCCAGCCTGAGGCCACGATGCAGGCTGTGAAGCATGCCCCCCTGCCGTGTCCTTCTCGATGAGTTCATAAAGACAATGTGCTCGACACAATGCTGAAGTGCCCAACAAATGCAAAGAGGAACTCATGAGAGCAGGACATGCCTGTCTGGATAGCTCCTCAGAAACTCGTTTGCGCAGTGGTTCTGCTTGGGCTTCAACTTCACTAGCAGGAGTTTTGCGAGCCGACAAGCAGCAGGCTGACTGCGCCTCACACACAACATCAGCCAGGCCCATACCATAAGCACTCAATATCCCGCAGAATTTGTGTACTAGCACACCCCCTGCGCACACCACAGGAGCAGCAGATGTGTGACGCACTTTTCCAAGACATCCATCATGTCTGCAAGGAGTGTGCCTCAGGCAACAGCAGTGAGTTGAAGCCCAGGGCTTCATTTCAAGCGAGGCAGCCATCAGCACGTGCATGACTTATTGACTTGTCCCAGAATGAACCTTAGATGAAGGTAAGGACTCACGTATACGTAAAGCTCGGGCGACAGAGCAACCGTGCTGAGGTCCGGCCCCTCCAAAACACGCAAGCACATGCGAGCTTGTCTCATGCCCCTTCATCTCTGTCAGCTGCTATGCCAACAAGACAGCTTCAGCTTGCCACTTGTATCACTGACTGCTGCTCTTGATCTTCCTAAGAGTGCACCACCTTGCAACACTCTGTACGACGTCCTTGGGATGGAGCAATAAAAGGATTGGGGCGTGGTGCGGCCATCAAATCAAAGACGAAATGTATACAATAAAGTTGGACTTAGGGGAAGAAATGGCTTACCATAATGAGAGCCTAACAGTATGACCTACCATACGAAGCACGAGCATATGTATGATACCGTCACTGTGCAGGGAGCTTCTGAACCAAGAACCCTTCTGCTTAAGGGACTCAGTCACTTGCCTGGCGTATAGGCCTGCACATGGCCTCATCTGCTACTTGCAGAAAACCCAGGGCCACCTCCTCCACGGTCATATCTTTCGCTGTTGGGTCAACCATCTCCCTGAGTGTTAGTATGTGGACACGCAGAACCTTGTACAGATCTCAAGATGCCAAACCCCTACAATAATGATGATGCAGCCAGGGACTCACAAGAAGGATCTTGGCTTTGACGATACAGATTGACCTCTTGCGCCAAAGCATCAAATGCTGCTCGAGTGGCTTCGACGTCCAAAGGCTCGTCCTCCTATCAGAGGTGGCCTATGAGTGCAGGTGCATCTTGACCTTGAGCACAGCACTGTGCAGAATAGGACGCTACATAGAACTCTTACGCATCGAGGGAAAAGTAGAGCTATTACAGAAACTGCATAGTGATATTTCATTGACCAGCCTTTCTGTGGCTCTAGTGGTTGCGTGACTTACATTTGGGCCAAAAATGTGAGGAAAGTAAGAGGGAAGAATCCTTCCAAGGAGCAGATTAGCATCAGTCACTGCAAGTTGGCCTCCTTTCCGGTAACATACTGGACCTGGATGTGCACTCACACTTTCTGGTCCGACCTGCAAAGCTAGTAAAAGTGTGTCAGGCTCCTACCCTTCCCTGACATGCTGCACCCTGGACACAGTCATGCTAATCTTGCAATCAGTGTGCATGGACAACGAGCCTGAGGCTGCTTAGTCAAGCAGAGGAACCTTGCAAATTAGTTTCAGACTTTTGCTCGTGCAGCATTTGCTCTTCAAAGACGCAAGGATGTAGGAGCACTACTGCACCTTAAAGACTCCTGCTTGAAACTTCAGCTTAGATCCTCCTCCAGCAGCAACAGTATTGATGTCCAACTGGGGCGCCTGAATTGCTACTCCTGCGGTATGCGTCTCCACTACCTACAAGGAGAGCCATGCCCATTCAATGTGTACATGCGGTAAACGTCATCCTCAATCACACATGATTTGCTGCATGCAGATACTACTTGCGAGGTAATTGGACAAGATCGTTGCACCATGCGCACCGTGTCTAGCACTTCATAATACATGCCAAGACTCAGAATTTCTAAGGACTTCTGCAGGGCATACTCTTGCTATTCTATGCATACCTGTTCAAAAGTTCCAGCATAGCGGCTCACATCTGTGCTTGTCCCACCCATATCAAAGCCTATGACCTGCTCAAGTTGACATGCTTCAGATTTACATTGCTCCCAACAACCAATGGCACTGCCGCACCAAGTGATGTGTATTATAGCAGCTGTACTGATTGCAAATGCAAGCCCTTGAAGAAGATATGAGTCTGTGCCACAGCTCCACAAGGACTACAGTCCTACTTTGGGATTCTTATGGACTTACAGGTTGCTTTGTCTCTACATTGAACGTTGTAAGGGCAAAGCCAACAACACCTCCAGCTGGTCCGGAGAGAATGGCCTGCAATGGCAGCTACGCAGATAAAATGCAAGGAACTTGCCATAATTCTAAGCACTTATCCAGAGATACGACCGTGTGACTGGCAAATTTGGACCTCTCAATACTCCACCATGCATGGTCAGCCAGTGCATGAAGAACTGCTTCTTGAATCCGCTAGCCTCGATGAGTGACAGTTGAATAAATAGTAAGGGGGCTTGATGTAGTGAGTAAAACGACCTTGAAACCCGAAAAACGATCAGCAGGCGTGAGTCCTCCATCGGACTGCATGAATTGAACATTGACATCACACAGTCCTTCGTCGAACCCTGTAAAAGGCAACATCTGAGATTTTCAGCTGCAGAAGAACACAGGTTTTATCCTCTGTCAATTCATCTCAAAGAAGACAGTATGGCAAGCTGGGTGTAAGTCAATCCTGGTCATTTGTAACAAGTTCTCAATTTCTCTTAGTCCTTGAGGTTGGTCAAATTTGGGACCATCCTAGCTTGTTGAGTGCTCTACAATCCTGCAGTGGATGTACGATACTGTTCAATACCAAAGGAGAGGCTCTATTTATTGTCTCTAGTCTTGTGTTTGAGCAATTGACAAATATGACTACTTCTCGTGATATACCTGCAAGAAATGAGGAGGTATATGACCCAATCGCTGGGGTCAGATAAGCGTCTACGGTGGCAGTGTGCCCACGAGGGACTGCTCGGACCATAGGCATCAATGAAGCAGATGCAGACACTTGCTTGAAACCCATGTTTAAGGCCAACTCCACGATAATCTATCAAAGTCCCGCCATTGACTGCGTATTAACAAGAGCCTTGTTCTTTGAGTATGATTCCATTCTCAAGTAATCTCTCAGCATGCATAGGGCTGTAATCGCCTGTTGCAACACGCTTACAAGGACTACAACAAATTGTGCAGGACATTAACTCTCGTCTTTGCTGGGCTGAGCAGAATAAAGCATACCTGTTCATGTACAGGGTAGAGGTAAGAGTGTATGAGCACAACAGCAAGACTAGTTACGCCCTTGTCAAGGAGGTTCTGCACACCAAATCAGGAAAAGCTGGCCTTTACAAACCAGCTACGTGAAACCCACTCGCTCAGTAAGTAGCATACTGCAGAAAGCCTGAAGCTGATATGCTTGCCTGCAAAGCTGGCCGCAAGTTATCGGGGTCCAATGGCTTCTCAATCTCCACCCACTCGCCCGACGAAGTCTGGACCCTGTGCAGGCCTTCTTCTCCTTTGCCTGCTGCTTTCACGCCTTCACGCCCTTCCTCTTTGTCATTCTGACAAAGCAGGATTCGCTCGTCGACTTCCACAACCTCCTCATACCTGGCCACATCGACTGAACACTAAGAATCTCTGGCTGCACGAGGGCTACTCACTTCCGGCCAATGTGATATTTCCTCTACATCTACATGATGTTAGTGTCATCTTGGATACACCACACCTGCTTAAGATTTCTCTACATCCCTGTCTTATGCACGGTTAAGCTTTCTCCCAGGCACTTCTGACTTTCTTGAGCTGACAGAGCTGAGCAAGATGGAAGCGCTGAGAAAGGAGAGTCTGCTGCCATTGGGCTGCTGTGAAGGCCAACCAATTGCCTGTATAGGAAGGTACACTGGGGTGCTCTAAAAGCAGGATGCCTAGGAGCCTTACAAAGGTGCTGGTTTGCGCACTTTCAAGTCGAAGATGTCAGGGCGTGCCTGGTTGCCTATTGCCAAAAGGTCCTTGAAGCCCTGCAAAATTGACAGAACTTAGACAAAGGCCTCTGACTGACTAGATCCTAAATTGAAGTGCTGCAGGCCCGGAGGCCCACCTTTGTGACACACAGGGCTGTGCGTTCGCCCCTGCGCTCCAGCAGAGCATTGGTAGCAACCGTGGTTCCTGAGGCAGGTGAACGTGCAAGGTAGAGCTACTGCTGTTCAGATGAGGCGCTTATTTTCAGTAAGGAGGTAAGACTCAACTCGTTATGAATACCTGGACTTCAAGCAATGAGAAAGAAAGCTTCAAGCTACTGCATTTGTCATGCGGACTCACTTGTTGCTTAGGAGTAGGAAGTGAAAGGAGGGAGAGTGCAAGGCATTTGGTAATGGCACAAAGATAAGTAACAGGAACACATACTACATTCCTGGAGAACCACTTCAAATGGCAGCTAGTGAAGGAGAAGACATACCCATGCGGATCCACTCAATCCTGGCAGTGGGAAGCTTGCAGTCACGAGGAATTGTTTCTCCAGTCTCCTGCATATATATACAGTGTCAAGCCAGACTCAGCTGCCTCTTAACTCTTATGTCACACTTATTAGATAAGTACGATATAAGATTGCAGTGACTTCGGGTTCTGAGTTAGCTGATCCAAGCCAAAATATGTCGCGAGTGTGTACCTCTTCAAGGATTCTCCGTATCCCCTCCAGAGGTGCATCGCGATAAGCAGGATCAACTGACAGCAGCTTCAGGGCTCTCCACCCTGGCTTGCCGGGTACCTGTAGGCACGCGGCTCACTAAGCTCACTCAATCTACAAACCGTGTGCGAGCTGACGAGGCTATCTTCACGTTGCCAAACCAAACCTGGCACGTCATTGCTAGACAAGCGCCGAGACTCAGAATGGCCCGAGCTGATCACCGTCACAGCAGTGACTGCTGACCACTTGATCGAGCACCAGCTGAGAAGGTCCCGCTGGAGAAGTGCCCGGAGGATAGCCTCGCAGCTCGGGCAGCTCCTGGAGCCGCTCACCTCGGCGTAGATGTCGGTGAAGGTCCCGCCGCGGTCGATGCAGAACCGGAACTCGCGGCCGGCGCCCATGCTGCGGCCGTCCCCCCGGCCAAGGCCACCGGCGGAGCCGCCGAATGCGGCAAGCCGGCGGCGCGAGCTCGCCCGGCGGCGGCGGCGGCGGCGGCGGCGGCGGCGGCTGCGATAAAGTGAAGCACAAATTCGGCTGTCAGCTCCTTGTTGAGGCGGCGGGGGCGGATGACACGTGGCAGCCAGTAGAACGGCGGCTTCCCTGACAGCGGATATGGCCGCCTGCAAAAGAGAAAGCGGCTGCTGATATGAAAGAATCGGCTGTGAAATGCCAGCCAGATGCATACAGGTGTTCATGACGGAGCCAAAGGCTAGGCAGACAGGGCGCCCTCAATACCCCCGTGTCAGCAGTAGGAAGTCAGATGAGCTGAGGGGAGGAAGAGCAACCCCGCTGCGCAAGCCAGAGGCTGCTGCAAGGGCGCGACCAGCGCGGCGGTGCAAAGCAAGCGCTTGGGAGCGCTGCAGGGACATAGACAGTCGCATACGGTAGCAGGACACCAGACCCAAAGGCACCGAGCCACCGGGAAGGGCAGCACCCTGCTCCCGGCGCCGCTGGTCAGCTTGAGAGGCCAGCAGCGAAAGTAACGAGGACCACCGACCCCCGTAACACCCATGGATGTCCATGGCCAGGGGGTAAAAGGTATCACCCGCCGGGTGGTCCTTGTACTTGTGCAGCTTCTTCCGTTCGGCTACCTTCACAGCGTAGCCGGTCTCAGAAGTAATGGGGCCCTTCGTCCGGAAGCTGTCGGTGAGGACAACGTCCATGAGGAGCCGCTTGCCACCTCCCAGGGGGACGCCGACCAGATCGACACGCCTCGTCCGAGGGACCCCATTGCGGAGGAGGATGGGCATCACCCCAGTGCTCTCCAACGCCACTTGATATCCCGCCTCCTTGACGATGCCATACATGGCGTCACGTAGGAGGTTGTGGGAGCCCGTGCGCTCACTGCCTTTGGCACACCTGAGCATGTGGTCACCCATGAGCAATGCATCATGCTCAATAAGCCCACATTCACATTGGGTCACCCCTGCCAAGCACAGGGATGGCAAGCCAAGACGGCGGCGCATAGCATCGCAAAACAAAGCATTCTCCATCCGCAAGCCCGCATGCAAAGGCAAAGCGCGGAGCCACTCAGACGCTCCCAGAGACGAAACAGATAGGAGCCGAGCCTGGCCTCGAGCATCTCCTTGGAGGAGACTCCGGAGATGCTCCAGTGGTTGCTCGTCTGCAGCACGGGTAAACCGCGATTGAGCCTTGACATCAGAAACGTCAGCCCAGGCAGCAAAACTAACAGGCTCATTTACCAGAGGCGGGTATGCGGCAAAGAGGTCCTGTTGGCATGCTTTGAGAGTCACTTGGAAAGGCAGACTCCCCTGAACCACGGTACTGATGTGAGGCGCCAACACACGTTGTTGCCCAAGGAGGAATCGTCCAGATATGGACGAAGCCACCTGGGCCCAGCAGCCAAGGTACGCTGGTCTGCACAAGCGGACCAAGGGGCGACAACCAAGCCCACCGAGACGGATGGGCAGCGTACATTGCACCAGTGCTGCTGGGGACTGCTCTAGAAGTGGGTGAGCAATCATGTCAGCTAGGCATCGTTGGAGCCTGACATCTATGGATGCATAGACCTCATCCATGGTAACCGAAGGTGGGACCGTTCTTAAGAGGTAACACGGCCGCTGTGCCACACTCCTGGTCAAAATGGCCACTGCCAACTGAGAGTCCCCGAGGGTGGGGAGCTCTGGCAGGACCTGCATATATCCTTGGAGACGAGCAAGGACAGCACCCTCCGAGAAAGACGGGTCCCCTACAGGCACTCCCAAGATCTTCAAACCGCCCTCTGGTGTCTGACAAGATGTAGGCAACGAGGGAAGGAGGGAAAGAGGGATGCCATTGGGGGACCAGGCAGAGCACTTGGCAGTACTTATCCCAAGCCCGATGAGCCGGAGCTGGTGCTGAAGCGTGCCAAAAGCTCGCAGCACCTCCTCTGGGGGGCCGAGGAGCGTAGTATCATCCGCGTAACTCGGGAGGAGAACGCCAGGGTGAGCGCTCGCCGTGTTGCGCAAAGCACGGTGATGCGCCAGAGCAAAGAGAAAACCACCCATGGGATCACCTTGACGTGTCCCCGTCTTTGACTGCAAAACAGCCAAAGAAGTCCCTGCCCCCCACAACAATGCAGATGGCGAGCCATACATGCAGCGGAAGTGAGGGAGGAGGGTGGGAAAGTACTGCCTTAGCTCCTCGGCGATAACCTGCCGATCCACGGAGTTGAAGGCGTTCTGTACGTCCACGCTCAGGGCCAGCCAATGGGGGAGAAGGGAGAGACGAAGGCGCCCGCTGGGCGCATGAAGCAAGAGGATGGCATATTTTTTACCATTAGTATACTTGAAGTTGAATTCATTTAATCAATATAAGCTACATACAATTTTCAGGCAAAAGCTAGTGCAAACAGTGGAGCTACAGAATTGAAGCACTATGCTAAAGTGGCTATGTTAACATTGTGATTAGATCAAACGGCAGAAGCGAGAGGAGACGCTCCGAGTTGGCCCTCAAATACAGCAAACTTCATGAACCGCTTAGCTCTGCGCCACTCGGCCACTCGGCCAAACCCCGAACCCTGGTGAGACTCCTTGACCTTGTCCATCCTTTTTGGGCTGACCTTGTCACAGCATTGCCTCCATCTCTAAGAGCTTCTTCCTGGTGAGACCTGGGCGAGTCCCACACGAAGCCGCTTCAGCTCTCAAGGTGGGGTTGTGGGCCATTCTCTCACAAGCCGGTGAAGGCCTCTGCATGGTGCTCCTCCGGCTGCTGCAACGTAGCCCTCCCCAAACCCCTCCCCCAAGAGCTGCCAAACTGGCTTGAACGTACTTGTGTGGGTCGCACTGCTTCGGGAGTTGCGCAACCTCAAGGCACAGGACAAGCGCAAACAGCATGAAGCCGTAGCTTTTACGGATTCTAGCTGCGCTTGATTTGTGGTTTCAGAGGAGCCTTCCCGCTCGCTTGATCTACTCTCTCTCGATTGGCCACAACAAGAAGATGCCCACTTCAACACTGCAGCATCATACAATGCGCTCAAGCTCTTGTGCATAACCAAGAGTCTGACTGATGAGCTGCATGGACGGCAGCTCCTTTTGTGGTGCCACGTGCCCAGCTTGCTGGAAGTACACGCTTCCATTCCGCACCTCCCAATCATGCTGTCCTCCACAGCAGTAGAAGGGTAAAGGATCAGCACATTTGGTCAACCGGCTGGACAGAAGGAAGGGGGAGTGGCCACGGATCTTGGCATCACATAGAGAGCAGGGAGTAGGATTCAGCTGCATATAAGCTATTGGTCACAAAGCAAGCAAGTAGTCCAGCAGCTTAGCAGCAACATATCAAACAGCATTCACATCACTTCCTGAACTTCTGCTATCTCTGTAGCAACTTTGGCTTCACCACTTTAAGCTGCAGCTACTCAGGTTCTAAGAATAGTGCTACTTCGTCTTGTCTTGCCTGGCTACTCACACTACTATTGGAGGAATAAGCAATGCAAGCTCTATGAGGGAGATGTTGTCATGAGCTGACCTCTGAGGCATACTCCTTAAACTCCGCATCACTAGATATCAATAACAGCTCCCTTGCATTGTCCATTGTGAGGAAGTCATAAGCCTTCTCCATGCAACCAGCTATCTCATCCCTGAGAAGAGTAAACGTCACCAGCTTATCAAGCTATGCATATCAGGGGCATAAGCCTCCATACGATGCACAGAGACATAAGGTAAACCTCACAGATTACCTGAGGGATTAATTTTATTATATGTACTGCATTCTGTTGATATAGTTGCATGGAAAAGCCCAACTGAAGCCAGCAGTACAAACAGAAGTCTCCAAGATTCATGACAAAGGCAAGCTTGCGTGAAACACATACTTCACAGTCTGCATTAGCAGGTCCATGAAGTACACGTAAGTCTTGTCAGGCACTCGATCCCGTGCAGCCATGACGTGAGTATAGGAGCCTTCCATCAGCGACTGCTCCAGTTCTATGCTGTGCTGCACGCAGTGAAGCACAAACAGCAAAGTACAAGAGCTTCACAGGTCAGGATAGCTCCTGGAATTGATGACACTGAATAAAGAGAGGAGCTGATTCTGATGGAGTCAGTCCATCCGCAAAAACTTCACAACCATGGTATGAAAACCTAAATCAATGGTCAATTGTTGCATACTGCTTATGTGACGGCTTAGTCCCCGGTCAAAGTGGAAGAGCAACTAAACTTGAGATTATGCTGGCTTTGTCAACTGGCTCAATAGAGTGAATAATGACCTGTATGCAAGGATTGGCTTGAGCTTCTTCGTCCAGCAATTCCAGCTCCGTGTGGAACTCGGCTATCCGGTTCTGGACGAGAAGCCGAAGCAGGTTCAACCCCAAGATGGGGTAGGCTTGTGGTGAAGGCGGCAGTATGTCTCTGAGGACAAGAAGGGGCTTGTTACCATCACACAAGCCTTGAGCATGCCAGCGTGACTGACATGCCAGAGAGCAAGTGACTGAGACAGACAACCTTCACTGGAAGCAAAATTCCTCACTTGGTGTCTGTGTAGTATGTTTTTAGCTGCAGGAAGTTGCGCTCGAAGGCGGCCTCGTCCTTGGCCTTGACGCTGAGGATGACCGCATGCTCAAATACCTCGCCTGCAGCTAGACACAGACATCAGGAGCCGTGTGCCTTGCCCATCCTCCCATTATACGTGAAAGAGGAGCAGAGCAGCTCAGCCAAAGACCTTGACACAGGCTTACCTTACAAAGCATGCTTCTCCTACTTCCAGCATGTTGCAAGCAACAACCATGTGGCCCGACACTACGTGCTATTCAGGTCAGTCTTGCGTGCTCTCCATTTCCAGACAAAGCACAAAGTATCTTGGAGATGAAGCAGAAGGAGGCTCACGTGCCAGGAGGAGCTCCTGCTCCGCAGTGGCCGTCGACTCGAAGAACGGTGGCAGCGACTGGAACTCCGTAAGCTTCAGCTGCAGGAGAGGGCGAAGAGGTGCGGACCCCGAGTGAGCACGGATTTACCAGCAACCATTGTCCCCGCTCTCTCAGCTGGCGACCTCGGAGGTCACTGGCCGCCAGGCACAAGTGCGCTTGCAGTAACTGGACCATTACCAGGCTGCCCAAATTCCTAAACACACTGCTGTTGTGGGCATGGGGTTTGGGGTTTGATCGTCACGAGTCAAGTTGTCACTACTGGCTGATGGCTTTCTGTTTTCAGCGCCCCAGAAGGCTGCTCCGAGGGTAGCACTGGCGGGGCACCTCGACTTGAACCCTGTTTGTACAATCGGCGGCCCCTTGACACTTATGGCGCCAACGTCAACGACTGTTTCCAGGGGAAGAGCGCGCAGAAGCCGTTCACCTTGAGCTGCGCCAGCAACCGGCCGGCGGCGGCGAGGTCGTCGGCGGCGGCGGCCGCTCGCAGGCGCTCCAGCAGCGCCTGCGCGTCCGCCAGGGCCGTCCCCATGGCCGGAGCGCGCACCGCGCAACTCCTGTAGGGCCCGAGTCTGGCTCTCTCTCCTTGCTGAGCAGGAGCCCTCCGGCTGGCACTCCTGCTCAAACGCGGCAACGGCGGCGGCGGCGGCGGCGGCGGCGGCGGCGGCGCAGATCACGGGGGTTGGCGCCCGCGACGGCGCCCCACCTTCGGTCCGATAGGTTGGAGGACGCGTTTGGCGGCACGACACAAGGCCTACCGAGAAACAGCTTCTCCTATGCAAGCCAATGGCCAAGGTAAGGCACTCAAAGGTAGAACCGGCTGAAAGGAATTTCGTGTATTTGAAACAATCGAAGGCCAGTATGGCCAAGTACAAAGGTAAGAAGGCGTGCGGGGCGCATGAAATGAAATGGAGGCCAATTCAAGCCGATACATTGTTCAGGCAGAGTCTAGGGCAAACTAAACAGGGCTACATAACACGGAGACCTGACTAGAGGTTACTGAGCGTTCCCTGGCTGATGGCTTTAGTCCTAGTCCTTCGCACTCCGGCTCCTTCAGACCTTGTCCATTGCTTTGGGCTGGCCTTTCCAAGACACCAGTCAATCTGGCCGCGGTGCTAAGGTGCCTAACCAAGGTAACATCAGTACCCACTGGTGAGCACAAACAAATCCGACAAGTAGCTAACTTGGGGAGCTGGAGCGCCGCCACGAAAGTCAAAGCCGGAGGCCTGACTTAGAGCCCTGCACGTTGATGAAGAGCAAATGCTTGCGAGCGCTGCTAACCAAATGAGAGCCGCATATTATGATGTGCAACTAAGAAGAAAGTGCAACTCTTTTTTGGCTGGCTTTGCCAGCCCCTCTCTCTTTATGGGCGAGCCTTCTCTTCTATGGGCGAGCTTTTTCTCTCGCAACTGAGGCCTGCGGAATGCTGGAGTGGCTCAAGCTGCCCCCCCGACTTCGACGACGCGCATCAACCAGCCAGGCCAGATGCTCGATCAGGGAGGACCAGTTTACGCCGTAGCCTCCGTGAAGCTGAAAGAGAGAGAGAAGGCGCGCGGGGCGCATGAATTGAAAGGGAGGCCAATTGAAGCTGAAAGGAGGAAGAGGAGTGGCTCTGAAACGGCCGGAAGACCTTTGCTCTCGTTGGGCCCGGCTCGTGAAAGCGAGGGCGGCGCGGGACGGCCCGATCGGCGGCGGCGCCGCCGTCTGGGCCCGACGGCGCCCGACGGCGCCACCCCACTGGGAGGGGACTCGGCGAAGCCCCGCCACGGCAGAGGTTCAAACGGGCGGGCCCACCCCGGCCCGCTCCCCGCGGCGTGCCCTGCGGCCCCTGTGCCGCCGCCGCAGCCGCCG
>WELB01000009.1:879838-911607 GCA_009602725.1 Spirogloea muscicola
CGAGCGCGCCCGCGGCGTGCGAGCGAGCCGGCGAGCGAGGCTGCCATGGGCGACGAGTACGCCACCGGCGGCGTCGGCGGCGGCGTCGGCGGCGGCGGCGGCGGCGAGGACGAGAAGAAGCCCGCTGGCGATCAGAGCCAAAGCCACATCAATCTCAAGGTCAAGTCCCAGGTAAAACACTGCTGCCCCGTCCTTGGGAGAGCGTTCCGCTGCAACTGCAGTGGCAGTGTTGGTGGCTCCTCGCTGGCTCACTGGATGCCAGTCAAACCCTACAACAACCTGGGTGTGCGCTAGTTGCATCTGGCAGCCACCCGTGCCGCATATCTGGTAGGCTAGTAGCGACTCTTGACATACTCGCTTGGTATTTCCGGTCTTCAGATTGCTGCTCTTGGATGTGCTACCCTGTTGGACTGACTACATAGCTTCAATTGAAGTGCAGGATGGATCGGAGGTCTTTTTCCGCATCAAGTCTACTGCCACCTTCAAGAAACTCATGACAACCTACTGCGATAGGCAGAGTGTAGCGATGGATTCGATTGCTTTCCTGTTTGACGGAAGGCGCCTTCGAGCAGAACAAACTCCCTCTGAGGTGTGTTTTCTGAATTGTTTTAGTCTGTCATTGAGCACTGTGTCCAGGTGTCTCTAGTCCTGCACCAAAAACTGCTTGCTTAGACAGTTGCAGTCTACTTCCCATATTCCCGTGTTTTGATATGTAGACCTGAGCATCTGTCGATGAAGCCCAAATTGTCCTGTTGGCTGAGCTAACTTCCATTTGTATGGTTGAATTGTTACAGCTAGAAATGGAAGATGGTGACGAGATTGATGCGATGCTGCACCAAACAGGAGGCGCTTGACTTTGTTGCCAAGCAATTTGCCTTTGCTCCTTGACCACCAGCCTGACTTGAGCCTGCTGCCCATATCACCAGCCTGAGTTGAGCTACCTGTGATGAATCTGGCCTCTTGAGGGTCCGGAACGAGCCCAACAAGGCTTCATGTATACTTTGGTCAACGCAGCCTTTCACAGTTGTGCATAGAATGATGACCTGGAGAGAGGGCAGCAAGCAGTAACAGGGCTTCAAGTGATTGTCTCAGTTGACGCGGGTTGCAGAAGTATTTTCAACTGGGTTGCAACACAGTTGTGCAATCTCTTTGCTCTGGGCCGGAAAGAAGCCTAAGATGTGGTAATATTGCGAAACTGCGCACATCAGCTTGTCAAGCATGCAATTGCTGGGACAGGACCCCAATGTAATACAGGAGTTTATACTGCCTGCACAGGAGGCCGTCGACAAGGAAGAGCTGTGCATAGTCCAGAGTAAGAAGATGCTCACAGGCTGCGCAGCATTCCATGGCCCTTTCACAGCCCGCTCGCCTTTTGTAGAGCGCTCCACTCATGGCCCAATCGATGACTGTGCTTGACAAGGGCAATGGAAAGGCCAGCAACCATCGCCGCCGCCGTTACGGCCAGTGCTGGCTCGACCAGAACGTGGCCTGTCGCAATGCCGATTCAATGTCAGGTGAGAGCCACTCGGCAGGATGCGGCGGACCTCGAGGGGCGGAAACGTAACCTAGCCTTAGTTGGCGGCCCTCCCCTCTTATCCAGCTAACTCCTCGTCAACTCCTCGACAGACTCCTCCCACCTCCGCGTCGGCTGCGGGTCGTGTGGAGCGCGGCGCCAAGCTTGCCAGCAACGGCGGGGCAGTCCCAGTCCCAACAATTGCCCGCTAACTTGTCAATAGACCACTCCCCAACCGCGACACTCCGGCGCGGCGGCGCAGGTGCGGGCGCTCGGCCGGCGTGCGGCCACCGGCTTGGCGGCGACGAGCGCTGGCTCGTGATGATGGCTGTGGCTGGCGGAATGACTTCGGACACCTCGCCGGCATCTGGAGCGCGGCAAGCCCCCGGCTGCACACAGAGCGCCAGCTACAGGCTGCGGGGGCTCCCTTCCAGCAATGTCAGTGCCGTGGTGGATGCCGCTAAAGCGTATTGCAGGCTCTTGCTGGCCACACATCGTTGACAGGCACTCTGGTGGTCACTTTCTTGAACCCCTAAGTAGCTTCGCTGGATGCCCTGTGAACGAGTTTGAGCTACTCATCGGTCCTCACATGCTTTTCTGCTTGGTCATATCACAGAGCTCGTCGCTCAGCACAGCAACACGCAGCTCTGTCCGAGTCCTGCCGCAGTGGTACTCTTTGCCTGCCGGCATTCGATTATCTGCATTTGCTAAACAGACAGGACAGAGAAGAAAAGGTTTCGGCAAAGAGGCTGTCAAGAAAGACTTGGTAGGCACCTCAATTCAAAGAGCTGAAGCACTATGACAAAATGCTGAAAGGATGAAATTTCCTTTTGTCTACTTGTCTTTCTATGCAGTGGAGGTATTGCATACTATTTTTGCATGCAGCATTTAGAAATAGCCTGGTCAGGGTAAGGATAGACGTGAAATCTCAAGAAGGTGCCCGCCAGTAATAAGTATAACATTTGCATAACTAGAGCAAGAAACTCTCAAGACCTTCTACGCCATTGTTCGAAGCTCTTGACCAAGAAGTAGTACCGACGTGTTTAAGCATGCAGAAGGAGAAGAGCGCTCCTTCTCGCGGCAAGGAAGACTGGGATGCATCGGCACAGTAAGTCGCCCTTGGCCTGATGAAGCTCTCATGCCTATCACAATCTTGGGAAGGGTGCACCAAAAAGTCACACAGCTTGCATGCACTGTCTGCTGTGTAGGAAAGTCTTGGAAGGGCAACAGCAGCAAGCTTCAAAGCCACTGCAACTTGCAGGTATTCATGATTGATGATTCTGTATTGAAAGCTAGGGTGCTAGTGATCAATCATCGTGCCAGCAGTACTGCATCAACTACTTCTACTGTCTTTGCTCTTGTTTGTTCTGTCGGTTTGCTTTCTTTCTACATCGAACACAACCACTATCTGTCAGCCCATCCAATTGGTCGTACTGTCCAGTAATATCCAGCATCTAATCCGGTCTTCTAAATATCCACGTTTGATATTACTGGTGTTGTCATTTGAGTTATATGCAAAGCAAGACAAGACACAATACACGAGACACACACACTAATGTGAGATTGATTTATGAAGGTCCTGGACAAGCCCCAGACCTGCTGAGGAATGCAGACGTTTTGGAGAATGTAGCAGTAAAAGAAGATAGGACATTTGAGGAGCGCTTGGCTGCCTTAAAAAGGTATATCGCTTATAGTCTGTATGATAGATATGCTTAATCTGACACCTGACAATAAGTGGTCAAGAAAATCCAGCGTGTGTGCTTTGCTGATACTTGTATATATACAATGACAATTGTTTGCTTGGTTTTCAAAAGCACAGCTTGAGAATAATTGCCAGCGCACTGATGCTTATATAGTCTCTTCAGTTGGACCTGACTGGATTCTCGAAATGTTCTCTACTGGCAGCTCTGTTGCTGAGAAAGAGAAGACGGCTGCTTCTCAAGTATTTGCACCCATTGATTATGATGCTCCGCCTTCAAAGACTTCCAGTGATGCTGGCTGGACAGATAATCTTGGGGCTAAGGTGTGGCCCTAAGTACCTGTCTTTGTGACATTGCGGGCTCGCCAGTAACAAAGTGAGACATACATGTCTTGTCAGAATATTCACATGCTAATTCAATATGCCCTCTTCTTCAATCCTGCACCAGAAGTAGATACCAGATTCTAGATTCTGATTTCAACTCCCGAACTTAGCCTGCTCTCTACCCAAGCTTACATGTGTTTTATACCAGCTATCATGCTCATCTGCAATCTTTTTAGCCTCATCGAACGAGGTCATGGATTGAGGAGTTTGATTATGCAATGCGGCAGATTGGCATTGGAGTAGCAGCCACCTTCTTTGGGCTTCTCTTTGCTTTTGGAGACATCTTACCTTCTCAAGTGTATGTAGCTGCAGGCTAAGTCTACTTAGCACTACCTGTCCTGGCTTGCTTGTGCCTTTCCTGTATATAAAGTCAGGGATCTGATGCCTTTTCCCTGGTAGACCAGAACATTCTCTCATACTCGTCAATCTTTACATCTCTGTCATAGGCCTCAGAGAGACTTGAGTCCTGCAGAAGCCAAGCTCACAGATGCTGAGAAGGCCACATTACAGGTTCCCATTTTTAGGAGCTCCATATCTTGACTTGCTCAATCTAGTCTTCTCCATGACATGCTTGTGTGCTACAAGCTGCAACTCATAGTCTATGTTGAGTAGGTTAGTAGCAACTCTAAGCAGATATCCAAGCTGCCCAAACTCAGGATCTGCGCCTCACGACATTGTTAGCTTGGCAGGAGCAATTGGCAAGATATGAGGCCATGCTAGCAATCTCATCCACTGATGCAGAAGGTCTGGAGGTAAGAATAGTTCTTGCATACTGCAAAAAAAGGCTTTCCTTGATGAAGTAATGATGAAGATGAGCAGGCAGGCCTGACTGCTGTCAGATCACAAGAAAGTATGTGTCATAGGTTGGCTCACGTTGATGTTGCAGCATTTTAGGGGGCTGCTGTTAGCAGTGCGGAACTTGGGGACTATACCAAAGCAGCAGAGTATCTGACTGAGCTGATTAAGGTTTGCTTCACGGCTTTCTCGGCCTGCTTGCAAGTGGTACACATCAGCGACTCCACCTTGAGTAGTAGTCTTCTGGCAAACCTCCACAGTATCACGTAGCATGGGTCTCAAATGATGTAATAAGGGGTAGAGGCCATTGATGCTTGCTTGCAGGGGTGATATACTTGCAGATGAAACCAGATGACCCTGAAGCTTTGAAATTACTAGCTGAAGTGCGTAGTGCCCAAAAAGACTACAAGGCCAGTGCTGATACATACAGGCAGGCAGCCAAGGTAGGGAGGGTTCTGGAATGTCAAAGTTTGTTGACATTCCTGAGTATGCACGTGAGACGTGAGAATGTCTGCTTGTAGGAATTTGTGCTGCTTGGGCAGGGTGCTAGGCATATCATCAAGGTCCTTGAATTATAGCGAGTTGGCAAATGTAACAGAATGGAGTGCACCTTGGCAGGCATCCGCTGGGGAGTCAATTGTCCTCCTGCGTGGTTTAACTGATGCGCTTCTTGCTGATGGGAGACCACAAGATGTATGTCAGTTGGTCATACTATTGTGCTCTATCCAGACAGTGCACTTAACTCAACAATGATGCTTGAGATTATGAAGTTTATTCCAAGTCTTTAGAGAAGGTCATTGCTGGTACTCTGACAACTTGTATCAATCCTCAGGCAGTCGGAGAGCTACTAGCTACCAGGGCAAGGTTGAGGGCTCAGCTCTTTACTCAAGACGAGGCATCCACTACAAAGCCGGCAGCCGAGAAGTTTGACACTGTCCAGGTGCTCAATGACCTCTCGTCAGCATTCAGGGTTGTGCTGACAGCCGCTAAGAGAAGAGCTTAATCAAAATTGGCCTTCCGCCTGCACAATGGTGTTATGCGTAGCATTGTTCCAGCCTGAGATGCTCTTGCTTGCCTCCTTCCATCCATGTCCAGCTGGGGTTGCTGCTTGGCAAGGCGTACTCCGCCTGGGGCAAAGCAGGTGACGCTGCCGCTGTGTACGACGGGCTGATTGTGTCCAAGCCAGAGGACTTCAGGGGGTACCTGGCAAGGGTACGAGCATCTCAGAGGACCGGCAGTAGCTCCAAATGAGTATGCAGAGATATGACAACGTCGAGTAGAGCATGTGTTTATCTTGTTCATGAGGTCAAGGCACAGGAGGCCTCTGCTTCCTATACTAATCAGAAATCCACTGTTCAGACGAGCAGCACACCTTGCAAGGGCTTACTTGTCCTTCCTTTGCACAACATGCACGGACTGTAGATGGCCTAGTGTTGTTCATACATGCGCTCGTCGACCTCAGCCATCAGCTTTGTCCTGCAGGGCGTGCTACTGAAAGAGCAGGGGAAGAAGGGAGATGCGGAGCGCATGTTCGTTCAGGTGGGGCAACAGTCTTTTCTGGTAACACTTGCTGGCGGTGAAGATTTGTTTGCATGTGCCTGGTGATGCTTGGCTGTGGCATGCTCTGCTTCTTAATGAGTGTACGAGCCATTATGCCGCTAACTCGTGAGACTTTTATTGACTAGCTCATGCTTGATGTTCCTTGTCACAGGCCCGCTTTCTGGCGCCAGAGCAGGCCAAAGGTTTCGTTGATAGGCTCTCTGGCAGAGAGATCTTTCAATGAGCTTCTCCACAAAGGCATGCAGCCGTAGCTGCTACTAGCTCAATGGCCATGAGGCACCTTAACTGAGCTTCACCATGAAGCCATGCAGCCCATAGGTGCTGCTTACAAGCTCAGTGACCGCGAGGCCGTGCATAGAGACGCGCTAAGGCGTGGACTGCGATTGGGCACCTGGCTGACATTGCACAGCAGGATTGCCAAGCTGGCATTACTTGTTGGTCGCTGCGGTCCTTGGGAAACTTGGCAACAAGATTGGGTCTTCGGCAAAGAGGCCCGTAAACTTCAATGTTGCTTGATTTTTCGCTGCTGCCATTCGTGTTTTCTAAATCTAGATCACTTGCATTCACCACAATTGATTGTCATCTTTTGCGGATTTTGCCAGCCATGTTCCTCTTCTGTTCTCCACAGCCGTCAACAGAAGCAAACACCAGATAAGCAGGAGCTGACTAGCACTTAGTTCGACTTTAAGCGACGGGCTGCTCCATCATACTAAGTCGCCCTTCAAACATGCTGCAAAGTAGATGTCCTCCTGTGCTTATCAGTAGCTAAGGATGCCTGCTGAGTCCTGCAGCGAGTGAGAGGCAGGCCTGAACACAGGCTGCTGTGAAGGTCAGCAAGCGTGGCGCACTGCATATATGGCAGCTCCAGTTCTCCGACCAGTTGGCTCATGCTTCATTACGCGCATACTCAATGAACTCAACACGACCTTCTGCATTTCATACTGTGATAGCTTGCAAGCCAGGGCTCCTGACGTAAGTCCCAGTCCAATTTCAGGCTCCTCAGCAAAAAGAGGAAGAAGGTCAGCAGGACAACATTGCGGCTGTGGCGGATGTGCTTTCTGTCAATCTGAGGTTATATCATAAGTTCTGTATGAGCTGCCCCATAAACAGGAAGGCTGGTTGTGGATTGTGGATTGTGTGTTGAGTGTTGTGGACTGTGGATTCTGCAGGGTGACGACCTGCAGCCAGCAAATGTCAGAGGTTGTTAAGGAAGTCCGAAAGCCGGACTTCTTTAGCTATCACTGTATCCCCGTCCGAATTGCCCAGGTGCCTGAGCTTCACGCTTTCTAGCTTACCATCCCTGTACGCATGCTGCAGGCACAGTGACATAATTGTGTAAGTGGGCAGCCTGACCCAGACATCTGTGTCTGCTGCTACAGCATGACAGGCAATTGCATGTTTTTGCTTGCCTTCACCAGCAAAGACGTTCCTCCAGATTGTAGCTTGAACCCCGTTGCCAGAAAGTCCGATGCCGTGTTGGGAAGTCACAGCTTTAGGAGGGACCAAGCAACAATCAGTGCTTCTAAGGAGGGGCTCACTGTAGTAGCTGCTTACCCTGTAGAAGCAGCTCGTGCTGAAGGGGCAGTTGCCATTGCCAAAGTCGAAGTAGCGGCAGTCAATCCCACTGCGCAAGGAGTCAAGCAAGCAGGTGACGTGCATGTATTAGCACGAGGCTGCCTGCTGCATCCACGGCTGCATTTACGAGTGTAATGACGAGAACAGGTACAGCAAACAATGATGTAGCCTAAGATGAAGCTATCTTACTTTTCCGCTGCTTAGCTAGCACCGCTGCTTAGCTAGCACGTGGAGAATAAGCTAGCAGAAAAAGCATCGAATATAAATTTGACTTTGTTGACTTATATGCTGCTTACACTACACTAGCAGAAGGACAAAATAGCACGAACCTTGGGCACCAACAATGTATGCATGTTTCTTATTAGAGCATAATCGCTTCTATAAGCTCACACGGTTCCTAGTAACGGGGCAATGTGGGGCTTGCATGAAGTTGGTGCTCACCCAAGCTTAGCCTTGTAACCGGTAATGATTGCTTCTTTCTCCTCAGCATTGGAGTACCAGACAACGGAGGGCGTCACAAAGTGCGACTGGACGCGGCACACAGGGCAGGCGCGCACGACGCGGTCGACGTCCATGCCGGGCGTGGCATGTGTGGCGCCACGCCAGCCGCGGATGCACGCGACGCAGAAGGCGTGATCGCAGCCCGACAGGATGCCAAACTTGCGCTCCGCCACGCGTGGCTTGCTCAACACGCGCTCAAGGCACACGCCGCATTCCACCTCCTGGCTCCGCCGCAGCTGCTCCAGCTTCCGCTGGTTTGCCTGGCACGCCTCCTTGTGCACCTCCTGCTCCTGCACCACCAACCAACGCCGCACCATTTGTCACCAAAAGGGCACTCCAAAGGGCACTTCAAAAGGCCGCCTGGCGCGACTGCTATTTGTTGGTAAGGTAAGGGCGCTAATGCTTGAGAGCAGCCTGAGCAAACTTACTGACAGTATGTCACATGTGCTGCAGGCAAGGGAAAGCAATGGGGGACTAGTCAGGTGTGCCTGTACTTATGTAGGGAAAGTGGCGATGAGATACACTTAGTGAAGGCTAAAAGCGGGGCTAACCTGGGGTCGGAAGGGGTGCAGACACTGCTTGCCACAGTGCGGGCAGACATCGCCGTGGAGCTGCTGGCAGTCCTCGCCACGCGGGCAGCTCCCAGCAGCAGCAAAGGAGCAGATGGGGCGCTCCTCAGGGGGAATGGCGGAGGATGATGCCGACAATGGCGGCGACGATGACTGCGGCGCATCTGCACCGACGTTGCAGGCTGCTGGGTCCTCAACAACTTTCCTGACGCACGAGGGACCGGCCTCCGCTACTCCGGCAGCGGGGTCTGCCGCGCCCGTCCTCTGCTGGGCAAGGTGCGCCGGCACGAATGCCGGCGCCAGGACCAGGGCCGCTGGCAGTGCCTGGACGAGCGCCGCAACGGGCAACACTGGTGGGAGCTCCTCGTAAGCAGCGGCGGTGTTAGCTGGCGTGGTGGCGCGCCGTAGGACGGCAGCCTCCTCGGCAAATCTGCTGGCCTCAGCAGCAAAGTCGTCGAGGTCCAGATCGTCGCCATCGTTGAGGCCGTCATCAAAAGCAAAGCCCTCGGGGAAGCCCTCGTCCTCGTCGTCGCCTGCCAAGACGTCCTCAGCTATAAATCTCGGAGAATGTCCAGTGCCGTATGCCTCGTAGAACGGCGGCAGCGTACCACCGAAGCCCGGCCCGACGGCGACGTGGCCGGCAGGGTCCATGGCATACGAGCCGACGGCGTGCGGGCTGCCCAGCGGGTGGCCCCACACCGAAGGAGCGGGCCCAAAGGGGCTGTCCAGCGACTGCGGCAGCCGCAGCGCGCGGCCGTACGGGCTCTCCAGCGGCGCCAGGAACGGCATGTCCGCCACGCGCGTCAGCTGCAGGTGCATGGGGGGCCGCAGCGGCACGTGGGCACTACCGCCCTCGCCCGTGGGCGGGGGTGGCAGCGGAGGGCCGGGCTTGGCAGCTCTAGCGCCGGCGGCGGACCTCCAATCCTCCCCACCGTTGGCGACCGCCGCCACCGCCATGGATGGCGGCAGCCCAACACCAGCCTCGCCATACGGCGGCTCTTGCGGCGGTTGTGGGCCAACAGCGTGGCCAGAAGAGGAGGAGGGCCCGGCTGCCGTCGTGGGCCCCAGCTGCCGCGGTGGCGGCCCCTGGCGGCGGTAGTCGCCACCCATGGCACCGCCGCCGCCGCCGCCGCCGNGGCTGGTTTTATGTATCCAAGGCAAGTAGAGTCCTACACGTGTACCTGTGCAAGTGGAGAGATGAAGAATGAGGCAACATTTCCTGAAAGATCTATACTTGTCAGATCTCTTGTGAGTTTTAACCAGGAGAAGTCCTGAAGTTGACAATCCCCAAGGCCAAGAACCTGTAAGCTGGAATGTTCTCGAGATTCCACACTAGGGCACTGTTCAACTCGTTCTGCACTGGATCCTGCAGTAATGTCAAACCAGATGCATGTTTAATTGTCGCAGCCTGCACAAAACTGGCAAGTCCAGTTTGCTGCACTACAGGATCAGCAGACTAGTTTGAGGAGTCACTCAGAAACAAGACTGAGGCTGGACATGACTTCATCATGAACAATATATCAAAGAGACCATTGCCTAGCAAAAGTACAGTAAGAGCTGTGCAAGTCTAACTATCGCCGACGCCGGCGCGCCGCCATGCCCGCGAGCCGCGCAGCCCGCCGCCGCCGCCGCCGCGGCGACGAGAGCAGACGAGAGCGGAGAGACGGCCGAGGAAGAACGAGAGCAACGAGAGGGTGGCCAACTCAAGCTAGCACACTGTTCAGGCAGCTAGCGCAAGAAAGAAAGTGCTCGCCCATTGAGAATAGGGGCTGGAACAACCAGCCCGAAAAAGAATGAACAGAGTACGAGAAGGGGGCCAGGGGAAGCGCTAAGTAACAGAAACAAAGCTGCTACGAGACACTCAGTAACCCCTGCTAAGCAGCCGCAGATCAGAGATGCTGGGCTCCTGGAAGTGGGTCCCCTGGCCAAGAAAACCCCATGCCCGTTTGGCCTTCCCCCCATCGAGAAAGTGCTCGCCCATTGAGAATAGGGGCCAGCCCAGAAAGAATCAACAGAGGACGAGAAGGGGGGCCAGGCCCCACCTGGTCGACGCGCGCCGTCGGGGTCGGGCCGTCAGCTTAATACGGCCGGTTGCACCGGGTCGGTCGGTCAGAGCATTGTGACCGCCGGGTCAAGGGGGTGTCGCTGCCACGGAGGCCGAGGCCGCCTGCACGTGCGGGGTTGCGTATTTGAGTTTCGTGTATCAGAATGGGTTGGTGCCAGCTGTCTCTTTCGGGCCGGAGGGGGGTGGTCCGAATCCAGACCACACCTCGGGAGGTGGTCTGGATTCCGGCCGCCAGCGTGGCAAACGCGCGCGTTTTCCCCTTCGACGCGCCCAATTGGAGTCTTGGTCAGCGTCCGATGTGGCGCCTCCGTGGCGTACGACCGCGACCGGGCCCCGCGTCAGTGTAACGCGGTCGTTCCATACAACGCGCGACACGTCGGCGCGGCCGACCGACCCGGTGTAACCCGGCCTTTAGGCCATACTAACGAGAGTGCTCGCCCCCAGGGAAGATGGGCTGGCAAAGAAAGTGCTCGCCCATTGAGAATAGGGGTTGGTAAAGCCAGCCCATAAAGAATGGACAACTAGGCCTCAAGCGTTGGAGGAGCTAGCTTACTTTCACAGCTATCGCCCCGCCTCTCGCTTTGGCCTCCTTTTCATTTCATGCGCTCCGCGCGCCTTCCCTTTTCTGTAGCTGCTTAGGCCCCTCCGTCATTTGGCCCCTTCGAACCTTCGTCAATTCTTTTCGGGCTGGCTTTTCACAGCCCTTGCCCCCGATTGGGAGAGCCACTTCCTCCGTTTGGGGGTAGCTCACGCTCGCAGCGGCCTGGCAGTGTCCCGCGCCTAAGTGGTGCCAAGGTGTTTCTGTTCACCAAGTGATTTGCACTTTGATGTCGGGGCTTCCCTCTTGGCTTCGTATCTGCCATCTAGTATTCAGGCATCGATTAGTGACCTTAATCTATTGACCCGTGCTTAGTGAGTGGGTCAACCTGCTGTAGGTGATGTACGTCTCTAGATTTGCTTGCATTTGAACTTGGCCATTGGCCTTTACTATTTTTAAACAGACGAAAGTCTTCCTCGTGACTTGTCCGCTTCCTCCATGTACACCAGACGCCTTCTCTTCAGAAAGCGGCGATGCCTGTGGAGGTCAGCCAAGAAGTCAAAAGGAGGCCAGATTGACCAGTACACGGCTTGTCAGAGAACCAGAGAAGAATCTAAGAGGGGCTAAGGTGATGGAAGTTATGTCACAATTAAAGGGGGACTCTGATATGCACGAGCGAGCACATAACACATCTGACAGGCTTATCAAGCGGCTGAGAAGAAGAGGTTGCTCTTCTAAAGAAGTGCGTGTGTAGAAGAGATGGGGAAGCCATGTGTGGCCAAGTACAAAGGCAAGCACATTGACCAATGTACGTCACCTGCTTTTAAGCTGACCCGCTCAGTAACCACGAGTCGGCCCACAGAGGTCGTTAACTGATGCTCGAATACCGGACGGCAATCGACAAGCTCTCGAACTACCAGCTAAAGCTCGACCAGCTTTCTGATGCAACGCATGAGCCTGAGCTCGCTGCAGACAAGCTGACACTCTACGTCCAAAAAATGATGACAGATAGGCTGCCGGCATACCCATCTGGGCTGGAAGCATATCCTCGCGTCATGCATATCCCAGACACGCTATGTTCTCAAGTAGGGTACGGAAGCCAAGGACCCAAGCAGCCAAAAGTGTCGATTGCGGCCGGGAGGAGGTGGTTGCTGCCGGTGTAGTCAGAGTAGTGTCAAAGCTTTCTATGCTCAGCACCTCCCACTGTGTGGCCAGCAATGTGTGTGGAAGCGGAACTCTTGTATGCCTCAGTCACCACCACATCAACCAAGGCTCGTGGGCCTCTGCCAGGTTGTACACCCACAATGTTCAGGGTGCAACGATGATGGCGTCCCTGAAAATTCGTGGTGATGGGCATTACATTGCTTACTTCCACGATGGCGCGGTAGCCGGCGTCGCGCATCAAGCCCGCCAGGGCGTCCCGTAGGAGATTGTGGACGCCCACCACCTCAGGGCCTGTAGGACACCGCAGCACGTGGGTGGCTAGGTCTCCGCCCTCCGCACGGAAGCCACACTCACACTGAGTTACTCCAATCAGGCAGGTCGGGGGCAGGCCCAGGAACAGCTGGAGAAGCGTCCGGAATGCTTCAGGGCTGATTTTGAATGCGTTGGGATTGCGTGTGTGGTGAGCCATTCCGTTGCTCCAGGCGTTGCGAGCGAGGTGAGACGTGCCAGACTCCTTGGATTGGTCTTGATATCCGGCATCGTCCTCAACGCCTTGCGACGCTCCTCCTCAACTGCAGCAACGAGTCTGGCCTGTGCCGCTTTGTCTGGTGCTTGAGCAAGCGCTGAGAAGGGAGTGAGGAGGGCTTGTAGGGAGGGGAAGGAGCAGAGTCCTGACTCCCGGATGCTCCTCAACTGCACTTGGAATGCCAAGGAGCCTTCCTCCACCTCGGCTGCAGGGTTGGCCAGGCAAGGGAAGCGCAAGGGAAGAAAGGAGGCAACGTGGTGCCAGCAACCGAGAAAGGCTGCCTGCGCCGTCTGTTCACGTGACCGGCAGCCCGGGCCGCCCATTCGTGTGGGAAGGGATGCCTGCAGGGAAGATGAAGGTGAGGGGAAGGATGGGTGTTGAATCAGGGAAGCCAGGGTTTGCAGGAGCGAGGTGTCGACCTCCTTGTACAGCTCGCCCACCATGTCCGTTGGGGCGACTGTTCGCTGCAGGTAGCCAGCTCGTTGACCAAAGCAGCGAGTAAGGATGGCCAGCGCCAGCTGCGGATCTCCGAGGAGAGGAGGGGAGGGAAGTGAGGCAAGGTGTTGCTGCAGACGTTCACGTAAGTCCTCCGCAACGCGGGATGGAGTGCCAAGGGGAACTTTGAGAACAGCCAGCCCATTGGCAGGGGTCTGGCAGCCTGGTGGGAGCTGGAGGTTGGTGGGGAGGCCGTGTGGTGACCATGCCACGCTCTTGGTGGGGCAAACCCGCAGGCCTATTGTGCTCAGTTCGTGTACAAGCAAGTGATAAGCCGCCATGACTTCTGACGGTGGGCCAACGATGTGTGAGACGTCGGCGTAGGAGGGGAAGAGGAGGTTGGGGTGCAGGCTCTGGGTGCGCCGTAGTGCCCGGGAATGAGCCAAGGCGAAAAGTATGGGGCTGAGGGGATCTCCCTGGTGTGTGCCAGTTGTGGACCATAAGGTCGTCCAAGACTCCTCCGAATGCCACAGCAGCCGCCCTGGCCGGCCATAGGCCATGATGAAATATGGCATCTAAGGAGGGGAAGTGATCACGCAGCTCCTCCATGATGGCGCTGCGCTCCACAGTGTTGAATGCGTTGGCTATGTCCAGTCCAAGGACCATGTGTGATGGGTTGACATCCACTGCTGCACGGATCCCGTGGACGAGGGCCTCTGCCCCGCAGGACATGCCAGCACCTAACTGGTGGGGTGAAAAATGGGTGGACAGCTAGGAACTTTAGCTCGCCGCACAAAGCCTTGGTCACCAGCCGCATGATGACTTCAGTCATGGACATGGGCCTCACACCACCTGACGGCTTGGCCAGAGCCAGCAGGTGGCTGGAGTTGAGAGCGTCGGCGATGCGCGGGGGAATGGTGGCTCTGGTGATGTGCCGGCAGGTGGAGAGGAGCAGGGAGAAGCTTCTTTCATCTCCATTTGGGATGTCCCGTAGGTGCTCGAAGAGCCATACAGAAGGGCCTCCAGACACCACTCGGGGGCCTTTGGTGAGGGCTGTGCGGAGCGCCTCTGCTGAGAGTTAAAGAGGAGTGGGGAGCTCGCCAACCCAGGGCTCAAGAGGGTGCTGAGGAGGAGGATGCAGCTGGCGCAGGGTGGCCTCAATGGCATCATTGTTTGCTGCCAAGGGGTTGGGGCAGAGGGCCTGAGCGGCTCAAGAGAGCTCTCCTGCTCTGCCAAAGCGCCTTGCACGCGCTAGGTTGCCAATCATGGACTGTGGAGAGGGCTGGTTGCGGGTGCCTCCACGTGCACGTCGTTCTGAGAGCGTGACTCTAGCGGCTGCTGCACGCTGCTGGGCCAGCTCCTCCCACTTGCCGCTGGCGAAGCGAGCCAATCTGTCCTGAAGGCATTTGCGGCCACCAATGCCAAAGGAAGGGAAGAGGGCCAAGCACGAGCTTGGGAAAGAGCAGGTACAACGCCCAGGCCGCCTCGTCCAGAGGGTCAGCTTCCACTCGTGAGAGGATGGGCGTCAGCACCTTGCAGCACCCACGTCGTGACCATTTTGGAATGTGGCGTAAGTTGTGGAGGCCGTCGGGGATGAGGGGGGGAAGGAGGTCCACTGTGGCTGCCCAGTGCCAGCTCTCGGGAGAGGGAGATGGTGGAGGACGGGCTGTGCCCGGCAGGTGCGATGCTGCTGCCTGTTCTTCTCGATTCTGTTGGTTCTGGCAGTGTCGAGCATGGACTGGCGACCCTCTTGGGCGGAGACGGCGCTGGCAGCCCTGACAGGGGACCCGCGTGGCTGGGGCCTCTCCGAGGCCAGTGTGGCCTGGGCACTGTTGAGAAGAGCGGCCCTGCCGACGGCGACGGCGTCCAGGGCGTTTTCCAGCTTGATGACAGCTTTCCACAACCCGCTCAGGCAGCGGCGGAGGTAGAGGTAACAGAGGAGGTAGAGGGAGCAACGGTGGCGGCTCCGGAGCGGGCACTGGGGGATGTAGTGGAGAGTGCAAGAGTGGAGCTGGGGGGGGAGAGGGACGGAGCAGAGCCAACAAGCTTCAACGGCCGCCAGGTAGGGGTGTCACTAGATCGTGGTGGGCTGACGACTATGCCAAGCCATGTTCGGGGTCTCGGACCCGAAGGACATGCTCGTTCACATGCTCCGTCAGAAAGCAGCGTGCAGCCAAGACATTCAGAAATTATGTCTCGGCTGAACGCTGTAAGAAATGTTCCAAGAAGGTGCTTGCATGACTATCAGCACACTGAAGCCTCAGCTTCTTGACTTGGTAGATATGAGCAGAAAATAGAAGTCACGTATTTCCAGACAGCCACAAGAACATCATTTCCTAACATCGGCGTGTGCACTTTGCTGTCAGCTCTATGGAGCTGTAGGCTGGCTAAGGTGGAGGTCAGGACATCCTTGGTGTCAGCCACGTGCCTACATGTACAGAGCTGCGACAGGCATGCTTTTCTAGTTGTGCAACAGGCTCGATAGGGCGCAACAGTCATGCAGCCACGAAGTTGCTTGCGGCAGCCGAAGGTCCGGAGTTGCTCTTGGAATCGTACTCTGTCCCTCTCCTTAGGCCTCAGACTTGCCTTGCTTTTAAGAGTGGCTGCCCCCGATGTCAACTGCACTCCTTTAGGATCGCTTGCGAGAGATATACCTCAGACCTGATTGGTGATGCAGTTGCTCGGGAAGCTGAGTTGGCCAAGTCATGACCGCAGTCTAGATGACTTGTTGCCGCTTGTTGCCACCTTCAGATGTACCTCCCCTTGCTGAGGAGAATGTCCCCATAAGGCTCCACTTGTTTGACCATGATGTATTGATTGGACGCAAGTACTGCACACATTGGATATTAAGCAACCCATCCTCAAAACACTTCAAAAGCTTCTGATATTATAGTGAGAAATACATCCGAGTGCGTAACATCTTGACTGCTAAGGCCCCATCTTTATGATGCTGAGGTAGCAGCACACGATCATACCGCAAACTTGGTAGAACAGCCTGGCTGCTTGGGGCCGTCTCAAGCCATCCATAATATCAAGCAACGACTGATGCTCCTTCTCTTGATGATGGTCGTCGCGAAACTCCTCACGGAGGAACCTAGACAAACCAAAGTCAGACCGAGAAAGGGATCAACACCAATCTGCAACCACAAGATTCTCTGATGCTTTCATCCTTGGGCCTAAAATCAGTCTCATTGGAGAAAGCTGTAGCCCTGGCGCGGAGGACTAATTGGGCCAGACTCATTATGAAGTAGAGCTGGAGCAGTTGAGAGTACTCACTGCAGTAGCATTGCAGTAGTCCTGTCAATTGACTCGTGCGGATTGGCAGCTTGAGTGGGGCCGGTTTCAGTTTGCTCTGAGCACAATGGACAACGAGGGAAGGAACACATAAAAAGGAGGAGAGGGCCAACATTGACATTGATAGTGGCCCATGCAAAGGTGCACTTGTCCTCAAGCAGTCGTCGTGTCAACCTACCAAACATCGTTTGAGTGCCAAGGCCCTGCGGAGTGACGCCAGCATATGGAGCCTTTCCAACGTCAACATCTGGTGAAGGGTCTAGAGGTGGCAACTCTATGGGGTCTGCGTATGGTGACGGAGCTCCAGATAAAAGCTTAGACAGCCGTGCCTTTTTGCCCCTGGAACAATGAGGTTGACACGCTTGAGTTCTCCTCGCATCATCAGGTCTGTCAAGTTTCTGTGAGCATTGCAAGCATGCTTGCACATCCTCGTGTGTGCAGAATATTGGTTAAGTCAACAACTTACCGCTCTGATGTGGGCTGCTCGCCATCGGCTTCAAAGGCCATACTAGCTGATCGCGAAGCAGACACAGGCTTTCTGTGCGACTTCGACTTGCCACTTCCCTCAATGGAATCTGCGAAAGCATGCAGGTTGGTCAAATGTCCACTGCAGATACATTCGTTACATAATTAAATCAATTCATAGTAATAGCTCTTATGAAATACTTCACATGACCAAGTACAGGTTGTTGACGTGCAAACGCACCCGACTGCACAGGTGTGACCAGCCCTCCGGACAACATCCCTGAACTTGCCGTCTGGGGAGTTCTTGGTGCTGCTCTCAGGCGCTCTACTGAGCCGAACTCTTGCTCTGGCTCAACCTGCAGTTGGACAAGCTCACAATGTAGCAGCTGTATCAGTGACACCATGTGAAGACTAAATACGATTCTCAGTGCAATATTACAGGTTTGGAGGATCGCTGTGGAGCACATGAGGATGCGTCTTGCATGGACGACAGTAACGGTGACAATTTTGACAACACAACAGGTCTCTGCTCAGCTATCACCATTTCAAAGTCAGGAGCCTCAAAATTGGGAGAAGCTTGCACAGTCGTTTCGCCAACAGTTGCCTGTCTGGTGTTTTCATTCCTTGGCTGGCCCTCCTTCCATGTCGCCAAGAGCTCTGGGGCAAGACGAACTTCGGGCTGTCCAAGATGTCCGAGGTGCGAATATGTGCTAGGTGAGCTTATCAAGGTTCTCACCAGCGCATTGATGTTGGCATTACTGGGCGGCTGCATACAGAAGAAGGCATGCTCAGTTATGGGCATCACCTTAAGCAAGAAACATAAATAGCACTGACACTGCATGGAACAACTGCGAATCATTCTATGGTACGAGAAGGAGATGTAAGCAGCAGCTCAGCACTGCCAGCAGACTCGTCATGTGTCATGGTTACACCTATTTTACCTTTGCTCTGCGTCCTACAATATCTGTAGTGTCTTGCAGCCACTCATTGAACTCCACAGCGGGCACTTCAGTCGTAAAGTCATCAATGACACTTCGCGGCTTCCGCTTCTTCCGCTGCCTCCTTCCTTGGGGCTCCTTTTGCTCCGGCTGCACATGTTGATCGCAGCTTTCCCTAAGGACAAAATGTTGCCAGTCGACTCACATACCAGAGCAAGGAATGTGCAATACATAAGCTCCCATCTTTCCAGCTCACCGACTTCGGTGACTGTGTCTGCTTGGGCTCTTGATGATGGTTCTGCTCTCGGTCACCAGTCGGCAGGTCCTCAAGGATGGTTTGAAGGGCCCCAGAAGGAGCAGGAGCTAATTCATCTGTCACGAAAGTGCGTGGTCAGCTATTGAATGACCAAGTCGTGCCCAACCTGCTGACATGCTGGACGTCCCGTGTCACCACATGTAATGCAAAGAAGCTTATGTAATCTCCGGCATCTTGTATTGGTCACTGGAAGCTAACAGTGCAACTTCAAGTCCTTGTCTTGTGTGGCAGGAGAAGGAGCAACCGCCTGGACTTGGAGCATAGGAGTACAATGTCACGGCTACCTAGAAGGGGCATGCTCATGTCTGGGAGGTAGTCTGCATTGTCTGCAGTCGTCCCAAGTATATCATCGGACGAGTCCCTGGTCAAGGACATTGCGAGGAAGCAGGACTTGTGACCAAGATTAGTTGAGAGCATATCATGTGAAGAGCAGGGTAGCCAGTGCTACCACCACAAAGTGCATCGGAGGCGCTTCAACTCCAGCAAGTCCAATGCACAACCTCCCAATACTTGCTGGATCTTGTGGCTCGAACGCCAGGGTGATGTCCTCCACATTAATGGCTGAGAGATTGCAATATGACGTGGTTTGAGGAGTCCTGTCAGTAGAAGCTTGCTCTCAGAGCGAAGGCAGCAGTGAAGTAGACTCAGAAGGTCAGAAAATAAGCCTAAGTACCTTGATGTCTTTCCACTTCTGGCATGTTGTCAACTGGTGCTACATGCAGGTATGCAATGTCGTTGTGAGGTACCATGAAAAAGTCGTCAACCTGCAGCTCCGAACATTGCATCAGTAAAGTGTTCGAGCCTGCAACTGCAGATGTAGACATTAAGATGAGATTGAACGAATTGAGCATAATCTGAAACCTAGCCCAGTTGCAGTCCACACTCTAAAGTTGCATGCGAGCAGCGGTGCCATCAAAGTCACCGACTGTCGTGGCAGCTGCTAGATTACCTCCGGCCCTTTCTTTGGAGTACCAGGCTGGAGCAGCAACCTCTCTACATCTCCCAAGCTTTCGCTTACATCAAGCGTGACCTTCTGATATCTGCAGAATGGATGCTGGCCACTGCTCAATTACGAGAGATTCTGTGCAACACTGTTACGAGCAAGTCCTTCTGCACCTGCCATACGACGTACAAAATCTGGATACATTGCTTTGTTCATTTGCGTTTCTTGATTGTGAACCTAATGCGTACCTAGCTAGCTTCTTTGTCTTGGGGAAACCTGCTTGATCACTCTGCTTGACTGCAAGTGCAGTGTTCATCTTGTACTGACATGCCGCGTCACATCACTGACATCAGGCAGTCGGTGCAGAAGGATGGGTGGATGACACGCTTGAGAGCTACGCCTGGATTACCTTGTATGAGCACGTCGTGCACAAGGACGCTGCTTGTCTTACCAGGAATTCAGTCGCGTCATCTGCAGATTGAGCACCAAAAGAGCACCTCAATACACTAGCCCATAGTCCTTTCGGCATGCCACAGCTGAAGTAAGCAAGTCAGCTGATGAAGGCACGTTGTATCTTTTTGTCTTACGCATTATCATGGACAATGCCAGTCTCACCATAAAGAATACTGACTTTCCGACTGTAGATCAGCACAATGCCCCCTGCAATAATTGAACACATGACCAATGCAATGAAAATCAAACTATGTCAAACAGCCAGTGAAGCTTACTATCTGAAATCGTACCCTATCCATAGAAAGAAGTGGCAGTCACAGCCTCCAGAAGAAACATGCTCACCCATGAGAATTCCAGACAGTCGGAGTGCAAGGGGCACCTGTGGCTGAAGAATCTGCATGCTTGACGATTGCAAAATCCATTTCAAAGTGAGCAGTTCGTTTTGCACTTCGTCTTGCGATTGTTTGGCAGAATTGATTGCCAGAATGTATGCTGCCAAAGCCCACCCCATTGCCAGTGGCATGCGATTGCACTGGGGTCCAAATATATGGGAAATACCAGCTGTCACTGATATCGATCTGATCTGCTCTCCTGCGATTGATCTTGGCATGCAAAGTCGCAGCAATCCTGCAATGTCATGCCAAAAGGGCCAGTAGGCCCAAAGCATCAGACATGAGTGTCATTTGTGGATAAGCGTAACGCAATCATGCCCAGTAGTCCAGCATCAACAGGTTTGCACAGCTTTACATTGAGGTCTCATCGCTCCTCCTACCAGATTTGGCCAAGAGGGCCCTTCTTTGACAGAAGCTGGTGAGAGTAGAACATCTTGCTGGTGTTCTATACTGGTATAGAATACCGCTGCGGCTGCGCAGCACAACAGATACTTTGAGGCTGGGGTCTAGGGGCAGGCTTGCGACTGTGCAGAGCAATACGGATGGCGTAGGCAGTGACGCAGGGCTTGGCAGCCTGCAGCAACTCGACCGAAAGCTTCAAATCTAGAGATTGACTTGGCCGCCTCACATGTGGACCTGAGGCAACGAGCTTCCAGTCGGATCTGGCGAGGATGGCGCCGGGGCAGCGCAGAAGGGGCCGACGCGCCCGGCCTGAAAGTGGGACTAGGCGTCGCTCCTGGCTACTCGCGAGGCCGCCGCCGCTGCAAGACCCGTCAATGTCAGGTCAGAGGCCTCCACCGGGGCCTCCTCGGCCGCCGCCGCCGCGCCCCCGCCACCGCCGCCGCCGCTACGGAGGCCGATGAGCCTGTGGTGATCAGCAGCCGCCTGCAGCTGGGGACCCGGGGGCGCTGCCCCGGTCCTGGTCCTGGTCTCTCCCGCCCTTGCCTCGGTAGCCGGGCCGGCCGAGGGGATAATCCCGGTTTCCGCCAGGTTATGGAGGTTGAGAAGAGTCATAAATGGGCCGAAAGGCATGAAATCGCAGACAGCAATGCACGTGGCTACAGCCAATGGATGCCGTGGGATCGGCACTTGCAGTTGCTCTGTCTTTCTTGAGCTTTCTTCTGATCATCACATCGCTTCATCCAATGCAAAGGCAATGGCTGTGCGCGGCCGGCCCGAAGGTATCCATCATCAGAAGACTTTATCGCAGTCGCACCCTCGATTCTAAGCCAGATGAAAGATTAAAGAAAGCGCGGCCAGATTGACTGGTGGTGGCTGGGTAAGGCCAGCCCAAAGGAATGGACAAGGTCTGAAGGAGCCGGAGTGCGAAGGACTAGGACTAAGACATCAGCCAGGGAACGCTCAGTAACCTCTAGTGGGGAGATGAAAAGTCTGAGTTGATTTTAAGCCAGATGGCGGTGACCGCCTCCCCCTGATCTAAACCCGGCCGCCGGAGGGCGTGTGCCAGCCGTCGATCTCAAGCTGCGACTGGAGCCCGTCGATACCGTCGATGGTGCCAGAGGCAGTGCCGCATCGAGGCCGCACACGTCGCCAACAGGCGGCCCTGGGTTACGCCTGCGCCATCTGGCAAGTTGACACCCGTCCGATCGTCAGGTCTAGACCAGCTCAGTCCGTTGGATCGGCCTCATCTTGAGCCGGGGGGCCCTCATCTCGCTCCAGCCGCCATGCCCCATCTCCCCGCCGCCCCCGGCTCTCCTCCCTCCCTCCCTCCCTCCCTCCCTCCTGACGCCGGGCACCAGTCTCAAGCTGGACTCCCTCCCTCCATTCCGATCAATNCCCCCGTTCTGCAGCTTCAGCTCTGCTTGCCCGCCTCCATCTCCCGCGCGCACGGCGCCAGCGCCTGCGTCGGGCGGTTGCGGCGCCGCCATGGACGCCGCCAGCGCCGCCACACGGTCGTGGCCTTGAGCTGCCGCCGGCACCATCGCCTGCCTTCTGGCCTAGCGCCTGCACCTCCTCGTCCAGCTCGGGTCGCGCAGGGCTCTGTGCAGCGGCGGGCTCGCGGCCGCCCCGGTTCTCCCCAAGGCGCCGCCATGAGCAACTTTTGGACCTTCGGCGGCCTCCGCAGCAGCCCGTCGCTGGAGAAATCCTCGCCGTCAGCCTCTGCGCCAGCGGTCGCCGTCGCTGCTGCGGCTGCTGCAGAGAGTGCGCAGGACGAGGAGGAGGTCCAGTCTCAGGAAAAGCCACACGGCGATGGTGGCGACGTCACCGCCAGCGATACACTGCCGCTCGGCACTCCCGTCGTGCACGCTCCCTCGCCAGCGGCTGGCGAGGACCATGACAGCGACAAGGACTATGACAGCGCGTCGGAGCGCATGGGCGCTGCCTCGTCAGTGTCCAGCTTTGGGGGTGGTAAGAATGGCGGCTTCCGTACGCCGACGTCCCCAGTGGGGTCCCTCGTTGGCGAATCCTATGGTTCACCGGCGCCAGGCATGGACGTCGGTGCAGAGGGCGCACTGCTACGCCTCAACGAGATGTCCACGGGCAACCCCTCGCTGGACACTGCGTAAGACACGAGCTAGCCAGTCTTAAAGCTTACATCCCCCCCATCTATTCCGACGTTGGAATGGAATGGTGTGTGGCGGCTGAGCTCAACTTGGCTGACCAGGCAGGTCCAGGCCCTGCATGTACCCTTTGACTTTTGGCCTATCTTTGTGGCTCGATAGCTGGCTCGTCAGGCGTCAGTCCTGGACATTGCAAGAGTCCTTCTGCTCCGCTAGTTACAAACACTTATGCGGCACTTGTGCTGCAGTACGTCCGGTATCTCTGACACTACTGAACGACCCCGGTGGCTGCTGCTAGTGTGCTGGAGGACGTGGACGAGGAGGGCTTCCGGAAGCGCGTCTCGGAGATTGTCGACAAGGCTAAGTTGCCGGCAGACAGCCCCAAGGTGGAGACACTGGTGGACTCACTGCTTCCCATCGTGCGGTCCCTCAGCATGCGCCAGGAGCTCTTTGCAGACGAGCAGGTCAATGGTGACGGCGGTGCCGCAGCAAGCGGCGGAGATGGTCCCTCCCCTGCCATGCCTAGTGCCAAGGTCACGGACGATGACGACGCAGATTTTGACCTGCCTGTTGGAGGACAGGATGAGGAGGAAGACAGGGAGGGTGGTGACGAGGAGGAGGGCGAGGAGGAGGAGGAGGAGGAGGAGGAGCAGGAGGGGGAGGGAGAGGGAGAGGAGGAGGACGAGGAGGAGGAGGTGGAGGAGGGTGGAGGAGACGAAGGTGAACAGCAACGCGACGGTGACGAGAACGTATCAGTGCAGGGCATGTCCGTGCGGAGCGACGAGCCCAGTGAGGCAAAGCCGCTTGTTGCTCCGCAGCAGGCTGAAGGGGAGGCCGAGCACAAAGAGGGCGAGGTCGGGAAGGGCGAGGTCGGGAAGGGCGAGGAGGAGGAGGGCGAGGAGGAGGGTGCAGGAGAGGAAGGAGCAGCGCAACAGCTGGAGGAGGCGGAGCCCCTACATGCTGCAGGGATGAGGGTGCAGAGGGACGCTGACAATGGTGGGGCAGCTGCCAAGCAGCAGGGTGAGGAGGGCCAGTTGGAGGAGGGAAGAGATGAAGAGGAAGGCGAGGATGAGGGAGGTGAGGAGGAGGGAGAGGAAGATGAGGGAGACGAGGAGAGGGATGAGGTAGGCGAGGAGGGAGGGGAGGAGATAAGGGATGGAGCTCACGAGGGCGAGGGCGAGGGAGAGGACGAGGGCGAGGAGGGCGAGGGCGAGGGCGAGGGCGAGGGCGATGAGTGGGAGGATGAGGACGACGAGGACTTTGAGGAGGCGCTGGCTCGGAACCCCATGCTCCAGGCGGCCTTCCGGCAGGCGAGCGCTGCAAGGGATGCTGCCGATGGAGATGCCGGCCGCAGTGCTGGAGGTGGCGGCGGCCCAGTCGGGCTGGGTGTGTCGGGGGGTGGACTCCCTCCCCCCCCTTCGTCGGGCTCTGGTGGGGCCGGTGGTCGGACCCTCACGAATGGCAGCTCTGGAAGACCCAGCCTTGAGCCTGTTGCTTCAGGTAGGCAGCGGGGCAGCGGTGGCGGTGACATGACTGTGCGCGAGAGTGACCGCCCGGTTGCGGTGACGGCGTCGGACGGAGACGGTGGCGAGGTGGTGGCCAATGGCGAGGAGCCGGACGAGACGCGGGAAAAGCTGCAGAAGATCCGCATCAAGCTCCTCCGGTTGGCGCACCGGCTCGGCCAGTCGGCGCACAACGTCGTCGTGGCGCAGGTGCTGTACCGCCTGGGGCTCGCCGAGCAGCTGCGTGCCAACCGCGGGGCGGCGCGGGGGTCGGCATTCAGCTTCGATGCTGCCTCAGCGGCCGCTGAGGAGCAGGAGGCTGCCGGCGGGGGCACCGATGAGGATCTCGACTTCGTGTGCACAATCATGTTACTCGGCAAAACGGGCGTCGGCAAGAGCGCGACCGTCAACTCCATCTTTGACCACCCAATGACCAAGACGGATGCATTTGCAACCGCCACCGGGCGCGTGCGTGAGATCGTTGGCACTGTACATGGCATCTGTGTGCGGGTCATTGACACGCCTGGCCTCCAGCCGTCCGCGTCTGATCAGGTCGGTGATACATCATTTCATGTTTGCCACTGTCAGAGAGTCTGACTCAGATTTAGAGACCGTGTTCAACATGTTCCATCACTTTAGCCTGCAGCAGCATAGCCTGACTGCACAAAATTGGTATTGCCACCAGAAGGGCTCGGCAGAATGCCCAAGGCATTCGGTTAGGACAATATAGTATTCGCTCCAGTGACATAGACATTAGCTTGTTTCAGCATGCAACTGCGTGATAAGCCTTGGCTGACCCCCTGCCACCTTCTCCGCTTCTCCTGCATTTTGCCTGCTGTGCAGCGTAAGAATGAGCAGATTATGGCATCAGTGAAGAAGTTTGTGAAGAAGCGGACGCCCGATATCGTTCTCTACTTTGACCGCCTGGACTTGCAGAGCCGTGACTATGGCGACCTGCCTCTTATGCGTATAATCACTGACACCTTCGGCACTGCGGTGTGGTTCAATGCCATTGTTGTCCTCACGCATGCGTCCTCGGCGCCGCCGGATGGAAGCAATGGTCAGCCGATGAGGTCTGTCAGTATGCTCACCACGCACTCGTGGTTCTTTGCAAACCTATTCTAACATTGACATAGTCATCTGAAGACATTATGGTCATTTTCATTCATAGACCACGCTTCAGCTGTCCCATGCGCCTCTGGGCTTGTCAATGGTCAGGTCTACACAAATCTTGGTCGTGACCTCTGAGAGCGAGCTTGCATTCTGACTGCGACCTTGCAGCTATGAGATGTACGTGGCGCAGCGCTCGCACGTCGTGCAGCAGACCATCCGGCAGGCGGCAGGCGACATGCGCCTCATGAATCCTGTGTCTCTTGTTGAGAATCATCCCAACTGTCGCATGAACCGCGCTGGCCAGCGCGTCCTGCCCAATGGCCAGGTGAGGACGCTGGCTGATGATTGTTTGATGGTTCTCTTGTTGACCACTGTGATGTAGGGAATTTAGTGTGGCGAGCAAGTGTCTACATACCTTGTTCCATCAATCAATTACTGGTCAAAGTACAAATGTCGATGTACGAAATTAGTGCGGTCTTTGTGAAGTAAAGCTTGCCATCCTTCACTTGCAGATCTGGAAGCCACAGCTGCTGCTGCTGTGCTTCGCCTCCAAGATCCTGGCGGAGGCGAACGCATTGCTGAAGCTGCAGGACAGCACGCCGGCACGGCCATTTGGGACGCGGCCGCGTGTGCCCTCCCTTCCCTATCTCCTCTCCACCCTACTCCAGTCGCGGCAGCCGCTGAAGCTGCCAGAGGAGCAGCTCGGCGAAGAGGATGAGGAGGAGGATGATGACGATCTGGATGATGATGACGATGACGACGAGGTAAGGAGGGTGAAAACATAATGGGTTGTTGTCACGTGTCAAGCTGAGCTAGAAAAGTAGGCTGCCGCTGGTCTACACAGAGCTTTCTAGCATCTTATGCTGCACATTCCTGCTGATAGGTGGACTACGACTCGCTGCCACCGTTCCGTCGGATGACCAAGGATGAGCTGGCAGAGCTGACTGAGGGGCAGCGGCGGGAGTACTATGAGGAGCTTGCCGAGCGCGAGCGCCTCTATCAGAAGAAGCAGTGGAAAGAGGAGCTCCTGCGTCGCCGTGAGATGAAGGTCCGCTGTGGCTGAGCCTACGGGCCATATCAGCCATGCCATGCTCCCGTCTGGGCAACCCGTGACTACATGATGGCACACTCACTGCTTTACTTAATGTGTGCCTTGCTGCAGAAGAGAGCTGGCCAACCGGATGCGGAGCCAATTGTGGAGGAGTTGGAGCCTGAGGACGATGGGCCGCGCTCGTCGTCTGTGCCCGTGCCCATGCCAGACATGGCTTTGCCGCCGTCATTTGACAGTGACAATCCCACCCACCGATACCGTTACCTGGAAACTGCCAACCAGGTAAGGAGGCTGCCAAACTTGACAAGCCAGGTTTGTCAAGAGATATGCTTATGGACGACGCAGATATGTCACCTCACACTGCTGGCATGGACTGTGTCGGCGAACATGGGTGCTCAGTCTGCTGGTGTCCAGTCGATCTGATGATAGCAAAGAGTCTAGAGGACCTTTGCCATTAGTCAGCCTGCAAGTTGGGCTTGTGAATGCCATCAACCTGGAGTGAGCCGGCATAAGTCCTGAAGAAACTAGCTTTCATTGTCGAAGTCTGATCCACAACTCCTCAGATTTAGTATTCCTAATCCACTTACGTGTCCAAGAACCCGACCAGCTGGCTATGAATCTACTGCATAGAAAGTGGGCCTCTGGATTTACCAACTGCGATGTGAGGAAGATGCACCTCGTTGCCCTGCAGTGGCTCGTGCGGCCGCTCCTGGAGGCGCATGGGTGGGACCACGATGCTGGCTACGATGGGTTTAGCCTAGAGAAGCAGATGGTGGTGCAGGAGCGCATCCCCGCGGCCATTTCCGGGCAGATCACCAAGGACAAGAAGGAGGCCAACATCAACCTGGAGGCGGCGGCGACATTCAAGCACGGCAAGGACAGCTCGCGTGTCACCACCTCGGGCCTCGACATCCAAACAGTTGGCAAGGACCTTGCATACACGATGCGCTCCGAGACTCGGTTCTCCAACTTCAAGAAGAACAAGACGACTGCTGGGCTCGCCCTCACATACCTTGGTGGCACTGTTGCGGCTGGTCTCAAGGTTCTTACCAATTGCCATAATCATGAGCTGCATAACTTGTGCAGAGCAACACTTCGGTGCAGCCCCACTTGCAATCAGTCTTTGTACCTTTCTGGACTTCATGCTATGCTTTTGTATGGGACTTCATTTTTCTCAACGCCCTGGCCTCCAAATTTCTGCTTAGCAAAGCCAGGCTGCTTGAAGACCTACAGGCAGGCTCTTACATTACTGGTATTTGAATCAGGTGGAGGACAAGCTGTTGGTGGGCAAGCAGCTGAAATTGGTCGTAAGTGGCGGCGCCATAACCGGCAAGGGCGACATGGCATATGGCGCATCTGCTGAGGCAACAATACGTCGCAAGTAGGGTTTCAAATTCTCTCCTGTCCTTAAGCAAGCTGCCTGATATCTGTTCTGACCAGCACCCCAATCTGACCAGGCTTTCAGCACTCGAAGCATTTTTCTGTGTGAATACCACACGGCCTTCTTGATTGCTGACACCCCCAGGTACTGTTTTTGTGTTTGCAGAGGTTACCCAATCGACAAGACGGTCACAGTGCTTGGACTGTCAATTATGGATTGGCAGGGGGACCTAGCAATAGGAGGCAATCTCCAGTCGCAGTTCCAGGTGGGCAAGACGATGATGGTGGCACGCGCAAACCTGAACAACCGCGGTGCTGGCCAGATCAATCTGCGCGCGTCGTCTAATGAGCAGCTGCAGATGGCCATCATTGGCCTTGTGCCCATGATCCGCTTCCTCCTGCAGGGCCGGCCGTTCAGCTCCCCTGAGGCTGAATCAGAGCCGCTGCAATAGATCGTTGACATAGAGTAGAAGAGTTAAATTGCAAGGTCTGGTGATGAACTTATAGCTTGGTTTGCACTCTGTGACCGCACTTTCATAGCCAGCCCTTGATTGTTAGACTGGTCACACGCGTTTCACTAGGGCTACCTATCTGCACACGCTGGTCAACTAGAACGAGTTGGAGTAAGCATGCGACACCACACTGCTTCTCAAGTGTGACCCTCTGTGACCCACCCATTTTTGGTCAACGATCTACCAAGTCATGAGCCGGATCTGGTCAAGAGCAAGTCGCTGGGCGCCAGTTAAGAACCTTGGCAGTTGCTGCCCTTTCAGCCCTGACTTGATCAAGCAAAAGAGGAAGAGCTATGCAGGCTGCAGCGATGAGGTCAAGGTGGAAGGCATGGTGGGAGTTCCACTTTGTGGGGCCTGTGCATGATCAATGCAGCGGAGGTGTTGCTCAATGAATTCGATTGAGTGGAGTACCTTCTTATGCATGTGTAGAAGTCAAGCATCATTCAGTCAAAGTATGTACCTGTGGGCCTAAGTACTTTGACCCAGGTCCTGGAAATCGTGGCATTTGTCAGTGGTCACATTTCCTTGCTCAGCAGCTTCAATCTCAGCCGATCAAAGGTATAAAGCAATAAATCTCATAAAGGCCATTGCTTGAGCTCACACTGAGGGTGCTAAGGACATTTGCACAATCATGTTGATATAGATGGGCAGAGGTGGTGGACCGCCTGCTCTTCAAGAAGCAAACATTTCGCCGCCCTTAATGAGGGGCGTCCTAGTCCTCTTTGGCCACAAATTGGTGGCGGGGTTTACTTAATGTAAGGAAATTTTGAGTGCACAATGGTGCTCGTGACTACAAGCGGTAGCGCAAGGAAGACGTGAGGGGATGGGGGCGCTCGATCCACCACAACCTGCAAAACTGCTGTAATCGCCAGCGCAGCTACAATGGCAATGCCCTGCATGTACCAAGAGGGCATCCCAATCAGATGAAAATATACTCTGCGTGCATTGCTAAAAAGCTCCACGGAACCCTCATCAACAACATTAGACAAATTGACGCAAACATATAGTGGCAACCTTACCACAAGCCTACTGGCATCTGCAAAGCAGGACATGAATGGATGTCTGCCATCGCTGGTGTGAGAGCAGGGAACTCCTTGATGTGCTTCTTAGTCAACTACAATACGATGTACGAGACAAAGGGACTCTTATGCAACACAGGACTTCCGAATCTCAGCTTGCATCAAGCTGAAATTTCAGGGAGGGGGCAGCCGACCTTCTTCACACCGCCAACGTACTTGGTGACCAGTCCAACAATGATGCCACCCAAGGCGTTAATCAGCACAGGAATCTGCAAACAGACTCCCAGCAAGGTGGTGCAAAGCCGTTATGTGAGAGAAAGAGTTAATAGGGAGGATGAGATGGAGGGAGGGAAGAGAGGGCAGGCGACACACAGAATGACCAGCGCTCCTTACTACTGACTTCATCACAGTATCAATTCTTATGCACACATCTTCTCCCTCGCTCTGCCGCGACTGAAGAGCATTGGCAAGTAGCCGCACAGTACAGCTATTGCAGGCATCTCTTTTTGGTAGTGTTGCTTTCTGTAGAGCCAAGCCATGATGACCAGAATTCAACTCCAAGTATGTAGTGGAGTTCTGAGACTTGAACCATAGACCCAAACATACTGCTATCGCAACCTGCTGGATATCCACTACTCCATAAGGATGCCTGGAGAACAAGAATCTGGGCCTGCAAGTGGCTCTTGCAAGGTGCTCACGAGTGTAAGTGGCGTCCAGGCATGGAAATAGCCCTCCATGCGGATTCGCTGACCGTCCGGCGAGCTCAGGAGGCTGAGAGAGAGTAGCATGCTTGCAATCACCGCCATCTCCATTGTCATCAGGTAATTGCTGCGCCGCTTGACCTGCGCACAAGGTGGCGAGGTGCTGAAGGAAGTGTTGGGGCAGCTCGCAACAAGGCGCTAATGCAGGATACATTCGTTGTAGAGATGAACCACTGTGCCTGACTCAAGACTCTCATTCCAGAACCCAATTTGACCAGAACTTGCGGCCATATCGTCCACTCAAGAGAACCGGCTTCGCATTGTGACATTGTTTCTGCATGGAGAACCTGAAGCTGGCAGCCCAGAGCTCAATTCCCAGAGCCCAGAGCCCAACAAGTACAGGTCTGCCAACCTGCATGACCCACTGGCAGAAGGTGGAGCCCATGCCGGAGAAGATGGCGCCTAGTGCCACAGGGAGGATGCCAGTCAGCAGCAGCGCCGTGCCGCCAGCAGCACCCATCTTGTGCGGCTTTGTGCCGCGGCCGTGCTTCTGTTGGTGCTGGCCCCACACGAGGAGCACGCTGGCCACCAGCATCACCAGAAGCGCCGCAACCTGCGGCCTGGACTGCCGATGCCTGTATATGACCCTCACCATAGGTCCATCATTGTCTGACTTGGGGAGGGAGACCAATTTTCAGGCTCTTGTTCAGGATCTTGTTCTGAATCCTGTCTAGGAATTTGGGAGAAAACTTGGACCCTTGCTACTGGCAACTCCAGGGCAGAACGCGCCGAGCAACGTGCAGCCATGACAGCTACCACGAGCGAATGCAAGCCTGGGCAGAGGGGCGACACGGAGCGAGGGCAAAGGGCGAGGCGAGACGCACTGGAGGAAGAGGAACATGAAGAGGGCGGTGAAGAGGAGCTTGCTCTGGTTGAGCATGTTGAAGGTGAGGTAGTCCAGGTTGCGGTACCCGAGCTGCAGCAGCAGGTTCTGCATGGCGTATATGGCCGCCGGCATTGCCGAGAAGGAGAGTGCGTCACGTGCGGACCACGCCGCCGCCACCTGCCGAAGGCTGCCGTCCCACGCCATGAGTGCAAGCGCACACAACGCCTGGGCATGGAGGCAGCCAAGGCCACATTGTCAGATCATGTTTAAGATCTGTGGGTAAAGGCTTAAGCCCTGAACCCTGGACCAATGTGGCAAATTATACATCAGATGTCCAACTAAGAGTTGTACATGCTTCCAGGTGGCCCCTGTGCATTGTCAGTGTCGTCGCATGGTGGCTGCTGGTGAGCGAGACTGCCATGGCAGAGGCGTCAAGGGCAGCAGCAGCTGACCTTGGCGACCTCGCACGAGAGCACCTGGGTGGTCACGATGACGTCCTTGCTGCAGCGCCAGACGCGCAATTTGGCCAAGCGGGCAGCTGCCAGCAGCAAATGTGGCTGCGTCAGCGGCTATTGCAACTGGATGGCCGCCAACGAGAGTTGGTGGGCGCCCACTTGGCTGGAGCACGGCCGTCGCCTGAGGCGGCGCTGGCGGTCGCCGGCATTGCCAGCGCTGCAGCGGCCATGGCGATGCTGGGCGGGGCAGCCGCCAGCCTGACAGCCTGACGGCCTGACGGAGCATCAGGGTCGAGGGGGGAGGGCGGAGTGGGGGGGCCTGCCTGACGAAGTTGCGGTTGAGGACGGGCTGGCAGCCGTACTGCGCCGCCAGCAGCGCCATGAAGACGAGCCCGCGGATGCCGCCATTGCCGCCGCCGCTGCCGACGTCGCCGTCGGCCCGCCCGTTGGCGACGGCTGACCGCTCCGCCGCCGCCGCCGCCGCCGTCGCGGAGCTCGGCCCG
>WELB01000009.1:911965-922114 GCA_009602725.1 Spirogloea muscicola
GCCACCGCAGCCGCCGCTGCGGCGACGGCCGCTTAGCGTTGGCGCTTAAGCGGGCGAGCGGCCGCCACCCGGCGCGCGTCATGGCGCTCTGAGGGCCGGCGCGGCGCTACGGCGCCCGGGGCTGCTCTCCGCGATGAGGCCCGCGGCTCTCTTGGCGCGCCTCCTGACGGTGCGCGGCGCCGGCGGCGGAGGTGCCTCTCAGGCCGGCCGCCAGGTGAAGCCGGCTCGCTCGACGCGCCTCCTCTGCCCCGCAGGCCGTTGTCGTGGCCCTGGCTACGACTTGCCTCCTGGCTCCGAGGCCAGCTCGAGCAGTCGTTGTCAATAGAGCTACCAATGTGAGGCCTATCTCAGCCCGCCTCCTCTGTCGTGCAGTATTCCAGGACCTTCACGAAACCTCTCCACCAAGGATTCCCAGCAGTGGTCAGGCGAGGTCAGCTCTGTTCAGCCCACTCTTGCTATGTCACGATTGCAGGCGAGTCGCAATCTTGTGCTCACTATCTTCGACTTCGACTGCAGTCGCTGGAAGCAACCGTAGCTGCGAGCCAGTGGAGCTCGTTCTTCTATCCCTAATCACTGATAGGTGTGGATGTCCACGCTGACACTCCTTGTTCTTCAGTTGCTCTTGCAGAATGGTCTCCACCGGCGGCGCCACACAGGTGCTTTGCTCTCCTCCATGCATCATTGCACGGCGCCTTGCCAGTACTACGCTCCTTAAATTATGAGAAATATGGGGACGAGCTCTGGCAAGATTCCACTGGGTTGCACGCGCATCTGGTCGCACTCAAATGCAGACCAGGACAGTCTTCATTCGTACCAGAGCTGCCTTCTCTGGCTGCTTTTCTCCTGCAGGCCCTACTGCAGAGAGTTCCCCAGCTTTGTGCCACACTCGGCCTCCTTGCACACAACACCTTTGAGATTGTTTGCAGCTGGTGATGGTAAGCCCTGCCATGGTTTTGATGCTCAAATGCCAGGGTCATCCTTGCTCTTGCTGAGCAAAGTCAGTGGCTAACTTATGTCTGCTGTCAAACCGTTGTGTTCTGTAATTGTAGGCGAGCCTGTGGAGGTTCTTGTCCCTCAGATGGGAGAGTCTGTCACAGACGGCACCATGGCTGGCTTTCTCAAGCGTGAGCTGATTATATGATCCTTTGCAGTCAGGCAGCTGCTGCTAGGTTCAGTGGTGAAAATCATGCTTAGTTGCTGGCAGCTCCTCCTGCATCTTGACACTAAGACACATCTTGACACTAGGGTATCTCTATTTGTATTGTAGCGTCTATACTTATGCTAAAATGCAGTGAGGGACAGGAAGTCGTGAGCTGAGACTTACGCTGATGGAGTACCACTGCATGTGGCCCTTGTGCCCCTCTCACAACTCCCTTATCTGGGAGCAGTATTGACACTGTGTTCCTGTTGCCATCAGAGGCTGGCGATGCCGTGGAAACGGATGAGGTCATAGCTCAGATTGAGACAGACAAGGCAAGTATTACAGGGTCTGCCCAGTAATGACTTACTTGTGTCTGGATAGCTCTGGGTGGAAGACAAGCTTTGCTCTTATTGCAGCAGCATCGAGATAGGATTCAATCTAGTTCCAATGTTTGTGGTGGTAGTCCATCTTCTGATGCTCTTGCTAAGGCAAGGTGGCCCTCTCTTCTGCAGGTGACTATTGACGTGCGCTCACCTGAGGCTGGAGTTCTGGAGAAGGTATATCCACTGCTCCAATAAAATCTAAGAAGCAGAAGTGGCCCCTGCCTTGTTTGCAGTCTTTATGACTCAAGATGCTGAAGGGCTATGATTGTCCTGCATGACTTTTCAGTATGACGTGAAGGACGGCGATACTGTCACGCCTGGAACAAAGGTAGCTACGGTCCTTAAAGGAGGAGCTCCGTCTAAGCCGGCTGCAAGCAGCGAGAAGTTGGCTGCTGATGACGCTAAGACGGCAGTCAAGGAGGAAGCAGCTGAAGCCAAGACAGAAGAGAAGCCACCAAAGAAAGAGCCAGAGGCGCCGCCAGCAGCCGCAAAGGCTGCGCCACCGCCTCCAACTCCTCCATCCACGCCACCGCCTCCCAAGCCTCCTCCTTCCCCAAAGCAAGCAGAGCAGCGCAGCACCAGCAGCACGACCGAGCCCATGCTGCCGCCGAAGGAGAGAGAGCGACGGGTCAGCCAATCATATATCTTGTCACTCAGTCCTCTTGGCAAGACAGGTCACAAGCTCTGGTTACAGACCGAGACAACTAATGGGTCGTAGATTGCAGCTTACTAAGAGGCTCTTGTATAAGGCCGTGGTTACGTATTCTGTCATATGCTGATATCCTTTGCGCCGTTTAACCAGCCTATAATGCAGCAGTCACAGTGAAGATCAATGCCTTCCATCTAAACTGCAGCCGTTGGCTGTTCTGACAACATCCCCTCCCCACATCTTTGCATGTCATCCAATCCATAGGTGCCTATGACCAGATTGCGGAAGCGCGTGGCAGTCCGCCTCAAGGATTCTCAGAACACCTTTGCACTCCTCACCACTTTCAACGAGATTGACATGTAAGATACTCTACTATTTGAGGAGGTTTCCAGGCCTGTTTCCATCCTCGCTTACAGTTCTGACTGTCAAATTGATTGCAAGAGCTTGACTTCAACTTGTGACTGCTTCTCAGGACAAACCTAATGGCCTTACGAAATGATTACAAGGACACATTTGTTGAGAAACACGGCGTCAAGCTGGGTTTCATGTCTGCTTTTGTCAAAGTAAGTCAGCAGATTTAATTTGCATCACTGCCTTGCATAAGATCCAATATTTCATGACTACCTCAGTCCAATCTAAGCTCGAATTTGCTGGAATCTTATGGCCTGACTTGTTTCTTGTTGTCACGGTATTGTGGAATGCCAGGCAGCAGTTGCTGCCTTGAAGCAGGAGCCCTCTGTCAATGCCGTCATAGATGGTGAAGTTATCATCTACCGGGACTATGTTGACATAAGCATTGCCGTGGGCACACCAAAGGTGTGTATCTTGCAAGTCCTTGTAAGACTAATCTGCATGAAAAGTAGCGCGATCTGAGATGTCTAGTGTTTCCCCTTTTCAGGTTAGTTACCTCTGATAGCCTCTGTTGAGATTGAGGGGAATTTCTGTCTTGATTGGTAAAGACCAAGATGTAGAAAAATTCAAGTCAATGTGGCAGTATGGACATATCCAATATGTGACCTTGGCCTTGTACAATGTGACAGGGTCTAGTGGTGCCAGTCATTCGGGGTGCCGAAAGCATGAACTTTGCAGAAATTGAGAAGACCATAAACCATTTGGGAAAGAAGGCCCGGGATGGCACAATATCCATTGATGACATGGCGGGAGGCACGTTTACGATCTCCAATGGTGGCGTGTATGGGAGTTTACTAAGCACGCCAATCATTAATCCTCCTCAGGTGCTTACCGCATCATTTTTGTCACCACCTCTGTCTGCATGGTCAGTAGTGAATTGCGAGCAGTATTTAACCGTATTGAATATCATAGTATCAAAAGTTACAAGGCAGAGTATGTAGTCTCTTACTCCATTCAGTCAAGGCTTGAGGTACGTGATTGAGGACTTTGAGCTGTTCCCTTTGAGCAGACCCTTACTAACTGGCTGCTAGATTACTATGCACATCTGCCCTAGTTTGCATGGATGGATGTTACGGACGGCCGTGAATTGACTCCCTATTAATGTGCTGCAGTCGGCCATTCTGGGCATGCACTCCATACAGCCAAGGCCGATGGTGGTTGGGAAAGACATCATGGCGCGGCCAATGATGTATGTTGCCCTCACCTATGATCACCGTCTGATCGACGGCCGCGAGGCCGTGCTCTTCCTGCGGCGTGTTAAGGACGTGGTTGAGGACCCTCGGCGGCTCCTCTTGGACGTCTAGCAGTCATGAGTGTGTGTACTGTTGTGTTGTTTGTACTCCCATGCTGTGTGTTCTCCATCACAGACAGTTCACATTAGGTGAGAGACCCTCTGTAACGCCCGGCTCCAACAGCCTCACTATGCCCTGCATGGACTGCCGCATCTCTTAGGACCAACCTTGAGCTCTGTAAGGAGCAAGTGGTAGTAGGCCTACGTTGGGTGCCCTGAGTAAAGTGCTCAAAACCGACCCAACAAACGTGCCGTCTAAGCTAGTATTGTGGCGTAGTCGCAGACTAAGAAGGTGCTTATCAGAATGTTTTGTCAAACCTGCATGGGCGCCAGGCCTGTTTGAGGACTTCTGTACTGTCAGCTGCCTAGGGTGAATGTGCAGCACATGTGGTCTCACGTCTCTGGGCTCGTGCAGCACCAGCAGGAGCCTCCTCACACCTTCTATGTACCTTACCAACACCTGTTGATGTGGCTGAGATTTTGAGCAACTACATCTATGTCTTATTTGAGAGCAGAATTTGTCAAAGGACCCTAAGCTCTGCAGCTGATTACAGCATCCCTCACTGCCAAGGAACACATGTCGTCGTGTAGCCCCAACTTAAATGGTCCATGATATCATGCAGCAGCAAGACAATTGCAGTGTAAGGTAGCTGAACAGGGCTTAGCAACATCCCCAGCAGTAAGCAGCAACATTCCCAGCAGTAAGCACTTCTTGCGCCAAGAAGCAAGTCGTCAACACAGGAGGCCAAGAATGCAGATCTTTCATTGCTCACACAAAGCACGCTGCCTTGCCTGTTAGCAAGAAGGAAAGTGTGTTCCAGGCGCTTAGACACCTGAGAGAAACAATATAGGAGCTCCAGGACTTACACAATTGGCAGCAATTGTGCATCTTGTCTGGGTGTACCCCTAGGCAAGCGATGGCACTTAAGCTCAACTCACTCAGGGAAGAGTCCATGCAAGCTTGGGAGTAGATGGGCGCAAGAGCTATCACGGCCTTGTTGTGGGTAGGAACGTGGAAGCCAGGCGCTCGTACTTGCCCGAGCTGTGCTTTTTTGTGGCATAGTGCACAATGAAGTCGCCCGGGCGGTAGTGCTTCACGTCGTGGCTCCACGGGCTGTTCATGTACCTGCTCAGCACAGTCCAGCGCTCAATCATCACCATGCATCTGACCACTGGACATTTAAGTGCTGCCATGACTTGCCATTGCAGACTTCATGCCTTGTACCAGTCAATCTCTTGACACTTGCACGAGCTCATAGTACATAGTAAATATACTTGAGGAGTATAGCTGCTTCTCTATGCAGTGTTCGCAGGCTTTGTCTTCCCAGCTAAAATGTCATCACCCAACACTCATGTACTGAACGGAACCTAGACTATACACTGACGCCAAGTGGCATTGGTCAATTTCACATTCCTGCCCATTCTTGGTTCAAAATCAAGCCCCCTCCGGCAGACGACAATAACAGCTGTCGTTTGTTGTCATGAAACTTATAGTTCTACTGTGCCACATTGCAGTGATAATTCCTGAGAGCTGAGTAAGATCATTCACCTGTGAGGAATGATGCCCACGTGCTCGGAAAAAGCCAAGCGGTGCTTCGACCGGTACAGGTCGACCGCTTTTGCCTCATGGAAGCTGTCATCAGGCGCCTTCTTGAGGCGATACAAGCTCTCCAAATAAGACTGGCAAGCAGGCTCGCCATCAAGCTTCATGGGCTCGTCAGAAGCCCATGAATGGTATTGCAAAAATATTTCAACTTATGTTATGCAAAGATCACTCCAATTCAATTTTTTTCTATCGGATAGATGAGCACTTCTCATGCACTCCGGGTCTAAGAGCCCCTACTTAAGCTTAAACAAAGCCTCAGGAGAGGTGTTGCTACAAACAATTCACAATCATATGGGAATCACCTTTGCCCAGTGGGTGCTCCGCACAATGTAGACGCCTGGGTTGATGGGCGAGCGGCCATCAGGTTCCTCGTCCCGTGTCCTCCCATAGTCGGCCGTGTAGACAATGTCCTTGTCGGAGATGTTGTATTCTGGGAGGTCGAGGATTTGCTCAAATGTCACTGACTTGTTGACAAAGAGCGCGTCGGCGTCCATGCTTACAACTGTCTCGGAGAAGCTCAGGACAAGGAGCACTGCCTTGATCTGCACACCAATGGCCTCCTCAATCCTTAAATGCGCACTCCCACGCACTCTAAGTCACAAGAGCAAGTGGCGGCTGTACTGCTGGTAGCTAGGGTGCACTGGGCTGGTGGCTCTAGAGCACTAACATACACAGATGGCTGTGGTTCAGAAGGTATTCTGGAGTGGCAGAAGGCACAGCAGTCCCGCTGATAGCTGATGCATGGTGTAGAGTCGATTTCATCTTAGACAGTTATGTGAGCATTCGGCAAGGGAGAATGTAACCAACAATTAGCTGCTGCTGTAATGAGGAAGTCAGATGCAGAGTCGGAATCGAGGTCCATCGGCAACCTTTGACCAGGCATTGGGCCGGAAGAAATCAAGCGATGTTGACACCTCGCAGTAGCGATACTCGTGCTTGCGCACGTACTGCAGCCGGTTCCGACGCAGCTGCACCATGTAGTTCTGCGTGCGTGTTCGCCGCAAGCAGCGAGGAAGTCAGCTCACAGAGAGGGAAACGGCTCGTCGCCCAGGAGGACTTTGCAGAAGCCCCTGTAGCTGCTGACTGGTACTGGCTCCCGCTGCTACAGCGAATTGGTGAGGACAGTAAGGTAAAAGTACAAGTCATAGCTGGTGGTGGCACAAGTGGGTGAGACCCGCCAGCCAGCTGAGTGACAAGCTGTCCGGCAACTGTCTGGACTTTGCACGCAGTGGGTGGCGCTCACCTGGGGCAGGTCAACGGCGAGCGTGACGACAGTGAGGTTGCGGCCGCCGTGGCCGTAGCACAGCGAGCTGGGGCGCTCGCTCCACCGCCGCTCCTTCTCCCGCTCCTTGTCGCTCTCCTCGCTGGCCTGGCCGCGCCCGTCTTCCACCTGCGGCTCCTGCCCGCCGGTGAAAGCCCAATGCAAGCAATGAGCTGCCACGGCAAAAAGTTCTACTTTATTAGAACACAAATCAGCAATGATTATACACAACAAAGAGATAGGGTTGGTCGAATCTTTACCATAGGAGATGGGACTGATGGCTCTGGCAGTGCCAGAGAAGCGACGCCGCAGAAACCCAGTTCCGCCCAGCAAAACGGTTAACCAGCGGCTAACCTGCGGATCGTCTTCCTGGGGCCGCTGCAGGTCGTGCTCAGCGCCGTCCAGGCCCGGCGGCGCAGCGTCGTCAGCTGCGGCCCACTGCCGCGACGCCGCGTCGAGGCCTGGCGAGCAGCCGCCGCCCACGTGAGCGAGGAGCGCCGTTAGCGGCGGCGGCTGCGGCGGCGTCGTCGAGGCATAGTGGGATCGACGACTGTCACGTCGTGGGCCCCATCAGTGTGGCTGGCTTTCCCCTAATGGGTTTGGCTTGGCTTGGTGTGCCGCACCTGGCGCTGGCGGGGACCCCGACGGCGGCTCGACGGAGCGGTAGACGGCGTAGACGGCGGCGAGGACGAGCGCCGGGTAGGCGACGCGCAGCGCGCGCAGGCCCAGCTCCTGCCGCGACAGCCGCCGCCNCAACGCCAAGGCCATCGCCCGAGGTGCTGCCTTTGGGGAGCCGCCTCCGGCGCCGGCGGCCGCGCAGCCTCTCACGGCGGCGGCGGCGGCGGCGGCGGCGGCGGCGAAGTTAGGTGGGGAGCTGGGGGCCAACGGAGCTGAGACACAGCTTGCTCCTGGAAGTTGCACTCCCCACGCTGTCCACAGTCATTGCCCCTCCACTGGATAACGGCTGCTGATATTGAAGAATCGGCTGTGAACTGCCAGCCAGATGCATACAGGTGTTCAAGACGGAGCCAAAGGCTAGGCAGACAGGGCGCCCTCAATACCCCCGTGTCAGCAGTAGGAAGTCAGATGAGCTGAGGGGAGGAAGAGCAACCCCGCTGCGCAAAGCAGAGGCTGCTGCAAGGGCGCGACCAGCCCGGCGATGCAAAGCAATCGCCACTGGAAAGAGTCTCTCCCTCTCCCTTCCTGATGAACACCTGTATGCATCTGGCTGGCTTTCACAGCCGCTCTTTTAATATCAGGAGCCGCTTCTCTCTCCTTTCCTTCTGCATGTCGATGCCCGCCGACGTAGTCGGCGAGCATCGTAGTCGGGCGGGTAGCCTAGGGCATTCTAGCGTCCCGCAGGCCATTGTTGCATGCCGTACAATGCGGCTATTATTGAGTCTACAGCGCTCCCAGACACTCGCGATACACCAGCATGCTGGTCGTGCATTAGCCCAGGCTAATGGCTTCCGTGGTGGTGGTTTGGCCTCCCTTCCAATTCCATGCACACCGTGCGCCATCTCTCTCCAAGGCAATAAAAGCTGTGAGAGGCCAACCCAAGAAGCACTACAAGCACTCGGCCCTAGAGCTTTCTTTACTGTCGGCCTCTCATCGTCGCCGCTTGCTCTTATCAGCCGCTTCGCCTCCATTGGTTTGCGAGCCAGTTCTTGCAGCCATCGCCCCATTTGGAGAGCTCACCCAAGACTTAGAACCTGGGTTGGCCTCCAGCAGGCTTGAGCGTCACGTTGGTTCACGAGAGGTGCAGTGACTGAGTCCCGCATGTAGAGAGGCGCCCTTTTCCCCCCTTCCTTCGGCACGCTAGTTGCCCTCTTTCTCGACTCAAACGCGCATCTGGGTCCACACTGATTGAGTAGTAGTTTGGCAGCTCCTCTCTTGGAAGTTCACGAGTAGCAAAGTTGTGCTCTGCATGCTCTGCCCTTGTTGTTGACCACTTTCTTGCTACTGTGTTTCGGCGCCCAACTTTTCGAACTAAAATGCAGGTGCAAGAAGGGACATGCAAAGATAACCACTCACTAGTGTGGTTGCCAGGAGTTGCAGGCGGATTTTCACACGCCAACTCGTCAGCAGCTTGAGCTGATTGAGCAGAGGTGGTGCTATCGTTGGTGAAGCAAGCGCCTCAATCATGATGCAGACTGCTTGAAGACTGTTAATATCTCAGCAGTCAAAGAATAGGGTTTGTCAATGTGATTGTGGCTTCCCGCCAGCTGCAGCTGCAGCAGCGGCATGTTCAGCCTCGCCAGTCGCATGCAGAGGGGGACCGCCTGCACCCTCGTGCTCGCAGCCGTCCACGGTGCCCGGCATGAGGTTGCGCAGGCGCTCAACCGGCCAGTCGTGCAGCAGGCCAGTCGGCGATGTCCACAGGAGCAAGGCGGCCCAATTGCTCGCCCCCGCTCCCACGCCCGGGCCGCCAGAGGGATGAAGTGCAGGTGAGAGGCACGTGGCCTGCCTAGCCGCTGCAGGTCGTGGCCTGCCGCTGCAGGTCGTGGCCTGCAGGGCCTCCTCAAATGGCGACCAGCTGCAAAGAGAGGGCCGTGTCAGCAGCTTAGCACAGCCAGCATTGCCGCACTTGGACCCAAATCCAACTGGCACAGAGAGAGCGTTACACGGCAACAGGCCACCATGCTGCCACTACCACGGCCCTCGGAATGCTTGACTTCGGCGGCTGTGGAAAGTCCCCAGGCCTCCAGACGGGGCCAGTGTCATGGTCGGAAAGCGTAAGCCATGCATGCCATGACGACAATGCCGTCGAGAGAGCGCACCCCGGGTTGATTGAGGCGGCAGCTTGGAATGCGTGCGAGAAATACATGCCCACAATGATCTGACGCAACCGGCGGCCGCAAACACCACCCACGTGCGGAGCCTGCCGCCGTCAGATGCAGGTGCGCGACGACATTGACGGTGTGGACGTAAATTCCGCTCGGCGGTAAGCCACAGCCAGTGAGCAAGAAGTAGGATGCGCTGCCCAATATGTTACCAAAGAAAATGAATGATTGAAGCATTTAAAGCAAGGCATTGTGGCAACATCGGCGGCGTCAATTGGGCCGGCTCTGGCGCGGCAGCAGGAGTGGGGCGTGATGCGACAAAGGCAGCCATGGCGGCGGCGGCAGGGGCCAACGACGGACCTGGAGGGCGCCGAGCGCGACGAGGGCGCCAATCATGAGCCGCATGCGCGGCGGCATGGGCGCCGCACGCAACGGCGGCCTGCGCGCGGCGGCGGCGGCGGCTGCCTGGCTCAGCGAGGCGGGGCCTGCAGCTCCGGCGCTTGCCGCCACTGCGGCCATCAGGAGCCGCCTATGCTGCAGCAGCAGCAGAAACGCTTAGCGGCGGCGGCGGCGGCGGCGGCGGCGGCGGCGGCGACGCGCACCTCAGCGCCGTCGCAAGCCGCG
>WELB01000009.1:924241-938868 GCA_009602725.1 Spirogloea muscicola
CCCTGGCTAGAGCCAGAGGCAGCAGCGAGGGCTCTGCCGGCCCGCAGGTGCAGCGCGCGGGCCATCGACCGCTGCAGCGAGACGGCCACGCGCATCCGGTACACCTGCGCTAGCGACCCGGCTGCAGGAAAGTCCACCGGGCTCCCCATGGAAGCGACGGGCGATGGCGTGGCGGGCGAGCTGGGTGAGCAACTCGAGCCACCGAGTGCCCAACGCCCCATGCGTGTCAATCGCCAGCGGGAAGAACTCGTCTTCCCGCGGATGGTCGGCGTGCTTGAGCTCTTTAGCCCGAGCGGCGCAGGCGACCGCATACCCAATCTTGGTGGCACATTGGGCTGGGTGCGAGCGGTCGCATGCCTCGGTGGTCACCACGTCCAGGAGAAGACGTGGCCCGCCGGTCTGTGGGTTGGCCACCAGGTCTACACGACGGGCTTGGAGACCGTCGACCCTTTCCTGGAACGGCATGACGCCGGAGTGCTCCGATGCCACCGAGAAGCCAGCCTCCACCAGGATGCCATGCATCGCATCGCGGAGGCGGTCGTGGGCCGCTGTCCGCTCGCCGCCGTAGGCGCAGTGCAGAACATGAGCGGCCAGCTCCCCAGACTCGGCCCCTTGCTCGCCGCATACACACTGACGCACGCCCTGGAGACAGGGAGGCGGCAGTCCCAGGAGCCGGTGGACGGCAGTGCGAAATACCTCATCGGGGAGGGAGAGGGCGTCATTGATGGGGAGGGCCTGAAGCCACGCCGCTGCCCCCGGGGAGGAGGCCGATTGAAGTCTCGCGCGCCCGCGCAAGTCGGCCTCGGGGAGCTGCAGCACGGCGGTGGTGTAGGCGGCCTTGTCGACCACAGCCGTGAAGCGCGCTTGGACGCGCAGGTCAGCGGTGTGCGCGAGGTGCGCGAAGGAGACCGCCTGGCCTGCCAGGTCCGGGTGCGCCGCGAGCAACTCCTGGTGGGCGGAGCGAAGCGACACCTGGAACGGCAGCGGCCCACGTCGACCTCCACCACCGCCTGCTCCAGTGCACGCCGGCCGTGAACCATGAAGCGCTGGGCCACGGAGACGGCAGTCTGCGCCCAGCTGCCGAGGTATGCAGCCCGGCAAGAACGGGCGAGCGGGCGCAGGCCGAGACCACCGGGGCTGAGGGGTAGCGCCGCCTGGTGGATAGCGGCTGGCGACTGGAGGAAGCCCCGGTGGCGGACCAGGGCCGCCAAGCTCGCCACCATGCCTGCATCAAAATCCGCGTACGCCGCCAACGCCCCTGGGGACAGCGGAGTGGCCCGCGTCAAGTACTGGGGCCGCTGCCCAATGGCCTTGGTCAACATGGCCAACGACAGCTGCATGTCGTCCAGCTCGGGAAGCCGGGCCGCAGGCTGAAGATGCTCCCTTGGCCCCCTTCTCGTACTCTGTGTACTCTTTTTTGGGGTGGCTTTTCCAGCCTCTATCCTCAATGGGCGAGCACTTTCTTCTCAGTATCCCCGGGTTAGCAGTAGGAAGGTAGATGAGCTCAGGGGAGGAAGAAGAAAGCGCGGCCAGATTGACTGGTGGCTGGGAAAGGCCAGCCCAAAGGAATGGACGAGGTCTGAACGAGCCGGAGAGCGAAAGACTAGGACTAAGACATCAGCCAGGGAACGCTCAGCCACCAGTCGATCTGGCCGCGCTTCCTTCAGTAACCTCTAGTCAGGAGATGCAAGTCTGAGTAGCTAGCCGGCGGAAAGACGTCGCCCTGATGGAAGGCGGAGGCCGCCGCCAAAGCTCGGCCTGCGCGCAAGTGAACCGCGAAGGCAAGGGACCGCTGCATCGAGATGGCCAAACGCATTCGGAAGACTTGAGCGAGGGACCCAGCGACATTGAAGCCGGGCAGCTCGCCCTGCTGCCCGAGGCGGCGGGCCGCTGCACGCCCCGTAAGGCAGTGAAGCAGTCAAGCCATTTTGTGCCGAAGGTTCCGTGCACGTCGACTGCCAGTGGAACAAACTCGTCTCCCACTGGGTGGTCCGAGTATTTCCGTTCCTTTGCGCCTGCCGCTTGGCAGACTGCGTAGCCCGCCTCCTCCGACGAGCATTTAGCGCTGCTGGAAACAAAAGCACTCAGTCGTGACAACATCGGCGATGAGCCGAGGCCCCCCGCTGAGCGCGCTGGCGATGAGATCGGCGCGCCGGGTGTGGATGCGACCATCCGCCCCAGCAATCGGAGGCATGATGCTGGTATTCTCGAGCGCCACCGTGTAACCGGCCTCGACAAAGATGCCAAGCATTGCTTCCGCAGCAGGTCGTGTGTTCCTGTCCACTCCTTGCCCCGTGCGCACCTAAGCATGTGAGCTGCCAATGATGCCGCGTCTGAACTGCGCTCTCTGCACTCACACTGCTGTACTCCAATGAGGCAGGGTGGGTGGAGGCCGAGGAGGCGGTGCACCGCCGTACGGAAAGCGTCATCGGGCATTCGGAGCGCGTTGTGGATCGGCAGGGCAGACAACCAAGCGGCCGCCCCTGGTGAGGATGCCGAGAGCAACCGCGCGCGCCCCCGGGGGTCGGCCAATGGCAAGAGCCCCATCGCTGTGGTGAAGAAGGCCGCGTCTACCTCTGCTATGAAGCGAGCTTGGGCCCGGAGGTCGACCGTGCGCGCTAGGTGCGCGAACGGGACGGCCCGTGGCACCAGATCGGGGTGATCTGCAAGCAGCGCATCCCGGGCTAAGCGGAGAGCCGCCTGGAAGGGCAACGTGCCAGTCTCCACATCCGCTGCCGCCTGCTCCAGAAGGCGACCCCCATGCTGGATGAAACTCTGGGCCACCGAAGCCGCAACCTGCGCCCAACTCCCCAGGTGTGCTGCCCGGCAGGCACGAGCCAGCGGACGGCAGCCCAGACCCCCGCGGCTCACAGGCAGGGAGGCCTGGTGCTCGGCAGCCGGCGTTGCCAGGAAGGCCGGGTGTTGGACCAGGGCCGCTGTGCTGGCGAGGATACCTGCATCGAAGGTTGCATAGGCGGCCTGCGCCGCCGGGAAGGGGGGAAGGGCTCGAGCCAGGTACAGGGGACGTTGCGCAATGCTGCGAGTCAGCATGGCAAGCCCTAGCTGCATGTCGCGCAGCTCAGGGAGGCGGGCCGCCGGCTTGAGGTGCTCCTGCAGCTTGCCGCGCAGCTGCTCGTCCACGAAGGCCGGTGAGCCCAAGGGAACCCTGAGGAGTGTGAGGCCCCCCGCTGGTGTCTGACAGCCGGAAGGTAGGCGGAGGAGGGGTTGGCGACCCTTGTGGGGACGAAGCGCTGCACTTCAATGCGCGGAAGTCCAGGCCGATCTCCTTCAGCTGCTCCTCGAGGGTGGCAAATGCAGCCAAGACCTCGTCTGCTTGCCCGACTAGGGTGGTGTCGTCGGCATATGTGGGCAAGGAGGACGCCCGGGTGAGCAGCTGCCGTGGCCTTCAGGGCGCGGTCGTGGGCCAGCGCGCAGAAGAACCCCGCCAGCGGGTCCCCCTGACGCGTGCCCGTGGAAGACTGAAGGACCTCCACCCCTCCAACTTCAAGCCGCCATAGGAGATCACTGGGCTGGCCGTAGCCCAGCCGGGAGAACGGCAGCAGGGTGGGGAAGGCGTCACAGAGCTCCTCGACGATAGCTGCGCGGTCGACGCAGTTGAACGCATTGCGGACGTCCACTGCCAGCACCACCCACTCGGGGTGCAAGTCGAGGGAAGCCCGCACCCCATGGACTACTGCTTCGCCGCCGCTCCGCAGGCCTGCGCCATACTGGTGTAGGGCCAGGTGTGTCTGGGCTGCATCGGCGTGCTGTTGCCAGAGTGCCCGTCCCACCAGGCGGTACAGAACCTCGCCGATGGCGATGGGGCGGACGCCGCCATTGACCTTGCTGAGGGCTAGCAGGGTGCTGGCACAGAGCACACCGCGGATGCTGGCAGGGATGTGACCCCGGGCCATGTGTTGGCACACCTGGTGCAGCGCCCGAAAGTCCGCCTTGTCCCCGTCGAGGAAGAGCTCCCTCAAATGCTCCGTGACCATGCGCGAGGGGCCGCCTGCAGCTGCGCGCCGGCTGCTCTGCAGGCCTTGCGGAAGGCTGCCGCATCAAGGGCCACCTCCGCCTGCGGGACGTAGGAAGCCAACCACGAAGGCAGGGGAGAGGGTGCCGGGGGGTGAAGGGATGAGAGGGCTTCCCGCGTGGCCTCAGTCGCCGGCGCCAACACTGAATCATCGAGCGCCTGGACGGCTCTCGAGAGCTCCCCGGCATGGCCATACCGGAGAGCGCGGCGGACACTGGCCGCCCTGTTAGGCGAAGGTGCTGTCTGCAAAGTGCGGCGGCCTGCCGGGGCTGCAGCTACTGCAGCATCGTGCCGCGCCAGGAGCTCCTCCCATCGCCCGCACTCAAAGAGGTAGATGCGGTCCAGGAGCAGCTGGCGGCCTTGGCCGTGGCCCTGGGGGGGTGCTCGCCCGAGCAGCAGCCTGGGGAAGAGGATGAAGACTTTCCAGGCGGCTGTGTCCCTGTGGTCGACCACAATTCGCTGCAGAACGGGGCGGAGGGCGCGGCGCAGGTGTGGGCGCGCCCACTGCGGCACATGGCGCAGGAGTGGGAGAGCCTCCTGCCAGTGGACCGCATCCAGGTCAAGGTCCGCCGCCCATTGCCTTTGGTGGGGACCTGGAGGAGTCGGCCCTGGTGGGACACGCCGGCCTGGGCTGCCACCGCGTCCACGGCCGCCCGCTGCAGACGTGGCCCGCGTCTGCGCAGCACAATTTGCCTGCTGCTGGCAAGCGCGCTCGTGCAAGGTCCGAGCACGCTCGGTTGGCCAGGGGCGCTGACAGTACCGGCACCGTAGAGGCTCAGACAGAGGAAGAGGCGGTGAGGACGAGGCGGGTGGCTGGCTCAGCGGAGGGGGGCGCGGGGGAGGCGGCGGCGACCACGGCGGCGATGGTGGTGACGCTGGCGTCGGCGACGGCGGCGCTGTCGGAGGCGGCGGGGAGGGTGAGGGTGGTGACGTCGGCGGGGCGAGTGTGGACGGCACGGGAGATGAGGATGGTTGGGGGGGCGGCGGCATGGCGGGTTGTTGCAGCTGCGGCCCTTCTGCCACTGGAGGCGCACACACGGGAACATCAAGGCCAGCATCGCGCCCAATGGACAGAGTATCCGGAGGAGTGAGCGGGTGCACCTCTGTGGGCCCTTCACTCATCAAGGGCGGAGGTGGGAGAGCAGGTGCCCCGTGCGTCTCAGGGGCGGGAGGCGATATGTGCTCCTCCGTGAGTTGCTCCTGCGCTGTAACAGCCCGGACAGAAGGGATGGGGCCGCACGCCACGACGGCCACAGCAGGCGCCGTGCTGGCGAAGCTAGCACGCCCTGGGCAGGAGTGCGCGTGGATCTTGAGACCCTTGTTGTTCTTGCAGGTTTTCAGACAGTCGGGGCAGTGCACACGCGCGGGCATCGCTGGCGGGGGTGATGGCGGGCGGCGGGGATGGAGGGGGGGCGAAGGGGCAGCAGACGGGAACGATGGCGATGGGGAGGGGAGGGGAGGGGATTGGCGGTGGGGGTGGCGGCTGAGGCGGCGTGGTGACGGATTCGGGGGCAGTGGGGAGGGGGAGCTGCGGCCTGGCGAGCTTGGCCGGGGGGTCTTCGGGGCTCCGGCTCCGGGGTCGGCATCAGGAGCGCACGGATGGGGGTGGCGGCGGGCGGTGTGGCGGCTGCGGGAGGTGGGGGAGGAGGAGGAGGGGAAAGAGGAGGAGGAGGAGGAGGAGGAGGAGGAGGAGNGAATGGCGACTTGCGCGTCAGCCTACCGGCTCGAGGAGGAGGCGAGAGCAGCCGAGCTGGGCTGCGACCCGACAGCGGCAAAGGCGGCGCCGCGGCGAGGGTAAGGCTGCTCGGCGGCGGCTGCGGCGGAGTGTGGTTGTGGGAATGTGGGCACAACGCTGAGAACTGGATGCAACATAGACGACGCCTCCGTTCCTTGCCATCGCCTCCAGCCCTTCGTTTCTTTTACCGAGAGTCATTCTCAGTCACACTGCACGGGGCTTTCAGACTGCAGGAAGCCAGGACAAATTCCGTGTGTTAGAAAGGGGGAAGCCCAGGCTCCTGGTGGCTGTACCTGTTGGCCCGCCTTGCGCTTCTGGGCCGCCACCACTGGGCAGCCACCACAAGTTCACACGGCTGCCCGGGCGCGGAGAAAAAGAGGAAAGTGCTCGCAGGTTAGGGGGAGGGGGCAGGCGCGCCGCGAACCCCATGGCGGGCGCCGCCGGCAGCGATGCCGGCGGCGGCCCGGGGTTTAGGAGGGGTGGCGGCGGCAGCGGCGGCGGCGCCCTCGACCTAGCTGTATAGATAGATGCTTTAAGCGGAAGAGCAACCCCGCTGCGCAAGCCAGAGGCTGCTGCAAGGCCGCAACCAGCGCGGCGGTGCAAAGCAAGCGCTTGGGACCGCTGTAGGGACATAGACATTCGCATGAGGTAGCAGGACACAAGACCCAAAGGCACCGAGCCACCAGGAAGGGCTGCACCCTGTTCCCGGTGCGCCGCTGGTCAGCTTGAGATGCCAGCAGCGAAAGTAACGAGGACCACCGACCCCCGTAACACCCATGGATTTCCATGGCCAGGGGGTAAAAGAAGAAAGCGCGGCCAGATTGACTGGTGGCTGGGAAAGGCCAGCCCGAAGGAATGGACAAGGTCTGAAGGAGCCGGAGGTATCACCCACCGGGTGGTCCTTGTACTTGTGCAATTTCTTCTGTTCGGCCACCTTCTCGACATAGCCGGTCTCAGAAGCTACAGCGCCCTTTGTTCGGAAGCTGTCGTTCAGGACAACGTCCATGAGGAGCCGCTTGCCACCTCTTGGCAGGCTTTGCAGAGCAGCCGCCGCGCAGCCGCTGGAGGTCCGCCACACATGCTCACCGAGCATCTCCGCGAGCTCTTCCTGGAGGGAGATCCAAGTGACTTCCAGGCGCTCCACCAGGTGTGCCAGCTCCTTGCTCTCGACCAGATCCCGGCCAGCATCCACAGCGTCATCTGCACCAGCAAGCTGCTGGCCCTCAGCAAGGCCAATGGGGGGGTCAGGCCCATTGCCGTCGGCGAAGTGCTCTACCGCCTGGTGGGGCGCGCGCTATGGCAACAGCACGCGGGGCTGGCCCAGGAACACCTGGCGCCCCACCAGTTCGGCGCGGAGCTGCGGAGCGGCGGCGAGGTGGTCGTGCACGGCGTACGGGCCGCCTTGGACCTGAACCCCGGCTGGATGGCCTTGGCGATGGATGTCCGGAATGCATACAACAGCGCAGACCGGGATGTCATCGCAGAGGAGCTGAGGGCGGCCTTCCCTAGCCTCCTACCCTTCTTCAGCCTGGGCTATGGTCATCCAAGCGACTTGCTGTGGCAGACAGAGCATGGGGTGGCGGAGGTCCTCCATTCCTCCACAGGCGCGCGCCATGGAACCCGCTGGCTGGGCTGTACTACGCGCTGGCCCACAACCGTGCGCTGCTGGCCACAGTTGCGGCTCACCTCGGTGTCCACACTCCCACGTAAGCCGATGACACAACGCTGGTGGGGCCGCCAGACGACGTCGTGGCAGCCTTTGACACCCTCGAGGCGCAGGTAGGCGCGATCGGCTTGGGCATCCACGCTGCCAAATGCAGTGCTTGGTCTCCCCAGGGCCTGCCAGCCCACCTGCGCTTGCCCTCGGGCTGCCAAACACCAGCTGGGGGCTTCACCCTCCTCGGCGCCCCCATGGGCTCCCCAGCCTTTGTGGTGGAGCAGCTCCAGGCACGACTGCTGGAGCACCTCCGGTCGGCGGACCGCCTTCACACGCTGCAAGACATGCAGCTGGCGACCAATATGCTGACCAGGTGCATTGCCCAGCGTCTGCACTACTTGGCCCGCGTCCTCCCTCCCTCTCCGGTGGTGAAGGCGGCATACGCGGCTTTTGACTCTGGAATTCTGGTGAGCGCTGCCACTCTCCTCCAGCACCTCGGCTTCCTCACCACGCCAGCCGCGCTGCTTCAGATTAGACTGCCTGTCAGTCGGGGCGGTCTGGGCTGCCGCCCAGTCGCCCGCGCCTGCGAGGCCGCCTACCTGGGCAGCTGGGCGCAGGTCGCCACACCCATCAGCCAGCGGTTCCAAGCTCACGGCATCCGCACCTTGGAGCGGGTGGTGGCTGAGGTGGAGAACGGCTTGCTGCCCTTCCAGGCTGCTCTCCGCGCTGCCCGCAACAGGTTCCTGGCGGCCCACCCCGACATGTCGAAGCAGGTTGTCCCGTTCATCCGCCTCGCGCACACCCCCAAACCGCGGGCCCAGGCCCGCTACTCTGCGCTTGTGGACAAAGCGGCCTATGACCGGGTGGTGGACCTCTTTCCGCTGCAAGACAGTCGAGGGCGCGCCCGGCTCCTCTCAGCCTCCTCCCCTGAGGGCGGCGGCGTGGGTATCCGCGCTCCCCATCTACGCGGCTCTCACCGTGCCTAACGCAGTCTACAGGACGGCGGCCCACCGGCTTCTGGACCTCCTCCGCCCCTGCCTCTTTGGAGTCATGCAATGCGAGTGCGGTGCCCGCCACGCCGACCCTGCGGAGCTGGCGGCCCACGTGCTCCCCACGGCGGCGAGAGGTTCGGATCCCATAACCTTCTCAGGGACGGCATGCAGGGTGTCTTCATCGAGGCGGGCTACAAGGTGGCCGTGGAGCACACGTCGATAATGCCCACCGTGCGCGGCGCCGATGGTCAGCTCCACACCCGGCGCGCCGACCTAGTCGCCATCCCGCCCGGCGGTGGTCCGCGTATCATTGCGGATGTGGTGACTGCCGACTGTGTCGACTCCGCCAATCCCTCCAAGTCTGCGGGGACCGCTGGGCATGCGGTCGCTTTGGCGGCCCGGCGCAAGGAGCGGAAGTATGCAGATCACCCCCCAGGCGATGATTACGCGGCCCTTGCCATCGACGTCCACGGGGCTTATGGCAGCGGCTGGCTGGATCTCCTCCAGCGGCTTGCCCGGCAGGCCATCGCCCGGCAGCCGGGTCCGCCAGGGGGGCTGCCCGGCTTCAACGCGGCCGGCTTCCTGGTCCAGGTCTTCCGGATGCGGCTCTCTGTGTCCCTTAAACGCTCCTCCGCTCATGCCGTCAACTAGCGCACGGGCCTTGCTATCGTTGCTGCTTCTGGGTCTCGTCTGCCTGCATCTTTTCCAGCTTTGAGCTACTCTGACCTGATGTTGTTCACCTGCGGGTACTGAGTGTCCTGTGGTTCCGTCGTGTCCAGTTGTCTAGATGCCTAGCCGTGTGTTTGCCTTCTTTTCGGCACCTGTTGTGGCTCTTTGGTTTTTGTCCATTCTTTTTTGGCTGGCTTCTGCCAGCCCCTCTTTTCTATGTGCGAGCTCCTTCTTCCTGGCCCCCTTCTCGTACTCAATTCATTCTTTTTTGGGCTGGCTTGTCCAGCCCCTATCCTCAATGGGCGAGCCCTTTCTTCCCAGGGGGACGCCAACCAGATCGACACGCCTCGTCCGAGGGACCCCGTTGCGGAGTTGGACGGGCATCACCCCGGTGCTCTCCAACGCCAATTGATATCCCGCCTCCTTGACTATGCCATACATGGCGTCACGTAGGAGGTTGTGGGAGCCCGTGCGCGCGCTACCTTTGGCACACCTGACATGTGGTCACCCATGAGCACCGCATCATGCTTAATAAGCTCACATTCACATTGGGTCACCCCCGCCAAGCACAGGGTCAGGTGCGGGCCTACACCTGACATGTGGAGAGTTGAGTACTGTAATGGGCAGTCCGCTACAGTCCTCACTGATAAGGGATGCGGCTGTTGATAAAAAATAGAAGCAGCTCTTCCACTGATAGCAAACGAGCGACTTCAATGAAGTGGCTCTCCCAATGGGGGCAAGGGCTCTGACTGTAAAGGCCAGCCAGGTGCAGAAAGCCACAGGCTAGGCAGATAGGGCGCTCTTAGTAACCCCGTGTCAGCAACAGAAAAGTTTCTTCCATGTCAGATGAGGTGTACCGCCAATCAATTATCTGAACGAGATGGTCGTATATCCAGACTTATGAAGGCAGACTCACCAATAAATCAGATTCCACCAGCCAAATCTTCAGCAGTAGCAAACGAAGTTGGCATTGGTGCCGGCATTTCCACGAGACAACCAGAAAGGTGTAGCTAGAGTTGACTGCACAGACTACAAATATTTCCCTCATGCACTATAGTCGGAGAGAGGCAGCTGTGTTGACACGGCACCGTCGCAGGTTTTTGACTAAGGTGCACACTGCACGAGCAGTGAGCCAACGCTTTAGTCCAACAGACCCGACAGACGGCAGTCATAACCAGACGCCCAGCGTGAAGCCAACACAACATGTCGTGCCTGTCTGCTTGAAGACTTGGCAGCTTAGACTTGTTAGCCACTCGAGCACATTGCAGGCTATCTCGAGCTGCTGCCCTCCCCATTTACCTTCCGCCTACCTCTCTTTGTCTGCTGGCGGTCTCTATACCTCTACAGAATGCTGCCCATTCAATCTTGAAAGAGTTGATGTATCAGCCACTTCTTCAAGTTAAGACTGTAGCCAGCCTACACCACCAGCTTTGCTGTGGTTGTACTACACGAGTTGGCGCCTTGCAATGGCACGCTAATCATGGCTTGTGCATGGCAAACGCATGCTAGCGCTGTGAAAGCCGGGCCTTCGACTACTTTCGGCAGGAAGAATGGGCAAAATATGGGAATGCGCCGGAAGCTGGAGCCATGCCAAGCGGGGTGGGTTGTGGAGCAAGTGCTCAGGGCGGCGCGGCGGCTGCTCCATAACCCACCCTGTGGCGATCAAAGCAAGGACCTCTTCTGAGTGTGGCAATTAAGAATTGCCAGTGGGCCAATTCCAAGCTGCGAGCAAACTACTTCACTTGTCAGGGCCCGCGCCACATCTCCTCGCCCTCTCCAATTGCTATCCAGCGCTTGCCACCAGGATGTGCTGGGGTGAACATGCCCGCACCGATGCCCGCCACCTCAAGCCTGCAAGCCGCCAGTTGCCACATGCAGTGAGGCATCATACGGAATGTGCATGTGCATGTGTGTATGTGTGAGCACCAGCAACGAGTGGGAGGGCTGCTCGTCTGCAACACTTACGCCGGGCAGAGCATGCCGAGCGCGACGAGTGGAGCACCGGTCGAGGCGTTGTGCAGGATGCCCCAGATGTCGAGCAGGTACGAGGCGCGGACACTGCTGGCGCTGCTGCTGCCGGCTCCGCCAGCGGCCGGCCGCCGGCCTTTGCCGCTCTTTGCCGAAGGTGGCAGTGCTGGCAGGCCACGGCGGACAAGCAGCTCGAGGTCGTGGCTCGGGAGCTCGCGGCCATTGACAAGTACGCCGGTGTCGCCACCCGATGCACCACGTGCAAGTTGCTCGTTGAAGCCGTCGATGTGGGCCTGCGCTCAAAGGAAGCCATGTCAATGCCTTCGCCGCGCGAGAGCCCCGGAAGCTGGAGACAAGCGAAGGTGCCTTGATGACCAAAAGGAGGAGGAAGTGCAATGGACACAGGCGGCGGCACGTACTGGGATGACGCCCATCGTGGGCCCACCCTGCATGCCCCAAAAGCCTGCGCGCTTGTCATACCTGTGTGCAAGAGCCGCAAGATCAGTCAGTCGCCAGTCATGGATGCTGCTATGTGTCACGTGTTATGGGTCATGGATCATGGGTCATGAGTCATGGGTCTTCGGTCATAGTCCATGTGTGCATAGTGCAAAAGGGCGGAGTCGGAACTACAACGGCTCTGCCAAACCGCAGGCTGGCCTCGGCTGCGGTCCAGAGGCGGCTGGCTCACTCATGATGTCAAGGATTTTGTTGGTCAGGTCAGCGACTCACCAGTATGAGCCGGTTTGGATAGGCCCGGCCTTTGTTTCGGCCGCCGCAACGGCTGCGTCAGTCACATGAAGGCCGTTCACGACGACCCGGCGGCTGAACTCGATTGACACGCCGCCAAAGCGCGCCAGTGTCTCGCGCTGCCGCCGCAGGTCCTCAGCGCTGCCATCCATCAGAGGCCGCAGCCCGGTCCGGAGCTTCTGCACCACACGGCCAAGGCCGAGTGCGCCACGCCCCCTGCTGCTTGCACCGTCGCCGCCTCCGTTGCCATCGGTCTTATAGTCGGCGGGATCGCAGAGCTCCACATCACCGAGGCGGTACATGATGTTGGCATACGGGCTGGGCGATGGCAGCGACGCCGGCGTGTAGCTCGGCAAGTCCAGCTCGTCTACACCATCTGCTCTCACAGCAACCGCGAGCGCCGCGCTGACTGGCTGGGCCACCTCAAAGGCCAGGACCGCTGCCGAAGCTTTTGCTGCCGGCCATTCCATTGGCAGGGCCGAAGTGGTGGCAGCCAATGGCCGTGCCATGCGTGGAGAGCTCGTTGCAAAGGTTGAGATCTGGCGGCAGTCCCCGCAGCGCAGCCATCGGAGGCCATCCGCAGGCCGCCCTGGTCGGAGTGCCGCCACCGGCATCTCCAAGCTTGCACCGCACGCTTGGCACGCGACGATTGGCGGCTCGCCTGCCAGTGGCAGGCTCGGCAGCTGCACATCCAATGCCGCAGAGAGCATTGCACTTAGTCGGCTACAATCGCAGATTCTGGGAGCATTAGCTGCAATAAGCCAGATAGAGCATATAACATACCACGAAAGCGGTCTCGTGTACGGTGGCCATGGCCGGAGGGGCCTCTGCTGCACGAGCCGGTGCTGCTGATTCGCCCCCACGCGAGCGCAGGGCAGCCGCGGGCAGGCTGTTCTGGCGCTGGTAATAGCTCCTTGGGCTGGCACCCGTGGCCGCGACTGTCGCCCATTCAGTCAGCTGCGGCGCTGCCGACGCCCGCCGGTGGCTGCCGCCGTCCGTGGCAGCCGTGAGCACCGGCGTTGTCGTGCCGGGCGGCGCAAAAGGCCTGCTGTCTGGTGGCATCTCCATCGCCCGTCGGAACACAGGAGTGCCTGGCGACGTGCACCCCACGCCCTTTGCCTCCACTGGCGACTCTGGCGCAGAGACCGCCAGGTCTGGCCCCCGGAGGCCTCCGCCGCCAGCGGCCTTGCTGCGGTGGAACCACAGCATGCGGAGCTTCCGCATCGTCGAGGGCGAGGACGCTGCACCATCCTTGCTGCCGCTGACGGGCGATACAACCGCCTGCGCCACCAGGCCATTGTCGCCCAGCGTCAAGAGCTGCGGAGTGGCTGCTGCTCCTGCCGCCTGTCCACAACCGCTGCCTGCGTGATCACGCCCGGCAGTCATTGCCAGTGGCAGGGACCTCCATGCGGAGGCAGGAGCAGTCGCGGCGCTGACGCCGGCAGTGCCGGCAGGGAATGACACCGGCAGCTCCAGCGGCTCCGCAACAATCTCCGGCGAAGCTGTGATCTCAGCAAACTCTCGGTCGCTTCTGTCGTCAGCGATTGTGAACACCGACGGCACGGCGGCAGCAGGGCCGGCTCCTGGTGGCGGGGTCGGCGGCGGCGATGACCACTGCCGCCACTCGCGCTCGAGCACGTCCGGATCGAGCGCCAGGAACTCCTCCCGCGAGCGCGGCACTGCCCACCGTTCAGACTCCGCCATGGCGCGACCGCTGCCGTCCTCACCTTCCTCCTCTTCTGCCACGGCGGCGCCAGCAAGCTCCGCCTGCGACACCACACTGGAGGAGCTCCTCGGGGAGGCGAACTGCTCCTCCACGTCCTCGCCGGCAACCGACACCGGCGCCTCCGCCACAGGCGCCGCTGCCGCTGCCGGCATCCGGAGGCGGAACAACGAGCTGAGGCCCCGGCCGACTCCGTCACCAATGCTGGCCTCCTCCCACAGCGAGCCGGCCCGCGCCTCTGTCTCCGGCTGCGGCTCGCCTCTGCCAGCGTGCTCCGAGGCGGCATACGACGACACGACCGCCGCCTCCGCTGTTGATGATGCCAGTGACGGGGACGAGGATGCCAGCGACGACGTCGGGGACGGGGGCATGTCGGCGCTGCCGCCGGCAGTCCCAAAGGCGCCGCCGTATGGCCCCTGCACCACGCTCTGCGGCGAGAGGTCGCGGGACGCCAGCAGCAGCGGCGGCCCGGCGGCCGCCATCGCCAGCTTTGCGCCACCTTGCAACGGCTTCAGTGGGCTCGTAGCCGCTGCAGAGGGAAGGCCGCCGGCCGTGTCAGTCCCGCTGCCAGGTGGGCTGCAGCGGCGCTCAAGCGGAGCAGCTAGCCATGGCCGGTGGAGGGTGGCGGATACAGCGAGCGAGCGTTGGTAGGCGGACCTCGGAGGAGGGCGCCGCAGGCGCCGCAGCGGAAGCGCGCGGAGCCGGCGGGGGGCTGGTGGAGGGCGGCGCGGCATGCGGAGCACCGGAACACGCGCAGCCACTCGGCCGTTGCGGGGGGCGGCGCCGCCGCCGGTGGGACGCAGGCGCCGGCCGCCGCCGCGTCCATCCAGGGCATGCCTGGTCTGCTCAAGCGGTGAAGGGGCTCGCGAGCCTTTCCAGGTGGTGGGCTTGCCGAGCGGCGGCACCGGCAGTGGTGGCGGGAGCGGAGGGGGGAGGAGTTGGGCGATGGGCGCAGAGAGGGCTGGTGAGGTGGAGGTGGGGGCTTGGCGCGGCTGCTGTGGGGGAGCGGGGGAGCGCCTGCCGGGCTGGACTGGGCGCCAGGCAGCGGGTCTGCGGGTCACGCCGGGGGCTCTCACATGGCGCGGCGGGCGTGAGGGGGAGGG
>WELB01000009.1:943712-961683 GCA_009602725.1 Spirogloea muscicola
CCTCGCTGCTGCCTCTGGCTCTGTCCAGGGGACCCACTTCCAGGACCCTAGCCTCTCTGATTTGCGGCTGCTTAGCAGGGGTTACTGAGTAATTTGTAGCTGCTTTCTTTCTTTGTGAGCTTTGGTTTCTTAGCGCTTCCTCTGGCTTCCTCTGGCCCCCTTCTCGTTCTTTGTTCATTCTTTTTTGGGCTGGCTTGTCCAGCCCCTATCCTCAATGGGCGAGCCCTTTCTTCTCCCTGCGCCGCCCCGTGCACATTCTCGACCCCCCCCTTCAAATCCAAATCCGCCGGACCACGGTCACCCTGGCGCTCTTCAACTTTTTTGTCATTCTTCTTTCTGGGCTGGTCAATCTCAGCCATCGCCCTTCTACTGGAAGAAGTCTTCTCTTCTCGTGCGCCGTCCCTGGTTCTCCTGCTTCTGTTGTCTTCTTCCTGAGTGGCCAATCATACGCCTGATAAACGTCAGTATTTCCACCGGAATATATGGTAACACAATTCGTAACCACTTTTTGAGTTCTTCCGTGCCAAACCAAAGGCGATAATAATAGACTGAAGTATAATTGCCATACTTTCGATCTTGTCGAATAGGACCTGCTCGAGCAGTGATACCCCACACAGTTTTCAGATAGGAAGACAGCGTCGACCTCCAGGTCGCGAAGCTTTCCCGGGAGATGTATTCTATTTGCATTCTCGATTATTGGAGCGAGCTGCTACTGCTTTTTTTTTTCTTTTTTGTAGACATAGGCTTAAAGCCATTTGATGAGTAACACAAAATAAAGGAGAAGGATATAAGAAGAAGAAAAGTATAAAGAACAAACTGATTGCTAATAATAAAGGTTTTTCACGGTCCATAGTTTTATACAAGATCCACTTTTGTGGTGTGTCAAAATACATTATTTTGACAAATCTTATATAGTAAAAGCAGCTGATTACACTGGCTACACAGCCAACTAATGCCAACAAATATGCTCCAGATCCTAAAGCAGAATAGAAAAGGTAAAATTTGCTACAGAAACCAGCAAGAGGAGGAATTCCAGCAAGTAGTGCACACATACTTGAAGCCCATATCAAGAAAAGCAAAGCCTGACCAGCCATCGCTCCCTACTTAAAAAGAGAGACACTTCCAGGATAGGGCGGTGGCTGGGAGAAGGCCAAAAGACTGAAAGAGTCTTTCTGTATAGTGGCTGGTTGTTCCAGCCCCTATTCTCAATGTCTCTTTCTGCTTTCTTTCCTGCTGCTCAAGTCTTTCTTGCTTATTCTTCCTGGTGCTTGCCTACTTGTGCGTATCAGCCCATTCCGGCCCGGTAGAAAGTAGTTTCCGCGCGCCGGAATGGGCTGATACGCACTTCTCTGCACAGCTGTCTATGTGCTTGTCTTTGCACTTCATCCTGCCCCGGTTCTGAGCTAGCGCCTAATGGCCCCTTCGTAATTTGGCCCCCTCGAACCTTGTCATAACTTTTCGGGCTGCCTTATCATAGCTCTTGCCCGCATCGAGAGAGCCACTTGTACTTGGCCACTCAAGGCCCTCCATCATTTAACACTCATTCCATCTCACTTACCTACGGCTGCTCAACGGGGTATTGAGCACCCAATGGCCACTTGAGGCGCTGTGTGCTTTTGCGCTTCGCTGGCCACTTCGAACTTCGTGCATTCATCGTCTGGGCTGGCCAATAACAGCCATCGCCTTCTTCTGGAAGACTCTTTCCGGCCCCTTCAGACCTTGTCCATCATTTTCGGACAGGGTTTTCACCAGATCCTTGCCCCCTTTGGATGAGCTTACTACTTTGCTGCTTTAGTCTGCAGGCCTCCTTCCTTTCTGCCTCTGGCTCTGGCCAGGGGACCCACTTCCAGGAGCCCAGCATCTCTGATCTGCGGCTGCTTAGCAGGGGTTACTGAGTGTCTCGTAGCAGCTTTGTTTCTGTTACTTAGCGCTTCCCCTGGCCCCCTTCTCGTACTCTGTTCATTCTTTTTCGGGCTGGTTGTTCCAGCCCCTATTCTCAATGGGCGAGCACTTTCTTCTTTTCTTTTGGGCTGGCCTCTCACAGCCTTCCTTATCTTGAAGGAGCTGTTTCTTTATTGGCCTGGCCTTTGCAGCTGAGTAGAGGTTATTGAGCTCCGTCTGCAAGAGCAGAGAGGGTAGTTTTTTTCTTGTGCCTTCCGGCCACATCAGACCTCGTCAAATCACTTGGGTAGGCCTCTCACAGCCACTTCCTTACAGTGTAAGTGCATTTTCTCCTGCGCAGCCCTGGCTGGACTTCTTGACTCTTGCTTGCGCAGCTCACGGCGTCCCACCGGTGGCAGGTCGACTTCAACGCCGCTAACTCGCTAGCGCCGGTGTTTTTGATTGCGCCTTTCAATTTCACTTACAGCCGTCCTTGGCCCACGCCTAGCATCTGCGAGCTGGCCGTGCTTTAGCTGCCGCCTCTAACTTTTGTCTGGGTATAGGCGGGGTGCCTCTCTCCCAGCTGCAACTTCATTGCTGCTGCTCACTCGTGGTTACTTAGCTTCCATTTGCAGTAGTCTCGTGTCTAGCTGTGTAGTCTAGGCGCCCTTTCGGCTCGTTGGGCCTTGTCTATTCTTTCTGGGCTGGCCTTTCTCAGCCCCTTCCTTCTATGGGAGAGCACTTAGCTGTTGTTGGCATCGGACTTGTAACCCCGCCGTTACGGACGCTTAACCTCGAGTCAAAGCTGAAGAGTAGTATCGGTGGCGCGGCCCAGAGACTCGACATTCTCCCGCGCCCCACTGACGGGCAAGTGACGCGCGTGCGACTGACGCGTGCGACGCGCGGGTGACGCGCGAGGTTGACGCGCGGTGTGGCGCGCCTGCCGGCGATGAGACGTGCTGGCGCGCCGCTTCTAGAAGAAAGAAAGTGCCCGCCCATTGAGAAGAGGGGCTGGCAAAGCCAACCCAAAAAGAATGGACAGTGTTCAAAGCCAAAGAAAGAAGTGCCGAAAAAGGACTACGCTACAAAGTGCAAGACGGTGCAGAGGGAGATGCAGATGGATGCTCAGTATCCACGTGTGAGCAACAGCAGATCAGAGTAATTCGGGGCAGGAAAAGCGGCATTCTGCCGAGACCCGGAAGCAGCAGCCATAGCACGGCCAGCGCGCGCGTGGACCGCATGAGCCAAGCATCTCCGACCTGGGGCTGCTTAGCAGAGGTTACTGAGTGATTCTCCTGTAGCTCTTTTATTTTTGTCCATTCTTTTTTGGCAGATTCTTTCCAACCCCCAACCCGACCGTTGGCGCGCCCGCGCTTGCCCCCCGCGCCGCCGCCGCCGCCGCCGCGGCGGCGGCGGCGGTCCTTTCGCCCCCCGCTGCCGCCGGCTGGCGAGCTGGCGCCGACGAGCTCATGGCCGCGCCAGGCCCCGGGGCTTCTTCGGGCGCCACGCTCAAGGCCGCGCCAGACCCTGCCCCCGCCCCTCTGGTTGCCTCGCCGCTGCCGAGTTCCCCCGGTCACCCTCGGCTGGGCAGCAGTTCCCCGTGCCTGCGCCAGCGACAGCTGCTCCTCCCGACGCTTCAAGCCCCGCGGCGGCGGCCTCGGGCGCCCCGGCCTCCTCTACCCCGGCGGGAGCCGAGCTCGTCCTCCCCTACCAAGCGCCTCCTGTCTTCACGGGCAGCGACGGCCTGAGTACGAGCGAGGTTCTGTCCCTTCGGCCATCCAACTCTTGGCGGCCGCGGCACCACCGGCCCTCCCTCCCCCTCCCGCCATCCCCCCTGCCATTGCTGCTTCCTCAACCTCCTCTTGCAGCCCCACAAGCGGTATAGGTCGAGTCGTCATGGCCCCCGTCAGCACGGCTCCCCCCGCTCTGTGGCACCTCCAACCCTCCCTCGCCCCTCCCGCCATCCCTCCTGCCATTGCTGCTTCCTCAACCTCCTCTAGCAGCCCCACAAGCGGTATAGGTCGAGTCGTCATGGCCCCCGTCAGCACGGCTCTCCCCGCTGTGTGGCACCTCCAACCCTCCCTCGCCCCTCCCGCCATCCCTCCTGCCATTGCTGCTTCCTCAACCTCCTCTAGCAGCCCCACAAGCGGTATAGGTCGAGTCGTCATGGCCCCCGTCAGCACGGCTCCCCCCGCTCTGTGGCACCTCCAACCCTCCCTCGCCCCTCCCGCCATCCCTCCTGCCATTGCTGCTTCCTCAACCTCCTCTAGCAGCCCCACAAGCGGTATAGGTCGAGTCGTCATGGCCCCCGTCAGCACGGCTCTCCCCGCTGTGTGGCACCTCCAACCCTCCTTTCCCCCACCCGCCCTCCCTCCTGCCATTGCTGCTTCCTCAACCTCCTCTAGCAGCTCCACAAGCGGTACCGGTCGAGTCGACATGGCCCCCGTCAGCACGGCTCCCCCCGCTCTGTGGCACCTCCGGCCCTCCTAGTATAGGGCGTCTTTTCATGTAGCCACATTCTTTGCGCTGCATTCTTTGCACTTTCTGCATTTTCTGCCTGAACAATGTAATGGCTTGAATTGGCCTCGCTTTAATTTCATGCGCACCGCGCGCCTTCTCTCTTTTGGCTGGCTTCTGCCAGCCCTTCTCTTCTATGGAATCTGGCCGCGCTTTCGCCTATGGGCGAGCTTTTTCTATCAGCCTAAGAGCCCTCTCGGGCGCAAGGAGCGTATCTCGGGCTTCCAGAAGGGAAGGCAGGCCACTCGCGAGCCGTGCTATGGGTGCTGCATCTGGGTCTCCCAGCTGCGAGTCACTCGGATTTGCTGCGCTCACTCGTGGGTACTAAGCTTCCATCTGCATCGTCTCGTGTCAGCTGTGTGGTTTTTTTTCTCGGCCCCTTTTGGCTCTTTGAATCTTGTTCATGCTTTTTGGGCTGGCCTTTCCAGCTTCTTTTTTACTCTTTGGATTTTGTCCATTCTTTGTGGGCTGACATTTGTCAGCCCCTCTGCTCTGTATGCGAGCCATTTTCTTCCCAGCTCCCTTCTCTATGGGCGAGCTTCTTTCCAGAGACCCCTGAGGAGGGTGGTACAGTAAGCACTAAAGATAGGGTTGAGACCAGGCTCTGGACACCCGGTCAGGATCAGTGAGGCCCATGATAGAGAGAGCCGCAGCCCTGCTGCCGCCTGCTGCCACAGCCCGTTCACGCAGCCCTGCTGCTGCCTGCTGCTGCACACCGTCGCTGCAGCCCGTCCCTGCCATTCGTCACCTGCTCTCCTGTGAGTAAACTGTCCCCTAAACTGTCCCCTTACGCAGTTGCTAGCCCATACCCACGAGGTGAGTCGCCTCTTGTCAGCGGCGGCACAGGGCATGGTGTTCCACTGCGTTGTATGTGTGGTGCTTCACTGTGCTGAAGTTTCGCTTCTAAACCACCAGTCCGACATCGAGCTCTGTGGTTTCGCTTCTAAACCACCAGTTTGACATCGACTGATTGCGGGCCTTCAGCTCCACATGCACCTAACATCGAGGTCAACGAACGGGTGAGGAAGTCCCAGGCATTGAAAATCCTTGAGGTGGAGGACAATATCACAGACTCCCACCACGCGGGGATGTCGATGGTGCCTCACACAGCACAAATCATGCCGGTATTTCCCGCACCCACACGGCGAGGTGCCCTGCCCACTAACTTGGCAGGCTGACGCGGCGGGCATGCCCAGCCGAGCGCCGTGGCTGACCTTGGCCGTCCCCAGTGGGATCCGCTGGTGATCCCGTGTTGGGGTGGCTATGTGCTGAGGTTCGACCACTGACCGCTCGTGTGTGTGCGGCGAGCAGAGAGTTCAATGCCTCAAGACCAGGGTCAGCTCCGGCGCTCGGCTGAGGCGCGCCCAGCCGTGCCAGCCTGTCAATATCGTGCCAACCTGACAAATCGAGTGGGCAAGGCAGCCTCGCCGCTTAATTGCGGGAGATAATGGCATGGTTTGTGCTGTGTGAGGCACCATCAGCATCCCGGGTAGGGAGTGCGGCCACTTATCTTACAGGTAATCCTGCCGCGTGGTGCAGTATGAGAAAGCCCCTAGGGCTTTCATTTCAATACCTGGGACTTCTTCACGCGATCGTTGACCTCGACACATGGCGAGGTGCATGCGGAGCTGAAGACCCGCAATGTCGATGTATGCATGAAGGGCGTTGATTTCGTTTCGAAGATTACAACCGACAATTTCAATCTTGATCATAAGATCGAAGGATCGGTGTTCAGTAATAGCATCCCGACCCCTATACACGCAGTCAGGACTTAGTACGTACTTGATGATTTGATCACTGGGGGTTTAGAAGCGAACCCCCAGCGCAGTGAAGCACCACGCAAACAATGCAGCGGAAAACCTTGCCCTGAGGCGCCGCCAACGAGCACGGCAACTCAACTCTGTCCCGGTAAGCACTTGTCCTTATTGGGAGCAGCCACAGTCTACTCACGGGAGAGCCGGTAAAGATCCGCAGTGACGGGCTGTGGCGACGGGCTGCAGCAGCAGGCAGCAGCAGGGCTGCGTCGACGGGCTGCAGCAGCAGGCGGCAGCAGGGCTGCGCCTCTCTCTCTCGTGGGCCTCGTTGATTTTCACTGGGTGTGCCGAGCTTGGTCTCAGCCCTACCTATCGTGCTTCATGTGCCAGAGGTCATTGGCTAGCCTTAAGGCTAGCCTTAAGGCCCACCTTCGTGAAGGCGGGCCCGACCAGGGGGGGTACTAGTGCCAGGAGGTTCGTGACAACCACGCCACGCGGCTTCGATCTGGAAGCTGCGCGCCCTGCGCCTCACACTTGCGTCACAGGCGCGTCGCGGCGTCGCAGGGAATGGCAGGTATGTACTGACTTCACAGTGTCACCTTAGCCACCTTAGCATAGGGCTTCATCCTAAGTAGCCCTATTTTCTGCTCTAGTATTTGCCCAAACAATGTATCGGTGTGCATTGGCCTCCCTTTCATTCCAAGCGCATTGCGCGCCTTCTCTCATTTTGCAGACCTGACCCCTTAAAGTCTCATCCCCCTTCCGGCCTTTTCTCTGACGGCCATTCGGACCAATCACAAGAGAGGTCGTTCACGTATCTCTGATGCGGAGTGGTGAAGCGGGATGGATGGTGAAGGGCAGGGTGAAACGACAAAATGAAGCACAGGAACATTACCGTCTTGAGCGCCACTGTGGCGTTCGATGCTGGGCACGGGAGTTTGGTCTAGTGGTATGATTCTCGCTTCGGATGCGAGAGGTCCCGAGTTCGATTCTCGGAACTCCCCAACCCCCTGCCCCGCAGCAATTATTTTAGTTTCTCATTCTGCTCCCCCAAGACAATGGGGGATGTGGGGTTCTACTGGGTTGTTGACTGGATCTTTGTGAGTTTGCATCGCAGACCGTTCGATGCTTTTATCCAACGGTTTATGCGCGGCAGGAGGCGTGGTATGATTCTCGCTTCGGATGCGAGAGGTCCCGAGTTCGATTCTCGGAACTCCCCAACCCCCTGCCCCGCAGCAATAATTTTAGTTTCTCATTCTGCTCCCCCAAGACAATGGGGGATGTGGGGTTCTGCTGGGTTGTTGACTGGGTCTTTGTGAGTTTGCATCGCAGACCGTTCGATGCTTTTATCCAACGGTTTATGCGCGGCAGGAGGCGCGGCGCACGTCGAGTCCCGGAGCCTTTAACAGAGGAAATGGCGCACGATGCCCTCGAGGTGACGGTTTGGCCAACCCGAGCGCATATAATGGTTGGCCACCCTCATATAATGTACTGAAAATGGAGCAATAGAAGAAAGTGCTCGCCCATAAAGAGAGGAGCTCGCTCACAGAGAAGAGGGGCTGGCAAAGCCAACTCAAAAAGAATGGTACAATGTCCAAATCCAAAGAGAGAGTTGCCGAGAAAAATTACACTACAAAACACTGCAAAACACTAGACGATGCAGAAAAAGTGGCACTCCCAATGGGCGCAAGGGCTGCGAAAAAGCAGCCCAAAAAGAAAGACTTGACAAAGATTCGGATGGGCCTACAAGCGATTGGCAGCTACAAAGGGGCCTGAAGATGATATGTCAGAACAGGGGGAGGATGGATCACTCAGTAGTTACGAGTGAGGAGCCTCAGATCCGACAAACTCTCTGCCGTATTGCAGAGGGAAGCTCAGTACCCGCGGGTGAGCGTAGTGTAGTCCTTTTTCGACATATTTTTCTGTTTTGGCTTTGGATATTGTCCATTCTTTGCCAGCCCCTCTTTTCTACGGAGATTTCGTGTATTTGAAACAAACGTAGGCCAAATGGCCAAGTACATAGGCAAGCACATCTAAAGATCTACAGAAAGTACAGCAGATTGACCCGCTCAGTAAGCACAGGTCAAGACATAAAGGTCACTAATCAATGCATTAGTACTAGATGCCAGAAACGAAGCCCTTCTGCCACCAACTAGAGCGGAAAGCTCGCCCAGCTTTCTGGTGCAAGGCACAGCCTGAGCACGCTGCAAACAGGCCAAAACTCGTCGTCGCAAGAGCGACAGATATGCAGCTGGCAAGCCCATCTCAGCCGGAAACACATCTGCACGTCGAGTATAGCCTAGACTGGCAATGTTTTGAAGGCGAGTGTGGAAACGAGGACCCAGACAGCCAAAGATGTAGATTGCCGCTGGCAGGAGCTGATCCCATTGGGGGTAATCGGAGTAGTGCTGCACGAGCGAGCACTTTCTTTCTTTCTGAGCACCATCAGGTCTGAGTAGCTCGCTGCAGGGAAAGAGGCACTCCGCCGAGACCCAGAGGCGGCGGCCATAGCACGGCCTGCTCGCGTGTGGACGGCTTAGGCAAGGGAGCGCTGAAACGATACCGCAAGGCGCATACGCAAGACTTGGGCGAGCGAACCGGCGGCGTTGAAGCCGGGCATCGCCCCTGGCAGACCCGGCAGCCGGCCAATGGCCTGACGGGCAAGCTGCTGGAGGAGATCCAGCCAGCGGCTGACGCAAGCCCCGTGTACATCTATCGCCAGAGCAATAGCTGGCTGGGGGCCTCGAGTACCCAATTGAGCGACCAATCTTCATGACCGCTTGCGCCAAGTTGCGTAGTGGCCGCTTTCAGTCTGCTAAATCTTCCGCCTTGCAACTGCAGACTACTACAGTCCTCCTGCGACTAGTCTTTCTGGGCTGGCCATTCACAGCCCCCGCACCCTTTTGGAAGAGCTTCTTTCACCTTGACTTGCGGCTGCTAACTAGAGGTTACTATATTGACATCTTTCGTGGTACTGCCTAATTGTGTGCTTCAGCACTTTCCGGCCCCTTTGGACCTAGACCATTATTTCCGGGCTGGCTTGTCACAGCCGTCACGACAAAGGATAGTAGCGTAGTGACCTTCAGTGGTCTCTACACTATTGGGCTCCTTCAGAGCGTGTCATTCTTTTGTAGGCTGGCTATTCACAGCCCTCGCCCCTTTCAGTGTGTTGCTTCTGCCCTGCTTCTGCTTCTGCTTCTGCTCCGGCCCTTCTGCTTCTGTCTTCTGCCTTTCCCACTTTTCTCCTCAGAGGACCTACTGCTTCTTCTTGAGAAGGTTCACAGCCGTGGCCACCTCTGCAAGAGCTTCTCATTCTCAATGCACTTCTGCACTAGCCTTCGCCTTAACAGTGTATTGGCTTACATTGTAGAAAGCGCGTACAAATTTAGAGCAGTGGCTGTGAGAGGCCAGCCCAAAAGAATGGACAAGGTCTGAAAGGGCCGGATGGCACAAGAAGCAAGGGACAAAACGCTAAGACTTCAGCAAGTAGGCTCTCAGTAACCTCTAGTCAGTAAATGGAGGTCATCATACTTCGGCGTAAAGACGTTGCATTGGCCTCCCTTCCATGATGGATTACTGATTGAGTGATGGAGGGCCTGAGTGGCCAGTACAAAGGCATGCACATTGAAAGATGTACATCACCTGCTGCTAAGCTGTCCCGCTCAGTAAACACGAGTCAGCACATAGAGGTTGACTGACACTGATGCCCGCTTACCTGACGGCTATTTCACACTTCCATTGCATGCGTAACAGCGCGCCTCTCTCTCTTTCCTTCAGACCTTGTCCACTCCTTTGGGCTGGCCTTTCCCAGCCATCAGTCAATCTGGCCGCGCTTTCTTCCTGGACGGGCTCGGGCTTCAGCTGGCGCCTCGGTCAGATCCGCTGTCGGTGCGGCTGTCGGGTGTGCAGAAGGCATACTGATCATACGGGGCGGAGGGTAGTGGGGCGGGAAGATCCGCGCGCATCAGCTACCGTCCGATGGGGGCCTCCGTTGCCGTCCGATGAGAGAATCGCACGGTTCGGGAGCGCAGGGTCCATCTGTGGGAGGCTTCCTCCTCGAGTCCCTCCAACCGTTTCGGCTGGCCTCGCCGCCGTTGCCGCCGCCGGCACTGCCGCCNTTGCGGCGGCCGAGCCGCCGCGCCGCCGCCGCCATGGCCGAGACCCAGCTCTCGGGTGAGGCACCGCCGCCGAATGCTGGGGCGGCTGGGCGGCGTGGCGCCCGTGTCCGCATATCGTGGCTCGGCAACCGCCGCTGGCCAGCTGCAGCCGGCCCTCCCGCCGCGCCGCGCGAGGGCTCTGAGATGCTTTTTCTTTGCCCGGCCACCGTCGCCGCCGAACGGCCTTGCCGCTTGTCCGCCCCGGTGACCTCTGGGGGACCCCCCGCCGCCCCTGCACGCTCATCTCCATGACGGCGACTCACTGCTTGGCACAATGTGCAGTGCCGACGGCGACGGCCGACGCGAAGCCGAGGAGCTTCACCTTCCCTGTATGTCAAGCCTGATGACCTCCCTGCATTGCGCGCGCAGAGGACTATTCGCTCGCCCAGCATCGCCGAAACGTCTGCTGGAGACATGCTGCCTGCAGCTCAGCCGCAGCGTCACCTGACTTGCAACCCCTCTGCCGGCAATGCAGCTTCCCAAGACGGCCCTACTGGTGCTGAAGATGCAGCGAGAGTTCCTTGACGAGGGTGGCTTCGGCTCCCTACTCGGGAATGACGTCTCGGCTGTCCGTGGAGTTGTCCCGCTCGTGAAGACTCTCATTGTCAGTAGGCCGCCTGCTTGCTGATACAGCGCTCGTGAAAATTTGACATTACAAACGTCATTGATGTCATTCTGAAGGCACAATGAGATCTGGGGTCGCTTGGCTTCTCACTGCCTCCTTAACTATCAAGTCATCCTGGCCAGTCCATCTTCTGAACTCCTTCGTGAAGTGAAGTAGCTAGCTTTGATCAACATAGGAGCTACTTCGTCTCCGTTGCACGACAGGCAACATAGGCATAGCTTGGAAATGACCAGCATCTGCTTACATTGCAGGAAGCAGCCAGGAAGGCTGGCTTGGAGGTCATCCACACCAAGGAGGGCCACAAGCCCGACTTGAGCGATGTAGCAGCGTCCAAGCTCATTCGCACCAGGGAACGAAGTACAAATGGAATTACTATTGGCAATGAGGTGCAGTATCATGTGCTTATATTGCAGTTGGGAGTAGCCTGTTGCTCAAGTGGTTGTCTTGATGCAGTTATCTCAGCAAGCACTGGCCACAGTTCCAAACATCAGAATCTGCCAGCATTTGTAGGGACATGAAGTAGTAGCATTGCTACTTGTAGAAGCTTCAATCAGGACAGGAAATCACACACTCCCCTGGCCTCTGATCTGCACACTGCAAATGTTCTTAGGGACCTCTTGGCCGTGTCTTGGTGCTTGGAGAACCAGGAAATGCGATTGTTGAGGATTGCAAACCTGCAGATGGAGAGAAGGTGAGCAATACAGCTAAACGCAGCTATCTGTAGAAACTCCTCTCCTGGGAAAGCCTGGTTCCGCAAAGCATGCGATGCAACAAAGAGCACAGGATGCCCGTTTATGGAGCTTTCAGAGGCACCTCTCTTTATTCACATCAGCACAATTGTAGCTAACTCTCAACCTGATCTTGCTACTACGCTTCTTTACTGCACATGAGGCCATCAAAGTACTGACTTTGCTGTGTCCTCGTCTGGCTCCCTTGGTTTGCAGGTCTTTGTCACTCCAGCCAAGAGCGTCCTTTTCAACTCTGGGTTGCACGAGTACCTCTTGTGCGTGATGTCATCCTAATCAAGCTTGTGCTCTTAGTATGTGATTTGTATTTGAAATATGAGCGCACATGCTAGCTTGACCAAGGTTGGTGCTTGCTTGAGGTGGCTGTAGGAAGGAAGACATCACGCATCTGATTTTGGCTGGGGTGACTACGGAGATTGGAGTTCAGCTGGTGATGCGGGAGCTCAATGATCGAGGCTTTCAGCCGTGCTTAGTCGAAGACTGCACAGCAAGTTACAATGACCAGTAAGTGCTCGACCTGCTAGGTTCATGCCAACGTCCTGAAGCAACAATGCCAGATTAAGTACAAGCTGACTTTTAATCTAACTGAAGCCAAGCACATAAATGCATCATCCGTGCAACCATGTGCAAGGACCTACTCGAAGCGGTGGCCGCCGCGCACAGCAAGCTCATAGCATGCGTTTTCGCTTGGTGCAACTCTCGATCAGCTACAAGGAGGTATCACTTGATATGATAATTGCGCAAGGTGGCATTATTGGCTGGACGTCAACCAATGAGGCTATACTGGCAGCCCTCATGTCTCCCACACCAGAGAAGGTACAGGAGACTTCTGCAATGTCATCAACTCTAAAATAGGAACAGATGCAGAAAGCCCAACTTTGACATCCAGCAATTGCTGCCCATGCTCTTCAGTCAAGCTGACTGAAGGCTCACTTGAGCTACTAAATACATTAACAGGTCGATTCATCAGAAGCATGCGCTAACACTGTCTTGCATACACTATTGTGTCTTTCACTCAGCTCCCAGAGAGGCCCTCCTGGATCAGCTCAGACGTGCCTACTGTGCTGAAGGCAGACCGATTCTCGGAGCTCGTGCAAGTGTCCGCTGCAATGGATTCCTCAGCAGTCACTATTGCAGATGCAAAGCCGAGCCCCTTCACCTTCCCAGTGAGTCTCATAAGAGAAGGCCAGGCAAGTACTTGTAAGAAAGCAATCTGCATCAAGCATCAAAGCCCTATCATCCTGAATGATAGTCCTTAATGAGCAAGCTCGCAGAAGCAAGACAGTGTCAAAGTGATACTGCCCTTCTAAGTTTGTTGACATAGTCCTGCAGTTGGGGAGGACTGCGTGCATTGTGATCGACATGCAACGGGATTTTATACTGGAGGGAGGTTTTGGCTCAACCTTGGGCAACAACGTGAAGCTGCTACAGTCCATCGTGCCAACTGTTGCATGGCTTTTGGTGAGATGCTTAGAATGAGAATGGTTGTTACGGCTCACTACACGGATGTCACTTATTCTTGGTGGTCTCTCCTCCTCAACTAGCACCCGTGCACAGCCCTTCATTTCCGCATCTGAGCTTAGGACTCTGCTCCCCCGGTGCACGCAGCAAATCTGCCGCGAGTATGGCATCCACCTGGTACACACACTTGAGGCTCATTTGCCAGACCTGAGTGACTGTCCATCAGCCAAGCTCACTCGAGGACAGCTTCCAGCAGGCCTACGCATTGGCGATTCGGTCTTCAACTGGCCCTGCGACTTGTCAAGCGAGCAGTCCTTTACATTCAACTGCACACACCCGTATCAGATTAAGTCATGCGAGCAAGTCACAAATAGGATGCCATGCTACTCAAATTCATTATTTATCCTTGTGATCTGCGGTATCATCAGTTTGTATGCAGGAATTGCCAGATTGTGACAGCGTGACCTATCTTCCACGCAGGGTGATATGGGTCGTATCTTGGTGCAAAGAGAGTGGGGCAACGAGATCCTGAATGACAATGCTCCTTTGCCGTCAGAGAAGGTCTGCTGTCATCTCTGCACATATGCTTGCATGGCATCTCATAGGGTTTATGGGCAGCAGGCGTTTATTTCTCGATTTTATGCAACTAAGTGATCAATCATTCGTACCACACTGCAGGCCATGTTCAAGCCGGGGAAAGGAGCATTCTTTGGAACAGATCTACACCACTTCTTGAGGTAGTCGGAGTCTGTCGTCATAGAAAGGGTGGTTGGCCTGTGCAGCATGCACAAGCTGCATTTGGACGTGTTCCACTTGGCATGCAGTGCAGAATGTACAGCCAGTGAACAGAAGCTGGTCCTTTCACGTATTGCTCCTCAAAGCTCTGCAATTGCCGCAGCCAAACACGCCAAAATCGTGCTCAGAGAAAAGGGTGTCACGCACTTGCTTTTTGCTGGCGTGACTACGGAGGTCTGCGTACAAACAAGCATGAGGGAGGCCAATGACCGAGGCTACCACTGCCTTATGGTGGAGGACTGCACAGAGTCGTATTTTCCTCAATTTAAGGCTGCAACAATTCAGATGCTCACAGATCAGGTTGACCTCCTTGCCTAGAGAACATAGTGGGCTGCCATCCTACCATTCAGCAGCGGGTGCATAGTACATTAGGTTATATGCAGGTAAACTGTCAGTGATATGATTGACCTGCTGAACCACTTGTTTTGTATGACCGTATGGCGAATGACCCCTATCTCGTCTTGCAGGGCGCCATAGTAGGGTGGTCATCAACCTGTGAACAACTGCAGAAGGCTCTAGCGGTGGCTCAACCAGGAGTTGCATCTGCTCCCCTGCCAACTCTCTCAGGCGATTTTGAGGCCCCTCCGGCACCAACAGGTGAGACCCTTAACGAAATCATCTAGTTGGCTTCCTTGCTCGATTATAGCGAGATACGGTTGATCTTGAGGAGCCAAGATCACTATCTCGACTGGGCCACATGGGTGGGCCACATGGTGGTGAGAAGCATACATGTGGGGCTTTCGTTGACTTTGCGTCTCTTTGCCTTTCTGCAGAGTCCTGATGAATGATAGTGACTATTACTGTTACTGAGATCTTCTTCCAGGAAGGGGTGCGGCTGTACATATACCTCGATCTGCACCTTCGACTACCACAATGCCTGAATCAAGTCAAGGGGAAGCTGTGCAAGCAGAGCAAGAGATGCCCGCTGCCATTCGCATGGCCATTGAGCAAAAGGCGGCTGCCACAGCAGCTGGGCCGGATGCGGAAGTACGGGATCCTTCCTTCTTGGCTTGGGAGCAGCAGCCCAAGGTAATAGGTCAAGAAAAGCTGCCGTCTGTGTCAGAGAGGTCTCAGTCTGGCGCCTTCACGGATGTGCCACTTGGAGACAAGCCAGCTGCTGATGCGCCTGAGAAGACGCCCTCGGCATGCAACTGCACCATGCTGTAGCAGGTACCTAATCCCCCTCCCCACCCTTACACCCCACTTCCGGACACCATGCTTAGCCCTGCTAGCTAATGGTGAAATTTGCTTGTGTTGGCGGTGCTGGGCGCTCTGTGCATCACCTTAATGCCCAGTGGCTGTACTCCTGCCCTCTTGGCCCCATTGCTTTGAGCCCTCAATCACTTATAATTGTATAGTTGCCCAGATGTTGCACTCTCGATAGCATGACAGTCTTCCAGGCCAGCTAACCACATTGTTCAAACGAGGCCCTGCAGTTGCTGCAGCTGTGGCTACTTAAGAACACACCCTGACCCTGACCCTGACCCTCTCTCGCCAGTTTGAAAACATAGAAACGATAGCCGCTGAGATTTGCTGCAAGCCGATGCAGAGAGCATGGGCCTCCCTCTGACATAAGGTGCGAGGCTTCTGTCAGCCTGTTGTATCTACGCTATACTGCCTGTGGACAGAGGTGTGACATCCCTATATGGACGGTAGGTGGTCAGCCAACAGAAGGAAGTGGCAAGAGCAGCCAAGCTGGAATAGCATGGGCGAGCCGTCCTTGACAACTGACTGGTACCACAGTATTCGAGCAGCTTGCTTAGGTGATGCTTCCACTGAGTGCACTCCGCTACCTTTGGTTAACTGGCATGCCCACAGACAGTGCCATCAATCGCAAAGATCGCCTCTCTGCGGTCACAGATTGCACAGACTTTATTCGCCAGCGCAGATGGCCTAGAGCAGGTTGTGGGCCATCGAGCCAATCAAGCCGAGCGAACAGGGGGTGGTCAGCATGACACCGGCATTGAGGCCAGGGGACTGCGAGGCCAAGAGATGAGGGAGGCCGGCGTGGCCCGGTGGGCGAGGCAGGTGGGCGGGAAGCTCGGGACTCTTCTGGGCGAGTAGTGAGGTGGCCAAGCAAAACGTAGTAATGGAGGATCAGGGAGACGAGCACTTCTAAGGGAGGCGGTACCTGTAGGTCTTCCAGATGGGCTAGTGCTGCCAAGGGCCAGCCCACAAATGGCCAGCTAGTAATCAGTGGACACAGCCTTGATATATGGATAAGAATTGAGCTGCGGATGCAGGATGTAGGGGGTCGGTCGCGGTCGGTGGGCCCACCACTTGGCTTTTTAGGAGCTCAGACCTTGTCCATTCCTCTGGGCTGGCCTTTCCCAGCCACCAGTCAATCTGGCCGCGCTTTCTTCCATTTTAGGAGCCCGTGGGTCCCACGTGGCCAAGCTCAGGTCACGTGGGCCTCTGAGGGGGGCTTGCGCTGCCCGGGTGGGCTGGGAACCTTTTTGTTGCCCAGGCTGAGTTGGGTCCGGGCAGCTCCGCAACATGAACATTGTTCTCCTCCGCCGGGCAATTGTGGTGATCACTGAGAAGAGCGAAGAAGGAGCCCCGCTTTTCCAGAAGGCCCAAAGGGAGTGTGTATTGAGTGATGGAGGGCCTGAGTGCCCAAGTACAGAGGCAAGCACAATGACAGCTGTACATCACCTGCTGATAAGCTGACCCGCTAAGGAACCACGAGTCAGTACATAGAGGTCGCTAATTGATGCCCGAAAACCGGACGTCAGTTGACAAGCACTTGTACCACCAGCTAAGGCTTGACCAGCTTTCTGGTGCACAGCATGAGCCTGAGCTCGCTGCAAACAGGCTGACACACGATGTCGCAGAAATGACAAGTAGAGGGCCATGAAGCGAAGGACAGAAGTGAGCTCATCCAAAGGGGGCAAGAGGGCTTTGAAAGATGGATGTATGCGGTGTCCCGACGTTGCCAAGGAAACAGCTCTTCCAACGTAAGGCAAGGGTACAAGGTCAGGGGGAGCAGGCCAATTGCAACGCTGTCGGCTCTCCCGCCCATGTATATCGCATGCGCCACTCAGTATCTCTGCTAAGGTCAATGGCACATGCGTTTCATCTGCGTGCCGGTCGCGCTTTGACTGCAGTCTCTGGCTATGGACACTGAACCCGCTGCCCGGAGACTAGTTTCTCTGACCTGCGGCTTCTCAACAGGGGATCCTGAGCACCCAGTGGCCACTTGAGTCGCTGTGTGCTTTAGCGCTTTTCTGGCCCCTTCAAAGTCTGTGCAGTTTTTACTGGGCTGGCCAATCACAGCCATCACCCTTTACTGGAAGAGTCTTTCTCCCTTGATGTAAGGTCATCAAGAGGAGGGCGAGGGCTGTGAAAAGCCAGCCCGAAAAGAGTGGACAAGGTCCGAAGAGGCCAGAAAGCGGTGAAACACACAATAAATCAAGTACCACGAAGGATGGTCATCTAGTGAGAACAGAATCAAGGACAGAAAGGGACCGGCAGCTGCTAGTCTTCTGACTTGCGGCTGCTGACTGAAGTTTCTGAATGACCATCCTTGGTGGTACTTGCTTGGTTCTGTATTTCAGCGCTGTCCGGCCCCTTCGGAACTTGTCCAGTCTTTTTGGGCTGGCTTTTCACGGCCCTCGCCCCCTTTTCTTGGGATGAGCTAAATTGTCGCTTCCTTCTGACGTCAATATTTCGGGTTAGCACTTCACAGCCTTCCCCCTTTGGGAGAGCCACTTCTGTGTTGAGGGACCCGAATCACGCACCGCGTCGCTGTGGGAGTTCGGGTGGCGAGATCGGAGGGAGGGAGCAAGAGAACGAGAGGGAGAGAGAAGGCGCGCGGTGCGCATGAAATTAAAGCGAGGCCAATTCAAGCCATTACATTGTTCAGGCAGAAAATGCAGAAAGTGCAAAGAATGCAGCGCAAAGAATGTGGCTACATGAAAAGACGCCCTATACTAGGAGGGCCGGAGGTGCCACAGAGCGGGGGGAGCCGTGCTGACGGGGGCCATGTCGACTCGACCGGTACCGCTTGTGGAGCTGCTAGAGGAGGTTGAGGAA
>WELB01000009.1:964598-996642 GCA_009602725.1 Spirogloea muscicola
CCACACGGCGGCTCTCGCCGGCCGCCGCTGGCGGGGCATCCTCGCCGGCGGCGGCGGCGGCGGCGGAGGCGGCGCCTAGCGCTGACGCCGACGAGTGCGTGGAGGAGGCGGCGGGCGCTGCGGATTCCATGGCTTCCGCAGGCGCCAACAACGCAGCTGGCGGCGAGAGCCGGCTGCTGCCGTCGCCGCCCGCCAAGCGCCCGCGGCCGGCGCCGGAGCTTCCGAGCTCGGACTCGGACGCCGCCACGTGAGCTGCGCCATCGCCAAACCCTGTGTTTAGATCAAATTTAGGGTGGAATTGAACTACTGAGCTCTTCCAAAGGGGGCAGGGGCTGTGAATGGCCAGCCCAGAAGGGATGAGCAAGGTGCTGAGGCACCCAAATCTGTAAAATATTTGATGCAATGAACTTGAAGCAGTGAAAAAGAATGGCAGAATATTTCGATAGTACTAAATACTGGAAGAGTTTTTTCAATACAAAGGGTCGACGGGCGCCAAACAGCTATGCAAGAGATGGGACTTGCTGCAGCCTTGGTAATCACAGCCTTTGTGATTCAAGTTATTCTGACGATGTCGCCAAACGATGGCCATGACGGCCTTTCAGGCACGCGCGGTTCGTCGACAAGCTTCTGGCGCGCTCCGACGCGCAGGGGAAACTGCTGGAGCGCGGCGCCGCCGCCGGTCAAGGCTCTGGCCCGGGCGGCGTGCCATCGGTGGAGAAGTACACGCCGCTGGAGCTCCAGGTGGGCAAGCCGGTCCCGACAGCGGGGCTGGAAGTCGCCGATGCTCGCGCCATGGCATAGATAGATGGCCCGGTGCTGAGCCAGCGGCGGTCGTGGCGGGGCCCAGGTGCTGGACCTCAAGCGCCGGTACCCAAATGTCCTTCTCATGGTCGAAGTCGGATACAAGGTCTGTTAGCATAACCCAATTGCATTGCCTTAGGCAATCCTGCATCCTGAGCCTTGCGCTAGTGTGAGCAGTGCCACCGGTCGCCCGCCAACTTGCCCAGCTGCGCCTGCTGTTTGCAGTACCGGTTCTTTGGGGAGGATGCCGAGACGGCGGCGCGAGTGCTTGGCGTCTTTGCCTACTACAGCCGCGCGTTCCTTACGGCGTCTGTGCCGGTGTTCCGCCTCCACGTCCACGTCCGGCGGCTCGTCGAGGCCGGCCACAAGGTCGGCGTGGTGCGCCAGACGGAGACCGGTGAGCGGGCGAGCGAGCCGGCACCCGCTTCCTCGCCAGTCTGGTCGGGCCCCCATTGCTGGCATTGGCTCAGCAAGTCTAGCGGCGGCTCTGACGTTGTCATCTGTTGTTCGGTTGCCTGCAGCGGCGATAAAAGCGCATGGCGACAATCGCTCGGGGCCATTCACGCGCGGGTTGTCAGCGCTGTACACGGCCGCCACCCTCGAGGCTGCTGAGGACCTCGGCGGCAACAGCAGCGACGCTGATGCCAGGGGCCGGCTGACCTCCTACCTGGTGTGTGTTACGGAGCGGCCGCTTGCCAGCGGCAAGGGCGACTTGCCGCAGAGTCCACGTGGCAACAGGGTGGCGGACGTGCGCGTGGGCCTGGTCGCCGTTGAGGCTGCGACCGGTGACGTCGCGTTTGACGAGTTCAACGACCGAGCGGCGCGGCCTGAGCTCGAGGCGCGCCTCCTCGCGCTGGCGCCCGCCGAGCTGCTGCTGGCGGAGCCGCTCTCGGCTTCGACTGAGAAGGTGCATGCTCACTTCTTCTTCAGATGGTATCGAGGAGCAGCATGCAGCATGGCTCTGCATAATGCGCTTGAATGCGAGGTTGCATGGTCAGGGCTTAGGAGAATGATAGGATAAGGATGATAGTCAAAGACTGATCAAATTACATAGGAAGAATATGATCAAGAAATCTCGGACCCTGTGGCCTGACTGCTGACTTTTTGTTACTAACATTACATGTCACAATGTATCTTGGCGCACCGCAGGTCCTTGCAGACTATGTTGGGCCCTCGGCCCGCGTGCGCGTGGAGCGCGTCCCCCGGGCACGTGTTGCCGATGGTGGAGCGCTCGCTGAGGTCGCCTCCTTCTATGCAGACGGGGCGCCAGTAGCAATCAGCAAGGGAGCCCCCGGCGATGGTGGCAACGGCATTGACAAGGGGCTGCAGGTCTGCGTCCAATCCTCTGTCGTTGCCTATGCAGCTGACAAAAACTGTATGGCAATACCAGAGTGAACTTTTTCCGTTCGCTGGACAATTGAAGCTGCAATCGGTAAATGTCAAGATCAAGCGCTGACTCCATCGTAGCCCCCTAAGAGTGTGAACCAAGGGCTCAAGATCTGAATGAGGTGGCACTGTTGGAAGGTGTATTAATGAGGACATGAAGTGTTAAAACTTTGGGCAGGGGCTGACTACGGAAGGATGTGGCTTCTGCGCTTGGGCATGCACTCCCGCAGCTAATCATGCAATTATGTCAACACTCTTTCATTGAAATCCTGCTGTGGGACTTCCTGCTGTGGTGTTAATGTCTGATCTTAAGCTAGCTAAGCATCCAGAGTCGCCGCGCTTGTGCACTCTGTAGGCTATCATAGCAATGCCGGAGCTGGCCGTCCAGGCGCTGGCGCTCGCTGTGGCCCACCTCCAACAATTTGGCCTGCAGGACATGCTGCGCCTCGGCGCATCCTTCCGGCCTCTGTCTGTCGGTGGCGAGATGACTCTTTCGCCAAACGCCCTCGCTCAGCTTGAGGTGCTTTGAATGCCTGTCGTGCTACTGGACAGAAAGTTGCCTCAACAGCAACAATAAAATGAGATGGATTCAGAACAGCATTACTGTGAACTTTTGTCAACACGTGCAATGAAACAAATGCTTTGCTTGAGCTTTTGGCCAGGTCCTGCGGAACAGCCTTGATGGGCAGGAGCATGGCTCTCTCCTGTGGCTCCTCGACCACACTTGCACGCCTTCCGGTGGGCGGCTGCTGCGCCACTGGGTGAGTTTTCCAACATGTGAACTCAATGTCAGCCCCTTATCAATATCTTGGATGGAACTCAGAGCCCAAACTCAGAACTTTCAATCCTGAATCATTTGCTGGCTGATGCTTATTGTAGGATGTTATAACCATAGCAAGCTCTGCCAGATATTTTGACGGTAATGCTTTGCACCGAAGGCGCATGAGCTGAAGCATGCACTGCCAGATACGTCTGCTAGCTGGGGGAAAAGGCTCAGCGACGATCTTTTGGTGTTGGCTATAAGCGTGTTCTGCTTGTAGTACCACCAGTGGCTATCTGAACTCCAATAGTGCAGACCTGCAGGTAGTCCTTGATGTATTGGCTGCTGCATTGTCATGCATGCAGGTGACGCACCCTCTGCAGGACCAGATGCAGATCGAGGACCGGCTCGATGCCGTATCGGAGCTGTTGGCTAGCCTCGGCAGCGTCAGCTCAACGGGGCTCAGTGAGGGCTCTTACCCAGGTAGCGGTAAGGGCGGGGGCATCGTTGGCGCTGCCAGCCGCGGGCGGGGCACCGCCGCCGTTGCCGCTGCGGGCCCTTGGGCGCTCGTGCCCGAGGTGCTGGCAGCACTTGGTCGTGGCTCCGACGTGGAGCGCGGCATCACGCGCATCTTTCATCGGACAGCAACTCCTGCTGAGGTCTAGACCCACAAACGCAAACTCAAAGATGGACAAGCTGGACCTCTCACATCCCATGCTCAATAACTTCCAACAGGAGTCACATGCGTAGGATGCAAGGTGCAGAATAATATGTGAATAATAAAGTCTGCTGTTGCCTGGTGGTCATCTAGTTATATCTTGGTCTAAGAGCTGCTATAGTTGCCATGTTTGCTGGCTCGTACGTGTCCAATGCATGAAGTAACATGCGCTTCTGACTTTCTTCTCCTTTTGTGCAGTTTGTGGCTGTCATGCAAAGCCTGCTCTCTGCGTTGAAGCAGCTGAGCCGCATACGGCCAGCCGCAGCTAGCAACGACGCCGGCGCGCCTGAGGTCGATGCACTGGAGGAGGTCAGGGGACCGCCGAACGGCAGCTTCCGACAGTCGCTCCTGTCGCGGCTCCTGGCGGCTGCAACGCCTGTGACGGTGCGGCAGCACGCAGCAAGGCTGCTGTCAGCCCTGGACGCAGAGGCGGCGAGCCGCGGCGACAAGCTCTCGCTGCTGATCACGACTGGGGGCAGGTTTTCCGCGGTATAGACTTTTGCTCACACCACCTAAGCCTCATAGGCCCATAATTAAAGCCTTGAAGTAGTTATTACATTCTATTAAGCTACCTCTGTCGATTTCAATGTGTGGACCAGGTGGCAACGACAAACTCCAGCTGCCCTTGTGCAATGCAATATGTCTGTCCTTATGGACCACTGCATGCATATGTGGCAATGGCAGGTTGCAAGGTGCCGTGAGGGCATCAAGGCTGCAGAGAGCAGGCTGAGCGAGCTGCTGCCCGACCTCAGGAAGCTGCTGCGGAGCCCCTCACTTGAGTTTGCGACAGTGTCGGGCGTGTTGTACCTCGTCGAGGCACGTGTTACTGCAGAAATTGTGTTGTATTCTAGATTTTGCAAAGTGGTTATGCAACGTTGGTTGCTGGAGGCAGTAGCCCAAGCACAGACTCTTAGCAGAGGCACGGCATCTTGCTGGCCTCATCTTATGTGGTCTATTTGAAGCAACTCAGTGTAGCTGTTATCTCCATGCTTCATTTATGCAAAGTAGAATGTCCATTAGCAGCACCTGATGTGGTTTATGGCGGGGGAAGCTCAGGTGCCCGTGGCGCAGCGAGTTCCTGGGGATTGGATCAAGGTGAGCAGCACGAAGCGGTGCAACCGGTACCATCCGCCGGTGGTGCTGGCGGCCTACAACACGTTGGCGCTGGCGCGCGAGGAGCTGCTCGCTGCCTGCAATGCAGGCTGGCACGAGTTCCTGGGCGAGTTCGCTGGGCTGTATGCGGACTTCCGGGGCGCCGTCCGAGCGCTCGCCGCCCTGGACTGCCTCCACTCTCTAGCCCTGGTGGCCAGGAACACTGTGAGCCTTGGCATTTAGAGCCTTGTTTGGAAATTCTCATTGCACTCATAAGCCTCAAATTGCATGTATCTAGACTCTTGGAGCAACAAATTTCTTTGTCACAATACAGTGAGCTCACTCTCAGGGATCCATATCTGCAGGGCTATGTACGACCTGTTTTTGCTCGTCATGACGAGCCAGCCCAGCTTATCATCAGAGAGGGCAGGCATCCGGTAAGCCTCCATGAAAGCCTTCAAATTCCAGAGCTATGCGGTTCACTTAATCAGCTCATTCCCGTACAAATGCAGGTCAATACAGCCGCAAAGAGAGGAACAACAGCAATTGTCCAAAGCTCTTGCTCTCTGTCCAAGTACTTTGCTGCTGGCCTTTCAGGTGTACAAGAGTCACATTTACAGGCGGCAGCAATTTCCTTGGGCAGGTCCTGGAGGCGCAGCTGGCAGAGCGCTTCGTGCCGAATGACACGCTATTGTTGGGCGAGCGTGAGCGCTGCCAAATCATCACCGGCCCCAACATGGGCGGCAAGAGCTGCTACATCCGCCAGGTGGCCCTGATTGCCATCATGGCCCAGGTATGCTGCCACTCTCTCTTTTCATGTAGATTGATGAAACTTGGTGCTGAATGGCATTCAGCATGTCCTGCGAGCCAGTACGTCAAGATGTCATCATCGTATTGCTATGCTTGTTGATTACACCCGAATGCTCCAACAACAGTAGAGACTTCGTTTTGTCTTGATGTCTAGATGGGTTGCTAAATACATTAGGAAACCTGTTGAAACTGCAAGGCAAAGCAAGTTACTGAGTTATAGTCACCGTATCGCTATCGGACTTGAACCGATGACCAAAAGGAGCACGATTTTGAGTCTGCCATGGTGTGCCCCGTCAACAACTTCATGTTACATGGGGCAGATTGGGTCATTCGTACCTGCCACATCAGTCAAACTGAGGGTGCTGGACGCCATCATGACGCGGATGAGCGCCTCAGACTCGCTCCAGCGCGGCCGGAGCACGTTCCTTGAGGAGCTTGGGGAGGCGTCCGACATCTTGCGGCTGGCAACAGGGCGCTCGCTTGTCATCTGTGATGAGCTCGGGCGCGGCACGTCAACGCACGACGGCGTGGCCATTGCATTCGCCACACTGCAGGTCCATATCATCTATAATGTCAGTCTATATGGTTGGGACAGCTTTCTGTTGACTTAGTAACTTCTGTTGGATAGTAGAGTCTTCCTTCGATTGACTCCTCACTGTCAATAATCTTTCCTCGTTCACGAGTTCGTGGTAGGGCATTGACTGTGTATCCTTGTTGCTTGCCACGCAGTATCTTCTTGAGACAACGAAGTGCTTGACCCTCTTCGTGACGCACTACCCAAAGATCTCAGAACTGCAAATCGACTTTTCCAAGCAGCTAGGCTGCTACTATGTCTCCTTCCTGGCAAGCACAGCGAGGTCCAACGGAGCCTCGACGCCTGAGGCCAATGCCGCCGATGACAGCGCTGGCGATTCGGGCCGTAATGCAGGGGCATCGGACTCCGTCACGTTCCTGTACAAGCTGGCGCCTGGGGTTGCACCTAGGAGCTTTGGCCTGCACGTAGCGCGGCTTGCTGAGGTCCATCCCAGCCACACCATTCTTGCACTTTCATCATGATCACACCCAGATTGGCATCCTCCAGCGTGTGTGGAGATCAAGCTTAATGTGCAAGTCAAGGTACTAGAAGTTATCATACTGTTTCTCAGCACTACTGCAATGGTCTGTGCAGATACCGGAGACCGTGGTGATGAGGGCCGCAGATATGGCACTGAAGCTGGAGGACGAGGTGGGAAAGAGAAAGACGGAACTTGGCACCATGAAGCTTGAGCCTAGGGAGGTCGCTGTGCCCACCTATCACACTGACAGTGCTGAACATAGTGAGGATCCACAAATACGTGCAGAGTCAGGGGTGTGTGGATCTAGTCGAGGATGTCTAGCAGCTGTTGCTGATCAGGTAGAGGGCCCTGGCGTCAGCGACATAGTGCGAAGTCTTGTGAAGCTTCGAACGTCCTTCGGTGCGAATAGAAGCGAGCAGAGCTTACAAAATTTAAGACAGCTGCAGATGGATATATCAAGGACTAATTGCTCCTACAGTTGACCAATTTCACGTTTCATCCTCTATCCTGTGTCCTAGCCGCTACTGTTACTGCTGGGCAACTACTGTCCTCACAGATGCCTATAACGGGATGGCCAGTCAGTTTCGGCGCACCATTGAAGTCAGCATATTAATTAGTAAAACATAGTGGACATTCGCCCAAGTGCAGACTACAGACTTCGACAACTGTCATCTAGCTCCTTGGGCGTGGCACCTGATGTTGCTCGTTTTCGAATTGCAAAGCCGTGCAGCAGGTCGTGCTTATCAATTTTATGTACTACCCAGCTTGTTCAAGAAGAAATACGTCCTGCTCATGCTGAAACAACGCAGAGCCTGTCCATCTGGATCCATTTGTAAGCCGAGCGGTCCTGAATTGCGCGCACTACACTGGCAGCCGCCTCCATGGTGCTATGCAGTGGTGCCAGCTTCCGCTCAGCCATCTGGCGAGCTGCTGAATCCTCAATCTGCAGCAGCAACAGCAGCAGAATCACCAGCAGTTCCATATTTAACGTCCTTCCGCTACAACAAGCAGATTATGAAAATTGTAAAGAAGTACTGTGTCTCTACCCTTTCGGTGTGTACTTTACTGTACAATCTGTCTGCTTAAAGACTCACCTTGTTAAGAGTTTGCAATGGGTCAAGCAATCGTAGGAAGTGCGAGAGTTGCTTGTAGAGATCAGCCTCTGAGTAGTTGCGCACCATCCGGCCCGTACACCTGCAACTTAGCAACCTGATAGTAAGCATATTCTGACCCAGTCTATCTGAGATATGTGATGTAGCTAACAAGTCCTTACAACTGGCCTCGTCTGCTTGGGCACCTGGGGTAATTGGGACATGCTGCCCCCTTGGAGGGACCCTGCCCTCCGAGCACGCGGAGGGATGGGCTCCTTGAAGTGCTGCCACACAGCTCCTCGTCACACTAATTGACAGGAGAGGGTGCACTAATCGTCAGGGTCCTACAAGCACCTACTCAGAGATCCATCACTTACACAGACATCACAGCAAGTCTTCTGTGAATGACATATAATAATGTAAGAGCTGTACATCTTATAGTGATGCTGATTTTGTACCCTTCACCTCAGATTCCAAAAAGACTGTGCATGCAATCATGAATCTGCAACCTTTGGGTTTTGACAAAGATGATGCAGAATGCTTACAATCATCCGTGCATCATAGTAGCGAGCCACGAAGTCCTCTGCCCTCCTCTTGACCTGCACAGCACAGCCCAGCTTCCACAAGGATGTATTCTCGACCTTGCATGTCAACTCGCACCAGCATGTGCTTCACTGGAAGTCCACATACCGCAGGATCGATCATTCTATCGGTTTTGCATATGACACCTCCCGAGCTTGAACACTACAGAGTTCCTGCCTAGCAACCCCTCGATTGTGTGGTCTGACGGGCTTGCTGTGTATTGCCCATGTCTTTGCAGAAGCTTGACTAACTTCTGCTGCTTACGAAGGAGCTCAGTCCAGGAGTCCTCTCAGTTGATTATCCTACCTGGTTTGCCAGCATGGCAGGCGAAAGCATGGTAGGGGGCCCGGATGCATGGTCTGCTGGGCACCGTGGGCAGCGCAGCGGGCTACAGCTGCTGCTGGCGTCCACCCTGCCGGGCAGCGGGGTGACGGGTGACCCGTTGGAGGAGTCGAGGTGGGCTGGACAGGAGGAAGAGCTTGAGGAGGGAGGGGGAGAGGTTGTGAATGGGAATTTCAGGCTGCATCGTGGGCACACCAGCTCAAGTGGCTCGCAATGGCGATACCTGCAGCAGTGGTGAGACACTCGAGGCTGGGAGTCAAGAGGAGTCCACCATAAATTCCAGAAAGCTCTTGCTCATACAGGTGCATCTATAGTAATACTTATATTTAGCAATTTTCACAAGCTGGTCAATGATGATGCAGCAGGATGCTGCAGGAGAGGAGGGCTACAAGCACAGCGTTACCTCTCATCATCATCGAGGCTGGCAGCCGAGGTCAGCAGGGCGTCCTCCTTGGCGCTGTGCGTGGAGGCTATACTCTGTCTGTGGAACTGCATGCAAGCAGGACAAGGTCATCAGCTCACATGGTTACACCAGTCACGTGTACAAAGTCTCCTCTCGAGTCCCTTTTAGTAAGAACTGGCTGCCGCTATTTGACTGCATCTCAACTTCACAATCTATGATGTGGTAGATTACAGGCTTACCTTGGTCGCGTCCAAGCCCAAGCAGTCTGCCAGACGAGCTGGATCGGTGCCCTCAATGGGCGCGCAGAGCCTTGACACCACAGGGTGAATCTGCGGCAGTTTCATTGAGTCCAAGATGTCACGAATTGTTGAACCTCCAGGATCTTCTCATGTGGGTGTCAGCGCCACCCTCAATTGGGCTGCCATTCCTCTTGAAGCCGAGTACTGCTTAGTCTGCTTGCCTTGAGAATGCGGTAGCACAAGCGCGGAAGCACTGGGCAACGGGGGATGCTACAAAAGGGCTTTCAAATAACAAGACGCCAGCCACTCTGTTTGTGTTGACTGCTTGCAGATGAATTCAAGCACATTGGTTGCTTTATTTTGCGAATCAGGCGTGCCTCTGACCTGCTGTGAGAGATAGTAGTCAATGTCAACGTCCCAATTGCTATTGTTGCTCCTCAGTTCATCCGGGTGGCGTGCTCTCTCCGCAATGCTTCCCTGCACGGCAGTCCCTGATCCCTGCATTACCATTGCGCGCGCAAGCTGCTATATCAGTGCATGACTAGCGAGCATGTACTTGACCATCACATACTTCAGAGCTGCAACTTACAACTATAGCCTACCGATATACTGGCACCAGCAATGCTCCCACAGCAAAGCATACCCTGTCCTTGCAAATGATGTACGGAACAGTGTCATTGGCTGCACAACCATCCCGCCGCCCGCTCTGTTTCCTCCTGAGTGCCACCTGTTCAGCACATTTCGGACAGCGAGAAGTTGACAATCCGAGACAGGAATGCACAAGGAGTCAGCTTAACGCGCTGAGGGGCTCAAGTCCGTGCCTTACAGATCATGTGCAGGTAACAGAAAGGCAAGCTCAACTGCAACTGCCTGTCAGAAACCTACACTTGTTTCCGTTTGCACAAGAACTTGGACAGCCCACCTGCACGTGCGGTTGGCTCCGGGCGTCTGGATAGTCCTCTGGGGCCTTGGTCAGCGTCTTTGTGATCTCGTACTTGTCCAACTCCACCTCCCCCGCCCTCATACGCTTGGCCAGCTGCCAGTCAGCCAGCACCACACCTTCAGCTGTGTATCTTTGTGGGCTTCTGCTTTGCTGGCTAGACGGCGACAATGGCGCAGGGCTGCTTGAGCGATCATGCAACTAGAAAGTGAAAGGAGGAGATACAAGAAGGGTTGGCTCACGTCACTGAGATGCTCGTGGATTGCGCTAACAACATCTTCGCGAGAGCTGCCAGGCCAATGTATGTCAGTTGGGTCATTAGGAAAGAGAGTGCTACTTCCAACCGACTGTGATCTTACTGGAGCAGAAGCATAGGAGGCTAAGCTTAGGAGCTTGCTAGTTGCACTACCTTCCAGATAATATTTGCTGCAGGCAGTAATTCCCGACGTCCTTGGACAGGATGCTCCAGTCGCGCCGCACAATGTCAAGGCCCTTCTGTTCCATCACCTGCCACAGGCAGTAGCTCATCTTTGATGCATGGACATGCATAACAAACTTCAACTAGGACAAGACAAGTGGAGCATACATGCCCATGGAGCATTCTGTATCCGGACTTCCAAATACAGCAAAGTTGCTCACGCTAAGTATGCACAGACTAGTCTTGTGCGTGCATCGAGGCCGAGGAATATACTTCTTTGAATGTTCCATCACCATTGGGCTCCATCTTGATGCATGCATACTTCTTCTTCTTCAGGAGCAGCATGCGCTTGAAGACACCATCGACCTCAATCTCCAACAGCTTATACCTCTTATTGACCTGAAACATCCACTTTGAGCTGCTTTAAGCTTGTCTGCAGCATCGTCTTTAACGGCATTTACTGTTTGTTGTTGCTCTACATGCAAAATGGGGATAGCCTGAGCTTGCGCCTATGAAGCATCAAACTTGCAACTGGACATGTGTTAAAGATTTCTAGCTCTGCTAGCCACTGAGTGGATGTAATGCATGCTATGCTTGCATGGAGTTAAGCCTGCGCCAGGGCGTCAGCAAGAAGGCCTATCCGACACATCAGTGAATGCAGTTGCCTTCTGATGCATAGCTAGTCACCTCCTTCTTCACGCGGGCTCCCACTGCCCACACTTTCGAGAGCTCGTCGAGGCCCGTGTGAATCATGATAGAGTCCGTGTCTCCGTAGATGACCTGCAATTCAGAAACGAAGAAGCTGGTGATGCTGCTAACGATTGCAAGCACTGTTGAAGTCGCATGACAACATCGCAACGTCCCCGTGCCAGGCATAAGATTAGATGCTGAGACCTTTCTTTGGTGAAATTGTAACAAGCGGGCATCTACCTCCAGGTTGAGGTTGTTCTGGACCAAGTCGACGGTGCTTTGCAGAATCTCACGACCCTGCAGTAATAATGCGCACAGATTAATGTGTTTGCAACTGTTGGTTCGCTTACAAATTGCCCAAGAGCATGCGCACAGGGGGCGAGAAGCTGTACAAGGCTTACTTGCGAGGTGATGAGCTCTGCAAGCGGTTTTGCATAGAAGCGAGAGTTGTTGAAGCCGAGGCAGCCGTACATGCTGCACCAGGAGCATATCAAGAAAACCTTTGGACACCCACTTTCTCATGTTGCAGACCGACAAAACAAGGTGACGCCGATGTGACGAGACGCATAATGGTTGCTAGTTGCAGAAGACATGAAGATAGTGAGTGTGGACGGGCACCTGTTGGCAGTCAGCTTCAGCGCCTGTTGGCGGATGTCGAGGCGCTGCCGCTCGGCAGCATCACCCTCCTTCTTCATCATCTCCTTCACCTGCCGCCGTCGTTGCACCAGCGTTCTGATCACCTGCAATCTCACAAGCATCGTGTGTGAGTGCAGAAGCAGGAGAACCTCAGTCTCGCCTCACCTATGGCAGGAGTACTTCTACTGACACATGCAACACCATGGGTTATATTATCCAACAGGTCCAAAGCAGACCTGCGGCAGGACGCCTGGCGTGGCATCCATGGGCAGCGCTGGCACGGTGGAGGCAGCCGCGCTGCTGCCGGCGTCACGCCTGCGAAGCACTGTCGTGAAGCAGATGTTGTACTCCTGGATGATGGACGGGTACAGCGAGTTGAAGTCTAGGAGCACGACGAAGCGATCATACAGGCCCTTCTTGGGCTCGAGTACCAAGCCACCGGCATATGCCGGCTGACGCTTTCGCCGGCTGCCGGCTGCCGGGTCTGCTGCATTGCCCACATCCGGCTCGTCTAGAAGCTCCGCATCCAGGAGGTCATCGCCGTCGGCGTCCTCTGCCGTCCGCCGCTTGCCGCCTCCATGGCCGGCCATGACTCGGTCCCGCTCCCGCACGGAGACCTTGTCGGGGAGAATGTACTTGCGCTCGTGGAACTCGTGGCACAGCAGCATCTCGATGCGCTGCGCCCGCGCCCCCTGCCACCAGAGAGTGCACTTGATTCAAGAGCATGTACTCAGGCTAACTGCCGCCATTAGAGGGGTGTTATCGGGGACCTTTTAAGGGCTCTCACTGCCACAAAGCCGAGCTTACAGTCAACAACTGGTCGTTACAGCGGACGCAACAGCATGACTTCTGCCAGCTTATATGATGTATGAGACCAAGTCATTAGGCTACCCTTTATCCTTAGCAGCAACACATGTACCTGGCAGTTTGTGACGACACACTTTCTGGCATCAGATCACAAGTGATGCCAGGTACTCAAATGCGGTGTCAGGGGCTGGAGGTTACCTGCAAGGTCCGGGACCAGAGGTTGCCTGATAGAGCAGTGAGCTGTCGTGTCAGCGGTAGAATGCTGAGGTGGAACATGAGGCCCAGTGTCAGCCACGCATCTGTCTCGCCAAGCTCCAACTGCGATCCCATGCCGCCGGCACCATCAGTCCTTGCCATGGCTGAGGCCTTTTGAGAATACAAGACTGATGCGGCCACGCAATTAGCCACATCGTAATTGCAATTTGCCAGTACTTAACTGCAAGCAAAAGGGCTGTGCAGAAAGCTGACCAGCTTGCACAGCGAACCAGCATTGGAGAACATGGCGGCGGTGTCTGCGGGCGAGAGCTCCCGGCGGACTTTGCCGAGCTGGCGCTCCGCCAATGCCGTTAACGAGTAGCTGACCTGCGAGCTTGTCATGTTGCCAATATTGCCAACATCAGTGTCAGATTCAGCATCACTGCCAGCGAGCACCTGCGTCAGCACTGCAGCACGGCGCTGCTCCATGAGCACCGCCTACCTCTCGCAGGAGCTCGCGTGCCGAAAGGTATGTATCACAGAGCAGGCGCCCAGCAACGCATGCCAGCGTGCCAGGGCCGGCGCCGCCTCCGCCGGCAAGGCCGCCGCCGCCACCAAGGCGTGGCATCTGCCGTCGCTTCAGCTTCCCAATGGCGGACCAGTTTCCTACCTTGCATGCCTGTGCTGCATCCACGACAATGGCTGGTCAGAGAGTGGCCGGCTCCTGCGTGGCTGGCCGTGCACGCTGCGCTGGTCAGGGCAGCAGCGTCAGGGCAGCACCTGGAGGCGGTGGAGAAGAACGTCGAGGCCAGAGGCGGCAACATTGTGGCCGACAAGCACGTCGGCGTCCAGCTTCACAAGCCGTGCCAGCAGGAAGCTCAGCAGCTCCCTCTCGCTCCCCTTCTTGCTGAAAGCAGCGGGCTCGCCACCGCTGCTTGCATTCATGCGCGCCAACTCGGCATCGAAACCCATGGGGAACACGCCGCCGTCGAGGCGCCGGACAGCGCTGAAGTGGCCCAGCATGTGTGCAGTGTTCCACTCCGTCATTGGCGTCGGCCCGTCTATCTGCAGCCACGTATGAGGCACTCAAGCCATAGTCAGCGAGCCCAAGATTTCTTTCAAAAGGGCAGATCAGTCAGTCGGAGGAAAAGGGAGAGCAAGGAGGAGAAAGACAAGGACCTACCCAAAGCTAAAACGATAAGAGGTATTGCCATCAGACACAAATATGATGAGCAAGAAAGAGGTATAGCACTTTGACATTTTAAGTGTTGCCAGGGAGGTGTGGAGGGAGGAGGGGGGGATGGCAACGGGACAGAAGACAGTGTCAGTGAGGCAGCTCAATTGCTTATACAAGCTGTGTTGAGGCCCACCTTGACTGCACGGCAGTATACGACCGATGCCGAGGCAATCTCGCTGACGTTGCGCTGGGGGTCTATGACCGTCTTGAGGTCCAGGGATGCAACCACGAGCCGTGGGCTCGGGCGGGCCGCTGCCGGCGGCGCTGCTCCCACGTCCTTGGGCGATCCCACTGCGACCTCCATGCGGCAGTGGCTCACCTGCCACCACAGCCTCCCCAGCCAGGCATTGAGCCCGGCATTCCCTAGTACAATACGCATGAATTGTTCTGGACTATGTTCATGTTTCAGCTTTTGCATTTGCTGGCCCGATGGGGAGCTTGCTGATGCAATCTGACACCACCTGATACAATCTGGCAGTTTAGCTGGGCTTATTGTGAAGTAATAGGTGACATGAGCAAGGGGAGGAGGGGGGGGGGTGCAGATGGAGGGCAAACAGGCGGGGCGGACAGGAGGGGCCATCTCCCACCTGGCCGTGAAGGACCTGGACGCAGTCGCGGATGGCGAGCCAGCTGGGCCCCTTGATCTTGCGCTTGAGAAGCAGCAGCTCCAGTGCACTGCCACAGCACGCCACAGTAGTCTGGCTGGACATTTGATGTGCTTCTTATGAGCGCCTCGTACTCTGTGCACTCAGGGCCAGTGCAATGCATCCGATAAGTGAGCAGGTGCCTACCTTGTGTTGGTCCCAAAGAGGCCTGCAAAGTGCTCCCCATGGAGGTCCATGGGCAGGGCGGGGTCCTACATGCAGACAAGAGCCTCGCGTCACAACTGAGGACGGTGCTTGAAGTCACAAGAGCAGCCGCCAGCCACTGTCGGGCATGTGGGAGGAGGAACGACTCGTGATGAGGAGGGAGAGAGGAGGGAAATGAGACCGAGAAGGGGTACACTAGCTTCAGACAGTACTGCTCGCCAGCTGGAATCCCGGCCCGCTCGAATGCGTAGGACCTCTGCAAGCGCTTGCCGCAACTCGATCAAGGCTCGTTACTGTGACGGCGAGGCCCCCTCAGTGCAGCCGCCGCAAGCCATGAGCACCGAATGGCGGTTTGCAGTGGCAGCGGATGAACCTTGACAGGCACCATGGTGAAGCTGGCCACGCCAAGCCTGGCGAGCTGATCCCGCAGCTCCTGCTTGAGTGGCGCCGCTAGCACCTGCGCCGCTCGGCCGGCACTCAGCAACCGCAGCCGACGAGTCATTGCAATTTGCTCAGTCGGCAGTCAGCGCTCGTGGCAGACACAAGTGGTGCGCATGACGACCGCCAGCACGGTAGCCCACCTGAAGCCGCTTGGTGAGAGCAAGTGAGGCGCCGGGTTCACCGTGGGATACTGCCGCCTCCAGCGCAGCAGCCTCGGGGTCGGCACCTGGAGCGAGCGGGCCTCCTGGCGTTGGGACAGCGAACACGCAGCGCTGTAGGCCCTTCACGACCACGCAGCAGCTCACACATCCGCCGCCGCTGCTTGGGCTGCCAACGGTCATCGCTACTTTGCCGAAGAGGTAGACATTGCCGGGTGTGCCGCTGCCGCCGCTGCCAGCGAAGGCCGCCTCCTCATGCGCATCGAGCAGAAAGAACGGCAGGCTGCCATCCGCATCCAGCGGCAATGCGCCATTGCCACTGGCGGCAGCCGCGTCGTCGTCGTCGGAGCCCGCCACTGCTACTTGCGGTGAACCTTTCGATTCATGGCCGACGACGGCAGCAGCTGCGGAGGCCTTCATAGCCGCCTGCCAGCCCGCCGAGGCCGTCTCTGCCTGGCCGGCCAGCGACGTCCAAGCGTTCAAGCTGGGCCGCCGATGATCCTCCTCCGCCGCCGGCAGGACCTCGTCGGCGGCTGCGCAGCCGGTGCCGCTGACCAACGCGCTTGCCTCCTCAGTGTTGCTGGCCTCCCCACCGGCAACTGCTGCCAGCCGGGTGCCACCACCTGCATCCTCATGAGGCCTGCGGAGGCTGCTCGCGGCTGGCACCGGCGCCATCGACTCCACAGGCCCGGCGTCGACCAGGTCCTCGACTGAGCTGCGGGCCGGGACGGTCATTGGGATCGCGGCAACAGTCTCCTCCTTCGCGCCAGAGCGCAGCATTGCGGTCAGAGGAGCGCCGCCCTCAGCGGCAGCAGGCAGCCGGGCCTCTGCTTGCCACGGCACGGGCAGTCCTGCCGAGCAGGCCGCAAAGAATGGCAGGCAATGTCAGTACTAGTGCTGCGTGGCCCCAGAGCGTCTATGGCGACCATGGAGCTCGCTGATGTGTCCAGCCAGTGGTGGAGATGTGAGAGGCGCCGCCAACACGGCAATGGTCAGCGGAGCCCATCAAAGTGGCGTCGTTGACCTCGCCGGCGCCGCTTCTCGCGCTCGCGGTCGAGGTCGTCGGCGCCGATGCCGGCAAGGATGTCGTCCAGGAGGCTGTCCGCGTCGCCTGCCCATCCGCCGCCTCCTCCGCTGGGCCGCGCGGCTGCGGCAAACATGCTGGCCACGTTGCGACGGCCAGGGGCCGCCGCCCCCGCCGCGACGGCGGCCTTCTTCGCCGCCGCGTCGCCGCCCCGCTTCGTGTTGGTCCTCCTCGCAGCTGGCCGGCCATAGCCAATTGCTAGCGCACCGTCAGCGGCAAAGGCCCGGAGAAACGTTTGCATGGGAAGCAGCGTCCAACGAGTCGTGCCGGGCCAGGCCCTCACCGTGGCCGTCGCGGCGGGCATGGCCGTCGCCGCCGTCGGCGCCGCCGTCCTCCTCCCCGCTGTCCTCCTCGGCGTCGCCGCGCGCGCGGTCCCACTCGTCCTCCTCGCCGATGTCGGCGTAGCCGAGGCCGTCGTCGCCGACGACGAAGCCGCCGGCGGCCTGCCGGCGGCGCGCCACCAACGCCGCGTACTCCGCCTCCGGCACCTCGTCGTACACGCGCTCCTCCAGCTTCAGGCTGAACGTGTCCACACGGCGGCCCCCACCGCCGCCGCCGCCGCCGCCGCCACTCTTCCNCCTCCGCCATCGCCATCACCGGCCCCGCCGCCGCCGCCGCCGCCGCCGCCGCCGCCGCGTCTGGGGGGCCGCCGCGAGAACGAAGGGCCCCAATTTCGTAGCCGCTGCCTTGGCGCCAAATTTCACTCCCGTCAGGCGTCAGCAGCGTCAGGACTTGCACGGTCATGCGTCAGCGGTGTCAGGACATGCAGGGCCCCGGGGCGCCACCCGGCACGTGGCAGGCGTCCAGGTCCCCCTGACCGCCGCCGGCCGGCTGCGGCCGCGCGACGATCCCTAAACGGCTCGGCGCGCTTACGGATCCGACGGCCCGCGTTGGCTCTTCCGCACGAAAGGTGCCAAGGAGTGCGAAACCGAGCCGGGGGGCCCCCACTCGACTTACGGATTGACGGGAAGCAGGACTCTGTCCGGCGCCCGTCGTTATGCCGCGGAATCGCTTGAAGGAGGATTCCGCAATTTGGGAACAGGTGACGCCGCAAATTGCGAATTGGGAGAAAAGGGAGACGCGCCGTGGCGGCAGCTGCACATAGGCCCACGGATGCAATTTGCAATAAGCAACGATATGAATAGAAGAGAAAAAGGGCGCGCGCGGAGGGCCAAAATGAGCCAATAATACACTGTTCATTCAAAAGCCAGTGGAGGAAGTGGGGCTACATGAAACCGAAGCCCTGGAGGCGGCGACGAGGAAAATCTCGAAATTGCTCCGGGTGGGCCCTTCCCGCCCAGGCCCCAAAGAAGGCCGCGGATCAGTTCAGTTCCCCACATCTACAGTGAGCCGCAGCTTCGCCTTCGCCTGGTCGCCGGCTGCGGCACGAGCGGCGGCGGCGGCGGCGGCGGCGGCGGCGGCGCGGGCTCTCCGGCGGTGGCGGCTCGGCGCGGCGGCGGCACTCACTTGCGGCGCGGCCGGCAACCGGGCTAGCCATCGTCCAGAATCCCAAGCCGGCCCGTCGCCATGGCCTCTGAGCAGGTCCCGAAGGCGTCGGAGGGCCTTGCGGTGGCGGCGGATACTGCGGTGGCTCCGGCAGGCGTGCCGGAGGCGGAGGTGTCGGTGGCGGAGACAGCAAAGCCGGTCGAGGCGGTGCCGTCCTTGGAGCGCACCGACAACGTGGAGGCGGACAAGGCTGGCGATGTTGGGGAGACGATTGTTGACAAGGCGGTGCGCGACGGGGCCAACACCGACGGGAAGGAAAACGGCGCTCCGGCGGCAGTCGACGAGAAGGCCGGCATTGAGAAGGCTGGCGCAGACAAGATCGCAGTTGAGGACAAGGCAGAGGAGCCAGCTGCTGCTGAGGGGGCAGGGGAGGTTGTCACTGAGGATGCCAAGGAGGACGATGGTGAGGATGGAACAAAGAGTGGAGTGACGACACGAGCTGCCAAGAGGAAGTCGAAAGGTGGCCGCCTGTTTATCCTGTTCTCGCTTCTGCCTCTATTTCTCCTGCCTGGCATGCTTGGGGAGGCCCCAAGCATACATTACAAGCAACCTTCTATATACATGGCAATCAAGCAGGCTCTTTTCACCTTGTAGGTCATGTCTGTCTACTAAACAGTCACTGAGAAAGCCATCAATGACATCAGCATGCTTGACAGGTAGCAAGCTTACTGCACTCAGCAATGGCAGTTGGGGCTCAAGGTCTGTTCATTGTGTCATCGAATGGTGCAGGTGGAGAGGAGGCCATAGATGCCAAGAAGCCAAATGTTGAGGTGGAGGCCTGAATCACGCTGTCGCTTACTGTCCCACCACAGGACATTTACCTGAGCACATTGTGTTGCATGGATGTGCGTCCAAGTAAGGAGCACTGATGTGCAATTCTGAAATATATCTGAGATAGCACCAGTTGATCTGTAAGGTGCCTCTATCTTCCTCTGCCTCTTACTTTTGAAGCAGTTCCCATCAGGCACGTAGGTCAGTTGCTCCGGCCCCCCACGGATGGGGACTTGCCTGCATGAGAAGGTTGGCCTTGATAGCAGCAGGAAATCGGACATTTTGGCCATTGAATGACTGAGCATTGTGGGAAAGCTGATTATTAGTACTTGAGTTACTTGCTCAGCATTTATGGCAAGGTGGAGCGCAAGCTCCTAAGCTGTATTGTTTATGTTAACAACTTATTCTTCCTCATGACTGTTGGTCACTCATCTCGTGCTGTTCGTTGGCATTGCAGCCAAATATGTGCCAGCTGTTCATTCCTAATGTGAGATTTTCCATGTCCATATGCATAGAGCCTTAGAAGAGTCTTGCTACGTGCCTGGTGCTTGACCTTGACAAAATGGCTCGCAATACTGGACATGGATTGCAATGACTTGAGTACCTTGATTTAAGCAACTTCTGCATAGTAAATTACCAACTCAAAAACGCTAGTTGCTTCTACACAGCTTATCCATGTGACTCGATCAACTCAATGTCAGCAACATTCAGTCCAGTTCTGCTGGAAGAAGTACAGCAATGGCTTTGTCAGTTAGTTGTTGCTGCACACTGCAGCGAATGCCACATCTGCATGTCTAGATGTTATTATTGCACTTTGCATTGCATTTTCTAAGCACTCAGATCCACTAAGCTTTGCTAGGCTGTCTAAGCTTCAAAACACGCTCACAGTCCCTCACACACAGCTGCCGTGTCAACTGCAGATAATATGGTACTTTGCTTTTTGACTTCAAAAGATCGTAGTGTGCTTGAAATACTGCTGCAAGTCTCCGACGAGCTTGGGGCATAGAATTCCACAGGCACTAGTTGCATGGTAAAAGTGCTGGCGTTTGCTAAGTGCAGTGCTCTCAAGCTTTGACTAATCTTCGACATGCTGGGCACGCATCAAGCAAGGCCACTGGCTTCCGTGGCGGGGCTCCGGCTCCGGCTCCGGCTCTCCAAGCTTGTCAGATTGTTATGCCCACTCGTGGGAACTGACGTCCCCATTCAGCCGATCCTCGCACAATCACCTTAGGCCCCCTTAGCACAGGGCTTCACTTTGTGTAGCCCCAACTTGATACTAGCTTTGCCTGAATAGTGTACTGGCTTGGTTCGGCCTTCCTTTCATACATGTTCTTCTCGCGCCTTCTCTCTCCTCCTCTGGGCGTGACCCCTTGCGGCCCCTTCGGACCTTGTCTATCCCTTCTTGGGTTTTGGGCTGGCATTATAGCCCTCGCCTCCTTCGGTGCCACTTTCTTTCGCTTCTTCCACCACAAGGAATGAATATGGAATAAATAGCTCCTCCAATTTCCAAAGTAAGGCAACGGCTGTGAGAGGCCAGCCCATAGAGATAAGTGCTCGCCCATCGAGAAGAGGGGCTGGCAAAGCCAGCTCCTAAAAGAATGGACAATGTCCAAAACCAAAGGAAGAGGAGCCGGAAAAAGGACTACACTACAAAACACTGCAAAGCACGGAGACGATGCAGAGGGAAGCTCAGTATCCACGATTGAGCAACATCAGGTCTGAGTAGCTCGCTGCAGGGAAAGAAGCACTCCGCCGAGACCCAGAGGCGGGGCCATAGCACGGCCTGCTCGCGTGTGAACGGCGTGGGCAAGGGAGCGTTAAAAGAAGAAAGGGCTCGCCCATTGAGGATAGGGGCTGGACAAGCCAGCCCAAAAAAGAATGAACAAAGAACGAGAAGGGGGCCAGAGGAAGCCAGAGGAAGCGCTAAGAAACCAAAGCACACAAAGAAAGAAAGCAGCTACAAATTACTCAGTAACCCCTGCTAAGCAGCCGCATATCAGAGAGGCTAGGGTCCTGGAAGTGGGTCCCCTGGACAGAGCCAGAGGATACCGCCAGGCGCATGCGGAAGACTTGGGCGATCGAACCGGCGGCGTTGAAGCCGGCATCGCCCCTGGCAGACCCGGCCGCCAGTTAATGGCCTGGCGGGCAAGCCGCTGAAGGAGATCCAGCCAGCGGCTGCCGAAAGAAAGTGCTCGCCAATTGAGAACTGGGGCTTTCCGAAAGCCTCCAAAAGAACGTGCAAGGTCTACAAGAATGAACAAAGAACGAGAAGGGGGCCAGAGGAAGCCAGAGGAAGCGCTAAGAAACCAAAGCACACAAAGAAAGAAAGCAGCTACAAATTACTCAGTAACCCCTGCTAAGCAGCCGCAAATCAGAGATCCTACAAGGGCCGGACGGCGCGCAAAAAAAGCAGGATACGGGAAGGGACGAAGAGTACCAGACCACCGAGTAAACCCTGGCCGACAGGCGAGGTCGGGCACACGGGCCGCACACCGGCGGGGCAAGGAGGAACAGGTACAGTGGGGTGGTTGGTTGTAGACATCAAGCGCAGGCTGTTGGGGCGCCGCCGGGACGTCACTGGGGCCTGCTGCGCCTCGAAGCGCTGATGGCCTCACGAAACGCCTCAGCCCGGGATCAAACCCGAGACCCGCAGCTCCTCCTCCAGATTCTCACCCCGCGCCGCCTGCCTGCCACGTGGCAGCGCGCTTCGGCTGGGGCGCCGGGCTGCCACCGGACGCTGTGGGCGGGCCTCCTTGAGCTGACGCGTGGCGAGCAGGTGCCACGCGTCGGGCACTGAGGGGGATGGGGGTCCCGATGAATGATGTACTGGAACAGAGGCCTCGCAGCAGGTAGCTGTGAGCGCATAGCTCCCCTACAAATCAAATATTTCCCGAAAGGGATTTGACAACGGAAGTACAACCACCATCAAACCCTCAGGGCGCCCTCTCATCTTCCCTCTGCCCTCCCGCCGCAGACCCCGCCGCCATCCCCGGCGCGTCTCCCGGCCCGCCGTAGCCACTCACTCCCGCTCCGCCATGGCGGCTCTCGCTGCCGCCCCGCCCGCCGCCGCCTCCGCTGCGACCGCCGCATCGCTGCGCAGCGCGGCGCCGGTCCGGCGGAGTGCCCTCGGCTCCTATGCCGGCCGCGCGGCGACGGGCCCCCTGTCCGGCCTTCGCCTGTCCGCCGCGGCGGCGGACAGGAGGCCCGCGGCGCTGGTCGTGCGCTCCGCGCAGACCGCCGACGCTCCCGTCGAGACGGTGAAATCCGATGAGGCCCTGCCCCCCGCCGGCCACAACAAGCTGCACGAGCTCTACGAGCAGGTCGCCACGCCCCTCCACGGCCAGCTCACTTCCAGCAGTTAAAGGGATGTTGCTCTATAGAATGCCGTGTGGAGTACAACCATTTGGCGTTATGTTGGATTCGAAGTAGTCTGATGCAGGAGATGCATGAGCCACCTCTCACTGACCATTTAGTATGAAGAGACCAGAAAGGCTATCCAGCTTCAAATTGGTAGCCGGGCTTGGGAGGTCCAAGTGCAGTCTTTTCTGAATGCTTTTGCCACCTCCAGCGTCGTAGGGCTTGCTCTAGAAGCCTGCTGGGTTGCTCAAAGCTCTACAAATCGTAGAAGTGGTCCGATGGAAGTGTGATACTGAAGCAATTGCTCGTGATATGCGACGGCTGTGACACCATTGTTGTGCTTGTGAATGATCTGAACATGGAAATTTGATGTCCGACTCCCTAGACACCTTGAAGGCCAGCCATCCACATGTACATTGTCCTTCCGGGCCAATCTGATAGTGGGCGCGCTTGGTGGATGTCGAGCAGGGCGGCCAGAGCCCGTGGATCGACAACCTGTCCCGTGGCTGGATCCAGAGCGGCCAGCTTGAGGAGCTCGTGAAGCGCGGCGTACGCGGCCTGACTAGCAACCCGACGGTATCCTTCGCCTCACCTGCCCAGCTCTAATGGACCCTCCATCTGATGCCGGGGCCTCGCATGACATACGGCTTACCTGCGAATGTACTTACTGCCGGCACTTCATATCTAGTCTGGTCCTTACGGCGAGCTATGGCTGACTGCATATTCTTCTTTAATCCTCGAAAGACCTAATGATTTGCCGTTGTTCTCCGTTCGACTTTATCTTGTTGCTGCTTGTTCTGCATTGGTTCGGATGATTTTTCTGTTAGGTTCTCAAATGTCAACTGATCAAGAACTTATACCTCTGATGTCATAACACATTGTAACAGTTCCTGAAGATAGCTAAAGGCATTGTATTTTGATATTGCAGATCTTCCAGAAAGCCATCGAAGCAACGGACCTGTATGATGAGCAATTCAGGTGCTCATCACTTCGCAGTAGTCACAACATTGTCATAGACATTGTCATAGAACATAGCAGGTGTTGAGCAGGTTTAGGCAACTAGATATCAAACCCTCCAAAGCATTGATGTGCTGGAGCTTCTTACATACCAACATTCACCCGATGTTTGATGCCTTTGCCGTGCTCCCTCAATAGGTCCCTGCTCAAGGATGGGAAGGATGTGGAGGAGGCCTACTGGCAGCTGGTCATCAAGGACATCAAGGATGCTCTCAAGATCATGCGCCCTCTTTTTGATGATTCCAAGGGTAAGGTCAAGTTGTACTTACTGTGGCTTACAGAATTGTCCATGCAGCACTTCTTGGTCACCTTACACCAGTTGCTCACTTGTGGTCTTCGCTGTGCTCGCTGTCTCAGACCGCAGACTTGTTTGTGGCACCTGCAGGAGAGGACGGCTGGGTGTCAATCGAGGTCGCACCAAAGCTTGCGAATGACACAGAGGCGACATTTGCGGCAGCCAGGTGGCTGGACGAGCAGATCAGCGAGCCAAATCTGTACATCAAAGTCCCTGGAACCATGCAGGGCGTGCTTGACATCAGCAAGCTCATTGCTGAGGGCCACTCAGTCAACGTTACAGTGAGATTCTGCCTGCTGAGTCCACCCATTTGAGATGATCCTGCTTGTAGCCTGCATGTTGGCTTCCCAGCTGCTGAGCAAGCAGATGGGCTTCATCTGCTTAGTATGTTCGTTGTCAACACGCACTCCAGAAATGCTTGCCCCATGGATCAACGGACTGAGGGTTGCTTTGGTGGGGTGCAGCTTATCTTCGGCCTTGGGCGCTACAACGACGTGATTGATGCTTACATTTCTGGCTTGGAGGAGGCTGCAGACCACAACCAGGACCTCTCCCATATCAGCTCTGTAGCATCCTTCTTCCTTAGCCGCGTGGACTCTGAGGTGGACAAGCGCCTGGACAAAATCGGGTCAGAGGAGGCCAAGAGCCTCAGGGGAAAGGCTGCCATTGCTCAGGCTATGCTTGCTTACAAATTATTTCAAGACAAGTTCTCTGGAGACAGGTGTGCTCAGCACATTCTCCTACTGTGGCTGTGTCCTCATTCCTGGCTGGAGCTCTGATGTGGGTCAAAGTGTGCGCTTCATTTGTGGTCTGAGGAGGCTTTTTCCTTGGCTACCACCTCCTATTTCTCCTTAGTCTGCATGCAGCAGAAATCAAGATACTGGATGACTACACCTACTGTGCAGACATGGCTAGGGAGGAATGTGTGGGACCAGTGCACATAGACATTTTATCCGTTGCATCATATGAAATATGAGGACTAATTGAGAATATCATTGCTGCAGGTGGGAGAGGCTGAAGGCCAAGAATGCTCGGGTGCAAAGGCCCCTCTGGGCCTCGACTTCCACGAAGGACCCTTCATACCCGGATACGATGTACGTCGACAACTTGATCGGCCCTACAACAGTCAACACCATGCCGACAAGTGCACTTCTCGCCTTTGCCGACCACGGAAAGGTATGTGTGAAACATGACAACGACCTGACAAGTACCCTGTCATCATCACCTTGTGCTCAGAAGATGTGGCCAGAGCAGCAGCTATATAAGCAGGCCCAGTATCTGTACCTATTCATAGACTAGACATTGAACTATCATTGCTATTATGCATGACTTCTTTGCGTGGCTTGGATGTTTTTGTCACCTTCTGTTAGTACTCAAGGTGCGGTGTTGTATGCAGGTGGAGAGGACAGTTGACAGGGATCTCAAGTCAGCGGAGGAGACCATTGAGAAGCTGAAGGGCCTTGGCATTGATCTGGAGGAGGTTGCAGAGGTGAGACTTGAACAAGTCTGATCTGAGGATAAAGAGTTGCATGGAGAAATCGCATTGAGGATTTTTGCAGATGCAAATCTACGCTGGATGATTACAGAGCCTTTGCCATGTGAGATAGTCACTATGTCAGGCTGTCAAGTATCCCAACATACCGTTCACACTGAGCTTTTAATCTGCACACCAGCTTTTGCGAAGTGCAGTCACAACTTCTGCCTGTTTGTCTTCAGAAGCTGGAGGTCGAAGGCGTGGAGAAGTTTGTGGAGTCATTTGACGAGCTTATTGGCAGCCTTAAAGCCAAGGCTGAGTCTTGGAACACAGGAAAGAACAATTAGAGGGGTTCCCAGTGCTCGGAACCTTCTGACCAGTCATTCATCTCCCTGAGGGTGGAGAGTGAACCCATCACTGGATGCTGGCTTGCAGGCCAGATGTTCTGTTTGAGCTGGGAGCATTGTAAAACTCTCTTGGGAACAGCCATAGTCTCTTTCCAGCTAGCTATTACGTGTAAAGAGGCTGTTCCATATGGCGGGCCAATTTTTGGGCCAGCTTAGGTGGGACACAGTCCCTCTTGCTTGTACTCATTTGCATTGTCAACTTACATGAAGGTGTTCAACTCCATGTTGGTAATTTTGGTGATCAGCTGCTTTTGTAATGTTGATGTTTTCCTTTTGCTTACTCATCTGCATTGTCAATTTACATGACAATGTAAATGTATAAATGTGTAAATGTAAATTCAGACAGTGCATTGTGGACAATGCTTCTTTGACAGTGGCTCTGTTCCAATGTATTGTGCGGAGCTCGCATCTCGCTCGCTCACAGGACTAGTCCTGGATCCCAGCAGAAGTGGTGATGTCGGTCCAGCGAGTCAAGAGCTGCCATGCTGGGCTCATCAATTATAAAAATTAAAGCCTGGCAATTCTCCTCGATTGCTTGCTTCCTCGTGCTTTTGGGGATGACAACTGCTGTTTGCAACAGGTAGCAAAATCAAGTCAATGACCCAAGGACGCACTTAAGAACCACAAAGCAGACATAAAAAAAGGAGATGGCTCAGGTGTTCAGACTGAGTAGTTCATATTCAATCACTTTCAGACGAATTGCAGGGTCAAGCACGTACCCAGTCCCTTCTGCAGGCCCCACCTCAGCAATATTTGTGCAGGGGTCCGCAAGTAGAGCTCTGCCACTCTGGATACTGTAGGGTCGCTCAGCAGCTGCAGCATACGTGCAATTTCACAATCAACTCAGGCACCGCTCCTTAAGCTGCAACTTGTCCATCCTATAGTATAGGCTGCCTAAGCTCAACTAGAATGGAGTACGTATGGGGCGCAAGAGCTGCCAGACTACTGTCTCTTAGACGCACAGTTACCAACACACCAAAAGCTGCTCCCACCTGCCCGCATCCAAGTGACGCGTATGCCACAACCACAATGTTGTGCTCTTTGCACATCTGGCAGAGATCTCTTTGCCTCAAGTAAGGGTGTATCTCCACCTGGACATAACATTATGGCCAACAGACGCTCTTTGAATATGGGAGGAAAAGCAGGACCGATATGATCGTAAGGAATTTGTTACTAAGAGTAGCCTCCATCGCGTAAGTTGAACAGCTTACAATCCCGAAGCGTTTGGGGTCCCAAATCTTGTGACATCTACCAGGCTCGTTATATACGAGGCGCAAGCAATAATTATGACGGTCGTTGGTCCTGCCTGCAAGCACCTGATTGACCATCGGGCGAACTTGGCATGCTCTCAGCAACTCCGTCAGATGGCGGCAGTTGTAATTGCTCACGCCGATGGCCTTCACTTTCCCTGTTGCTTTGAGCAACTCGTTGACACATAAACCAGATGCAATTTTCAGAAGCGACGATGTTGGTCAAGACAGGCTAGCTTGGCAGCAATTTTCATAGGATTGCCGCAATCCATACACCCTGTCAAGGTCAAAGCAAAGTGCTCCTCCTACAAGCAAAGCAAGAGGTAGAAGATGCAATCCATGACATAAGTGAGGTCATTGTGAATCTTGACTTAGGCCCTCTGCTTGCCTGTTCTGTAGAGCTCTTCAAGTGCTCTCCATGACTCCTGCCTGAGGCAGCTACTTTTTGGGGATTGTCTGCTCCAAGCCACAATACAAGTACAGATTTTGAGGTTCCTGTAAGCCAGGGTTCGACAGACTGCAGAGATGCTGCAGGCCCCACCCTCCAGCGGCTGCATGTAGACACCTCTAGTGCTAGACTCGGGTTACATGATCGACGAGCTAGCAAGAAGCTAGGACTAGCTCTGATTACTAGACTGTGAAAGAGACAAAGAGGAGAGAAGCTGGTACAGACGAAGTGGGTAGAAGTACACCTACATATCTTGCTTGGCCACGCCAGGCCTGTTGCGCCATTCAGGTAAAAGCCCTGCAAAATTAGTGTCACTCATGTTCTGGTATTTGCATACACGGATTAGGCCAGCACAAGTAGACATCCAGAAGGAGCTTCTAACGGCTAGCCGCTGCATGCTCCAGCCTACATTTCAGTGGTGTATTCAGAATGAGGGTCCCTTTCAACGTTCTTGTTACTTGAAGGAATTGTGATCCAATTTAAGCACTAGGACACCTCAAGATTGTACGCAAAGAAGGAACCTCAGAGAGGTGGTGGGGAGTGAGCACCAGTGGATGAGGTAGAGGTCCTGCAGAAGCAAGCAAGGGGCATGAGATGACAAAATTCCTTACCTGTCACCTCAATCATCTTGGGCTGACGATATATTGCTGCCTTACTGCACAGTAAGTACAGTTAGTTGCCATGAAAAGAAGTAGAACCTTTGCCACTCACTACAGGTCAACACATGGTGGCGGAGTACCAGGTAGGTGGTCTGCAACCTCTCTAACGACCTTGCGCAAGCCTCCATTGCCGCCGTGTAACTGAGACAGTAGGAAACTTATCTACTTCAGGGAAAGAAAGTACATAAAAGGAGTAGAATAGGCCAGGTGCAATGCAGATGAGGTAACAGAGAAGTCATGTCATGTCATCTCATGTCGAACTTTATCATTCAGTTTCTGCGCTGGCCAATCACACCCATCTCCCTCTGCTGGAAGAGTCTTTCTTCAGTTATGTTGCCAACCTCTGTTCCATGATATATCAATGATGATGATGATAAGTGTGTAAGAAGTTGGTTGCAAACTGTGTAGATTCTGATGTCGAGATTGCAATCTCACCCTTGCTCGGATGGGGACACCTTGCTGGTGATGAAGACAGTGCTACGCGAGACCCCTGAGTCCCTCAGAGCCTGGCCGACCTCTACCTCGTTCTTGTACACAGATGCAGTGTCTGCCATTTGAAATACACACCAGATACAGTAGCGTCCAATGTGTTAGGGAGACGGCTGCAGCCTGATGGCCTTCTCAGTGGTCTCCACATAATGACAAGATTGCTTTATATAAGCTGCTCCCAATAACGTGAGCTCTGCTCGGGACTTCTGAAGCTGTAGACATTTATCGAGGAGCCCGCCATGGCGGCCGTGCTACCGACAGGGAGGGCTCGTCCTCACCAATGTGCCGGTAGCCTGCCTCCAGCGCCCACTTGACGGCCTGCAGAGCCTCCATGCCGCGCGCCCGGAACGTGCCCACTACGAGCTGTGGAGCGAGGCGAAGATGGAGACCGCTATGGCGGCTCAGAGCCACGCAGAGGTCATCGTACCAGCTGTACTTACGACGCCATCAGATGCCAGAGCCCACGACAGAGCAGCATAGAGCTCTGCGAGCACTGCAGGGACTCACAGCCAAACGTGGGCATCGTCACGCCATTGTGGAGGGTGACGGTGAGCGCAGCTGCCGCCGAGCCGCCGAGCTGCGCTGCTTGCTGGTCGTGGCCAGCCCACGACGCCATGGCGGGAGTGCTCGCGTCTCCAGGCCAGGTTGGCAAGCTCAACGTCGACAAGTCTGGGCACCTGTCTCCACGTTCTGCAGGAGTAGCTTAGTAGCAGTTCTGCATGAGAATCGACACTCGAGACTTGGAGACTTGAGACTCGAAACTTTGTCTGCTCTCCAAGCACCTTCTTTTCTGATTGCTCAAGCCTGCTTGCTGAAAGCATCAGCTACTCGTGGCAATGCCTTGACCATCGATCACAGCTCAAAAAATTCAGCGCTCCCAGGCTCATGCAGTGCATCTGCGGGCAGGCCACGCTTTGGCTGCTGCTTCTGGGCTTCGGGTTGACTCTTTTCCAGCTGCAAATTACTCCGACTTGCGACTGCTGACTATGGATTGAATGAGCTAAACCCACTCGGAGTAGCCAGTTGCATGTATGTGTAGCACCTTTCGGCCCTTTGGACCTCGTCCATTTCTTCTGGGCTGGCCTTTCACGCCCCTTTACCAGCTATTCTACTAAACTTTCCAAACCAAGCGAAGAAGCTCTTTTGAAGGGGCAATGGTGGCGCAAGTAAGGCATCCAGTTTCGTAAAAGCTGCAGCTGCTGATAGTGCAGCACTGAGCCAATCCTAACATGACAAGATTGCAGGTGACAAGCTAGCTTTGCACCATTTTGAGGTAAGATAGCCATTAGCAAGACGACAGGGTAGAGGTTGCAGCCACTTCAAGCGCATATGTTCACATATTAAGGTCCCAGATTCTGCGGCGAACCATCTGGTCTTCCTATGGAGTTGTAAGAACCTGCTTGTCAAAGTTGGTAAACATTGAAGTCACCCACAGCTGAAATACTGCAAAACAACTACCTGAACAATTATGCTGATCTCTAGGATTTCGGAGTATATGTGGAAAGGCTTGCCTGGGAACAGCATGCGACTCGGAGACAGCCCTTGGGAAGTAGGGCCAGCACTGAGCTCGGAGAAGCAATGCAAGCAAAGAAGCCCATTGAAGGTGACTAGGAAAAATTGCTTGTCGAGTCATGCGTGGATGCTGAGAATCAGTGGTTGTATAACACACAGTGCCTTGGGAGAGGTAGAAGCAAGGACTTCACTTCAAGCCAGTTGCATGATACAAGAATGAAATGGATGAATATAAATTACATGCTGTAGTGCCTTTCTCCAAAGACATCCTCGCTTGAACTAGAATTAGCGATCCCACTAGTTTCCAGGGAGATCACTGTGTTTCACCGGGCCCCCTAATGTGACTTGCAATGGACAAGAGCAGTCTTGTGTGGAGACATGACAGGTGCACACATGTGCCTCGACATTGATTGCAACTAGGTGACATGCCACTGCGCTCAAGCTTGCCACAACCGGCACAGTGTGCCATGAGCTAGCAAGGCACATGGTGGAGGTCAGGCAACCTGACAGAGCCCACAGCTGCAGTGGATCCAAGCGGCAAGCGTCCGGGGAAGCTGAGATCGTCAATGGCTGGCCAGGATAGTCACCTCACGCAGCTGTACATGGTGAACTCGGGCGTCACGAAGTGGAGGGGGTGTGCGGGGCTGATGACCGCATCGCTGCCACAGGTACAAATGATATTGCACCATAAATCGGTGTGTACTTGGCTTGAGATTCGCGGTCACAGTGTGTACACCTTAAGTGGTAAGATGAAATCACAGAAGTGCTTATTAAGGTTTTACGTAGTGCAGGGAGCATAGCAAGGTCTACTGAGCTGGAGGCAAAGAGCGGCCGCAGGTGCTGACCTCCGCGGCCCAAAGACCTGGATTTGGCGGACGTGCGTGTCACGGCCGTTCTGGTGGTTGGACATGATCGCAAGCTGCACGAGGAACGCCCGCAGGTACTCCCTGGGCACACGCCCCACCATCGACGGCGACTCACCAGCCCATTAGGTGCTTCATTCCCCAGTCCATGGTAAGCAGATTGAGAGCGAGGCCAGCGAGCAGCAGCTGACGGCCTCTATGACAGGCAGCCACCTCACCCCGAGTCCTCATGCCGCAGCGAGATGCGGACCCAGCCACTGGGCTCCGACAACGTCACTGCGCGCACGTCCTGCACCATCACAGCACCCCCGGTGGCCGCATGCCGATGCTGGCGTGAGCCCAGCATGACTGTCACAAGCGCTGCCGTCGCCGGCGCGCCGACACTCCTGCTCACCCGGAGATCGTGGTACGAGTTGCCGGCGCGGACGACGACCTTGCTGGGAGTGTAGCTCTCGTCGCGCTTGAAGTCGACGTACAGGGCCAGTTGCTGGTGCGCACCCACATTGCCGCGTCGTCAGGCACGCCGTCCTGTCTCGGCCATGCTGGCACTCAGTCTCTTGGCCTCTGTGGCAGGCGCTCGCACGACAGTCGCTGCGGCAACCGCCGCGGCACGACTACACAGCAGTGTGTAGCAGGCTGTTGGCAGCTTCTCACTGGCCTGGGGCAGACCTGCAAGCGGACCTTGCGCTGGAACTGGATGTTGACGAGGTGAGGATTCGCCCCATCAGACCTAAGTGCGGCGGCCGCCAACCCGGCAGCAGTCAAGATGGCCCTCAAGGCAGAGGCAGCTCGCCTTGGACCTGGACCTCTTCATGGCAGCGTGGAGGCATGCCGAGCAAGCCTCCACGCTGCTGACCTATGGCTTAACGATTCCATGTTGGGTGTAGAAAAGATGGTCTCTCGCTTCCAGGCTTTGATATCAGCTCTGGCGCAAGTAGACAACGGCAAGGATGGCAGGCCTGGGGCTTGGGACTACAGAAGGACTCAGTGGAAGGGCTAAAGGTGGAGGAGAATCTCGGTTAGGCCATGAGCTGGGGGTCGGCATTGAGGATTTACGGGAGGGTCGTAGGTTTGATACTTAGAGATCGGAGCCAAAGCCCTGACCCTAAGCCCTGCAACCCTAACCCTAAATCCCCAACCCTAAGATGCTCACTGCCAGTAGGAGTCGAGGCTGCCGTCTCGCAGCAGCTCGACGCCGTTGCCGGGCTTGGCGCTGCTCACGCTCCACACCGCCAGCGCGCCCACCTCGCGCCTCTCCGCCGCCGCGCCGCCGCCGTCGGCGTCATCGCCGCCGCCGCCGCC
>WELB01000009.1:1002442-1020565 GCA_009602725.1 Spirogloea muscicola
ATTGATGGGCTGCGCACGAGGACAGGGAGCGGTCGTGGCCAGGAAGAATCAAAAGTTGGTCTAGAGGGCAGGAATTGGGGTGCTCCTGACTTGAACCCGGGTGGCTGGCGTGGTGATTGCGCTGGCCAGCCTGCACGACCTGGTGGCGGAGCCGATCGACGCCATGGCGCGGCGCATGCGGGAGCTGCCGCGCGAGGCCCGCGAGCGCCTCCGCGCCGGCCTCCGCGACATGCTCGCCGGCGTGGAGCGCCGCGACGAGTTCGCGCAGCTCCAGCGTGCGCTGGCCTCGCGCGCCGATGTCACTGCCGAGGCGCTGGCCGGCGCCTCGCGCACGCAGCTCGAGATCCTCGTGGCCATCCGCACGGGCATCCAGGTGTTCCTGCACCCCGACATGCCCATCGACACCGAGGCGCTCATCGAGATCTTTCTCCACAAGCGCTGCCGCAACGTCGCCTGCCAGACCCAGCTCCCCGCCGAGGGCTGCCAGTGCATGGTCAGTGGCTTCAATCTCCGTGTCACTGCATGCAGATGCTAGACTGGAACTTCACAGAGTGGTTGCGCAACTGTTTAGTGCTCTAATAGCTGTGATCCAAACTAATCGTTCTGCTGTGCATGCCTGAGGCACCACCTGTTGTTGCTGTCTGCACCTGGCAGGTGTGCACAACCAAGAGCGGCTTCTGCCACCTGTGCATGTGCGTCGTGTGCTGCAAGTTCGACTTCGACTCCAACACGTGCCGCTGGATCGGCTGCGACTTCTGCCTTCACTGGTGCCACACGGACTGCGCCATGAAGTGCGTGCGCTGCTAACGTCCTCGCCCTCCGCACCTTTTTGCATTTCCTGCTTGTCTCGAGAGGGCTCGTCCGGAGCTGTTTGACTGTTTTGTTGCATTCCTTTGCATCAGTGCACTCTCAAAGCACAGTAAGTGGGCAGCAACTAGCCTAACTTGAGCTCTCGGAAGCATGTTGCTTAGCTTACGAAGGCAGAAATTCTGTCAAGGAATTTTGAGATGCTCCCAAGCCAGTTGCGTTGTGTTTGAGTGTCCCAATACGGCTTCAACTCAAGTAGCACAAGGAACACCCTGTAAACAGCTGAGCTAAACGACTGTAGTACTTTGCATGCTGGGTTTGGCGGTGCAGGACGCAAACGATCTGTGTAGGGCCCAGCCTGAATGCCGGCAAAGGGAATGGCGATGTAGTGGAGATGCAGTTCCATTGCACACCTTGCAGGCGCACATCGGAGCTCTTCGGCTTTGTCAAGGACGTGTTCAGCACGTGTGCCAGCAGCTGGGACAAAGACACGCTGCTCAAGGAGCTCGACTTCGTGCGGCGCATCTTTGCGGGTTCCCAAGATGCGCGCGGCAAGAGCCTCTTCCGCCTCGCCGACGATCTCTTGATGGAGCGCAGCTGGGACCACGCGGAGGCGTGCAAGGAGATGGCTCGCTTCTTTGACGGTGAGTGACTGCTGCAAGGAGGGCAGGGGTGCCTAGCTTTGCTTGGCCTGGTGCCGCACACTCCTCAGATGCGCGCACCTGAACGCTTCGAGTAGATGGAGGCTGTGGCAGCATTGCCGAGCCTAAGTGACCTGGCAACTCCTGCTCTTGATGGCTTTGGAACTTGTCACTCATTTACAGTTGCTGCGTAGAGCCAGTTAATCTGCACGACCACTTATCGTGGCTCTAATGGACCTCAAGGTTGATTAATGTAATGCTCTCCTCATGGAATCTGCTTGACATGCCGAACCTGCTGCAGAGGCGGAATACATAATGGATGACCAAGATGAGGGCCCGAAGAGCGAGCCCGGGAATGGGACCGCGGACGTGGGGGCGTCGCCTTCGTGGGAGCAGCACCTGGGCAGCCTGGAGGGCGACAAGTCGCAAAATGGCAACTGGCTAGTGCGCGCCGTATTCAAGATGGAGACTGACACCAAGGAGAAGAACGACGACCTCCTCAAGGCGCGGGCGGCCCTTGAGGCGTACGAAAACGAGCTGGAGGAGAAGCGCAAGGAGGCTGCCTACCTGCAGGTCTGCTCGACTACCAGTACCTGCGGCAAGGTCTTGGGATGAGTCAAGCAGGGCGCTGGATTGTACAAAAGGGACAATACAAGTTTAGGGTTTAGGGTTTATTATTAGTATCTATTATTCCGGAAGGAAGGGCGCAGACATGCTCAAGAGCTCTTGACTAGCAGGCCTTCTCTGATTATCAAGGCCTAATGTCCAAGTAGGCCATGTGGTTTTTGTGGTTCTTGTTATGGCAAGGCTGCTGACATGCTGACATAGTGGAGTCCTCGGCTCTGGCGACGTGTTTGTCTTCCTACTGGCAGTACCAGAGGCAACAAAAGAAGACACAAATTCAGGAGCTTGAGACCATCGCGCGCTTCAAGCAGGCAGAGGCCGAGATGCTACAGGTTGGTTGTTGTGACGTTTTCCCAAAACGTTAGCTGTTGATTGAGGGCAAATGCACCACAGAGCTTCTTTTGTCTGAGCGATTATGCAGCAAGAAGTTGATGAGGCACAGATGGCTGACTCGCCCACATTTCTGTACATTCGCCCATTGCCTGCGGGTGGCCACAGCTGCGAGCAACGGAGGCGAAGCGAGAGGCGGACGGCGTCCAGAGGATAGCGCAGAGCAAGGCCAAGGTGGTGGAGGAGGAGTATGCAAGCAGGTGAGCTGCGGTTGCTGCTGCAGTAACCTGTTTGAGCACGATTGTAGGGGCTAAGGATCTGAGTCCGGATCGACTTGAGCATCCAAGTATTACATTTGAGGGAGCTGTATGAAGTGGACTGAAAAGGAGCTGACACGTGGTACTTGAGCTGACACGTGGCACCCAAGTGCAGGCTGCTGACGAAAGTTAATCGGTGCCTTTTGCCGGCGCCTGCACAGCTATCTGCTGCTACGGTTGGACGAGGCGGAGGCCAAGCGCAAGCTGCTGAGCGAGGCGGTGCAGCAGATGGAGAAGGCCAAGACGCAGAGTGATGCGGACAAGCAGAAGATGCTGGTGCGCATCAACGAGCTCTTGAACCAGCAGGAAGCGCGGCCATCGGCTCCTGACGACCCCCGGTAGCGGCTGCTCTGTGCCTCCAAAGTCGAGGCGTTCTCTAAGATCAGGGGCGGGCGTTCAGCTGCCAACAGGGATCAACGCAGCCATGCAAGTTCTTGTGGCATGCCGGCAGTTGCAGCTGGTGCTGGTGGCAGCAAAGGCCACTCCACCTGCAGCTGTGAGACAGGTGGTGGTAGCCCTGGCAGAACTTGAGGTGCCCTCCACTGTTTGTCCAAAATTCTTTTGTCCACTTCAAGCAGGTTGCACAGTAGTGCACCCTCCAGCAAGGTCTTACCACTTGGTCAACAACTTGATTTTATGGTACTCACTGATGGCTTGAGCTTCTTAGTTCCATCCTGTGATCCCGCAAGACAAGCAGCTAGCTGCCTTTGCTGCTGTTATTGCTGGCTCTCAGCCGGTGGTTGCAGCAACTGCAAGGGCGGTTAAATAAGACATTGCAGCAGCCAGCAGTTGGTTGTGCAAGTGTCAGTAACTTGGGGGGAAGGGGGGCCGTTGGCTGGGTGGGGAAGAGGGGTGCAGGAGGGCGGGAGAGGTCCAGTGGCGCTTAGTAGGGGGCTGAAGTCCCAAGCCTGGGCACAATTTGGCTTTCCCTTGATTTTGTACCCTAGAGGCTATGAAACAAACCAGCTGGTGAGCTGCTCCACAATCGAGAGAAGGTCGTGGCCAATCTGACTGGATACTGACCAAAAGGATGAGGCTGGAATGAGGAGCTTGTGAACAAGATTGAGCCCTGCTGAGGAGACGGAGCTTATCTGTGGATACTCTGCGGCGGTTACAGTGAGCAATGCCTGTGGGGACAGGTAGATGTATGCGCACATTAGCCGGCCGGCTTGTTACTTCTGGGAGGCACAAATTGTTGATAGGCAGCGCTGCTCTGTGCTGAAGCTCGCCGTAGGCTTGGCTCTTGCCCATCAAGTCCATTCCCTGAGACAGTCAAGCTGGCATCTGCTGGCTCGGCAGACTGACTAGTGCTTAAACTCAAGATGGACTTGGCCTCCTCATGGGACATACATGCCACTTGACGAGCACGGCTGGTGATCCTCGAGTAGTAGAAAGACCTTCCAGCCTTCTTGAAGGTGCTAAAGCACTCGCTCTCCAAGGTATTCGCAGCAGCCTCAAGCGAATCGCTGTCTTGCAAGGAGCAGTAGGACAGAGATGGTCAGGCTTTGTTGGTCTTTCCTGCATTGGACCTCACCTGAATGGGTGACAATGATACAACAGAAGCCACTACAATATACAAGTCTGTCGGAGTATTGGCCAGGCATGCAAGCCTTCTGTGGCATTTCTGAAGATCTGTCTACTCTTACTTAAGCACATCATCGAGAGTGTAAGGAAGCATGAAAGCAAATAATCTCTTACAAGCAAGTCATTTGCCCATGCTTATTCAAAGCGTCCCGCAAGGCCTCCTTGAGCTTTTGTTTTGCCATCTGCCGCAATTCCTCGTCAATGCTGCTCGTGAGCTTATTCTCCACTTTCACCTGCTTATCACGAATCAGTCTCAAATTGAGGATCCTTTCCTAAGTTGTTAATTGTGCACTGTGCTGTCTTCCCTCAAGTCTTAATAGCTCGAAAGTGCCAAACCTAGCTGAAGGCCTGCAAGCAAGCTGCTATTCAGACACTAGCATTGTAGTCTTGGAGCAACACAGGAGGCGGGACCTAATTTGAAACTGGGCCTGCTCTCATTCTCTCTGTTGCCGCAACAGACATGTAGTGCAGCAAATGAATGGAGCCTGACAGGGCATGTCTAAGGCCTCCAACAACAATGCACCTTCTTGGGTATTCGTGTATTGTACAACTCTTCTGCACTCTGAAGAGCATCCAATCTTGAAGCTACCTTTCCATGGCTCTTCTGCTTCAGATCGCTTAAGGCCTCCTGCACGCCATTAGCTTCATCATCCTCATCTGCATTGTCATTCTCTTCACCTGTGTAAGAACATTGGACAGGCTCATAGACAACCCAAGGGCATTGCCTAGAGATGAGAGGAGACTGGATGATTGACGCAAGTCCCATGATGACTATGTGCAGGCTGGACCTCAAAACCTGACGAACCCAATTCAGTGGAAGCGAATGGACTATAAGGCCAGCAACCTGATGATCCAGATATACTTTCTCCCGCTTCAGTGTCCTCCTCTCTCTTCATATATTCACTGGCTTCTGTGCCGCCCACAGGGTATTGGTTGTCCAACATTGCACTGCAGAAGGGCATAACAACCTGCTTAGCTGCCAGGCTTTTACAACAAGGCTTGTCTGGCGTTTATGCAGAATATAAATGTATTCGTAGCAATATGAGACTGCTCAATATGCTTCTGCTTGAGTTACATATACCACACTTTATTGCATATATCTTTAATCCCCGTCAGTCAAGTTGACAGCTTGCCCCAGAATATGGAAGGGCTGTATATCTAGCCAAAGTGAGTTTAACATGTCGATAGCTGTTTAATCTACAACCTACTTCAAAACCTGCTCTGTACCCACTTATGACCGCAGCTAATGCACACATAACGTCAAAACGTTTGCCGATACCCTCAGGATGACAAGCAGGCTACCATCAACATCTGGTCCCACAAATCATACATAGTTTTGGACTGTCAGTTGGCCACCACCAGGACAACTTGGCTGCTCGTTAACCTGCTCATTACTATTGCTCCCATCTTGCAACCTCTTGATGTTGCTTCTGAGACTTGCTCAAGTTGGTCTGCAACTCTGCCAGGATGCTTGCATGCATCACAGGTTTGATTACAGAGGTTGCTCTGAACCTGTCAACATGCCCAAATCTGCAGATGTCAAGGACCAGTGATTGCTGTCACTTGCACAAGCTATGCACGGTGATGAAAGAGAAGTTTCATAACTACTGCTGGGTCTCTGGTCAATATACAGGATCCAGTGCTCTTCAAATACTCTTAAGGCAGGTCACTTGATACAGGCTGCTACAATATGCTGTGGGCCCTATATTTACGACTGAGCATATAGATGTCATGTTACACTGCAGAGGCAGTTAAATGAAGGAAGCAACTCTCACAATCTCCCCGAAATGTGTCAACACTTTCTTGCGGCGGCAGCCGGTCTCCCTGCAGTAGTCCACCATCTACACAGATGCAAGAATCTTGTTGGAGTCACCCTTCCTTGCAACCTACTGGTCAAACAAGGTCGTGAAAGAAGGAAACACCGATCAACCTCAGCCATGCAGCATGACCTCAATCATATTCTTCTTCCTATTAAGTAAGGAGTGATGCATAGCACAGAGGGCCCTCCAAACACTTTCGATATGCTTTGCTCGTTGCATGGTCATGCATACATAGTATCCCTCGGTCTCTTTACCACTCTTTCTGTGGGTAAGTAAGTCGTCCTTCACAAGCAAGGACTAGTCCATATCTCACTGTAGGCATATGCAGATCATCAGCACTGCACGACATAAAAGCAGGTGGATGGCAAAACATGCCTCATGAAAGGCATCCATTGCCTTGTTCGTCTTGTCAACCTCAACAGTGCCTTTCCTTTTTGCAGATTTGCATAGTACGTACTCCTGTCAAGGATTTCAGCAGCATATTAGTCGAGCATGACAACACACAAACACTGCATCCACTTTGCATTCTTGACTGATGTCCACAAAGCTGTTGACTTGCAAATTCAACTAGATCATTCTACACCAACAAGTCAACAAGTCATGTGGTTGTCCAGCACGTACCATTCGTTCTTGATCTCTTGCACCGTAATAGAGAATGCTCTGAGAAGCACCTTGATCCCTGCCAGCTCTACCAGATTCTTGATAGAATGACTCCATTGATCTTGGTATGCTAAAGTGTACTACTGTTCTTACATCAGCTCGATCAATGCCCTGAAAGTGCTCCAAAATGGCCTTCAGGTGCCGTATGTCGTTACAAAAGGGCAGCAAAATCCACGAAGGACCGTACCCGCAGGCAATCCAATCTGGAACAACCCTCATATTCATTCTCTTTCTCTCCTATTCTGTTTCGCATCCTCTTTGACATCGACCTTTGTCGCGTTTTGTGTGGATTGAGACTTACCATGCTGCCACAAAAGCAACAGTCAGCAATGCCTCAGTACTTCAGAAGGATTGAACCTTTTTTGATCCACATCATACATCAGTCATGTCCAGCTTACAAAGATATTGAGGCTTGCCTCCTCCTCACCACATTGCATGTGACTTTACTCGGCAGAGCTAGATACAAGGATCATGCGTGCTCTGTGACCTCTCACCCAAATGCTATTGTTGCGACAATCACAGGCACTTGCCCGGATGACCATAGCTCCAAGGCTTGACTACGCACAGCATCCTTCAAGCCTGCGTGATAGACTGCCAATTGCAAGGCCGGCATGTCACAGAATGCATGATAGGCTGACTGCATGCCGACAAGCTATGTGCTCATAGCTTGTCAGCAAGAAGCTTGGAAAAAATATTCTCATGTAGATATGTTGCTCACTCTCCTTGCAGGAGCCAGCCTTCCAAATGTCGGACTCAAGAATGCAAAGCAATTGTGCAGATAGCACCGCTTGCTTGTACTTTACCACGGCAGGTTATGTCGTGACTGGACAGGTAGTGGCCAATATGATCACAATCTGCCCGAGAGTGACAGTAGACGATTGCACACTTGTCCTTGTCCTTCTTAAGGAGAACTTGAAGGTCGTGTTGGGGATCTTTCATGATATCCTTATACCGAACTGCCATCAGCACAGGAGCACTGGCTTATTGTTATATGCTTATGTGTATCATGCAAATACAAATAGAAGCATCAGTTTACATTTTACATTAACGTCAGGATAGTAGCATGTCAAGATCAGATCTATGTGCCTACTCAAGATCACTATCCAAAGAATGCTCTCTGCTGAAGTTGATTCCCGCAGGCTATGTCTCCTCCATGGTGAAAGTCTCTCACCTTCGTAGTAAATGTTGGGCCGATTGAATGATGTAATAAGCACGACAGGCTCATGAAGGTCTAAGCTTGCAATGACATCCTTTCTCACCCTGTTCAGGTCAAAGTCTTTCTTACTGTACAGCCTCAAGCATTTGAAGCAGCGGCTGCAACACAAAGACCAAACTGAGCAAACAGCCAAGTATCTGGTGACACTAAATAATTAGACTGGTATCAAAGAGTGATGATTATACTTTGCATTGGCAGTAGCAGTAAGTGCAAGGATTGGCACTCCTGGAACGAGGGATCGCAATCGTGACAGCTTCCGGTAACTAGGCCTGTGGGTGAACGGCATGAACAAGAAGGAACTAAAGGATTCGTCGTCACAGATCATCCAGCTTCCTTCAGCCATTACAAAGTGGCAAGTTGGTGGAACAGCAACATATAAATTCCTTCTGTGGACAAGCTAAGCGGTACCGGAAATCATGGCCCCATGAGGATATGCAGTGAGCCTGCACGAAAGCGCTGGTTTGAGCTCACTTCCTTCAACTTGCAGTTTGCATTCCACATCTGCAAACAAGGCAGCAGACCCTGCAGTGTTGACAGCCTTGACAAACTGAGCCTGCATACCTCGTCGATGGCTATCAGCGGAATCACGCCTCGAGCGTTTGCTCTTGCCAGCTTTGATTGAAAGGACGAGGTAGCAACAAGTTCCGGCGTACAGTAGAGAAGACGTAAGCTTGGCTTACTGCAGTCAAGATCAGAGTAAATCTGCACACAGATGATTCTCGCTGTATTCATTCGAGATGCTGAGCTCATCTTGCCCAATGACAATCATCATCTTGCTCGTCAGTGATTGGTCTGAGATGTCCTGGTCCCTACCCTTCTTTGTGCACTCCTACAACATGACCTGCATAACCTGTCAGTTGCATTGTGCAATTCAGTAAACGTCCTCAACAATTTCACTGGTGCAAGTCTGGAAAGCAAGGTACAAGTTGCAACCTTATCTTTGATCTGGTTGCTCTGAGTGGAGCACAGATGAGCCGCTCTTACACCCTTCGCATTCAGTGCAGCTACTTGATCCTCCTGCAGCATTATAGGACTGAATGCATGCATAGGTACTCCATGGCCTCTGGTTCACCAAGAGCCGCGTAGCTTGCAGGCCATACAGAATACTAATGACAGATGCTGCCTCCATGCATTACTGAACACATACTTTCCTCACCATCAAAGCAATGAGGGGCGAAATCACAAGCACAGTTCCTTGTCTTGCTAGTGCTGGAAGAATGTAACACATTGATTTGCCTCCCCCTGTTGGCATGAGGCAGAAGCAATCTTGTCCTGAGAAGCAACGAGCAGGTTGATAGAAATGCATCAGTCTTGAAGTCTAAGTTTCGTCTCATGGAATCATCACAGCACTTTCTGAGCTTCGAAGTCAAGAGCGTCTAGTACTGCACATATACATTCTCAGAGTGCTCTCAGTATGACTTGAGAGAGCCTCTGATTCAAAGGTTGCCTCAACAGCTAAAGCGTAGCTGGACACAGGATAACACGCGAAGTGCAATTGCGAGTACCAGATAGCACAGCAGCTATGGCTTCCTCCTGTCTCCCTCGGAAAGCGTCGTAGCCAAAGTGGGTCTTCAGCAGCCGCAGCAGCCGCTCCCGCCCGCCTTCGTCGGCCTTGGGCTTGGTGGCAGCCTGCGTCACAGTCAGCTGAAGGTACTTCCTCATCGGCGCCGAGCGGCCGCAGCAGGCGCCGCCTGGTCTAGCGCCGGAGGGCCATCGCTGCGCGCGCGGCCCCGAGCCGCGGCTGCGGCGGCGGCAGCGACGAGGCTGGCAGGGCACAGCGAATGGAGCTGTACAGAGCCATGGATTTGAAAACCGCCGTTGGGCGCCGCCAAGGACCACAACCACTAATAAGGGACACGCCACTCCCGTTCCGCTAAACCCTAAACCACTACTCCCGGTCAGTCCTTCAACCCTTGAACCCAGCCGCTTTCGCCATTCCTTACACACAACCTCCTACGTGACGCCATGTATGGCATCGTCAAGGAGGCGGGATATCAAGTGGCGTTGGAGAGCACTGGGGTGATGCCCATCCTCCTCCGCAANGTTATGTAGATTTTTAGATGTGCTTGCCTTTGTACCTGGCCATTTGGCCTACATTTCTTTCTAATACACGATCTCTTTCCATTGGGAGTGCCACTTCTTTCTGTACTTAGCCATTTGGCCTTTGTTTGTTTCCAATACACGTATCTTTCGTCTGTATGAACCTCACTGGCTTTTTTTAGCCGCTCTTTGAATTATCAGCAGCCGCATTCGCTATCAAACAGCGCGCAACCGAGTTCCAGCCGCGACGACACCGGCGCTCGCGCCGCCGCCGGGAGCTTGGTCGTCGCGGCGCTCGCGGCGGCGGCAGCGGCCGCGGCGGGCGCAGGACGCGCGGCTGACACCGTCGTGGGAGCCTGCGCACGGCATCGTGACTGAGAGGCCGGGCGGACTCGCGCAATCGGGTGGCGGTGGGACCGGAGGACCGAGGGCCGCCATGCACGTCCCAGGCGGCGGCGGCGGCGGCGGCGGCGGGCCCGCCGGCTGGGGCCTCGAGGCGGAGCCTGGCGTGAGGTCCGGAGAGCCTTGGCGCCCCCCGGTTGAGCGAGCGCGCGGCGATGTTGGCGCGGCTGCGCGTGCCTGGAGAGCCGCGGCGCTAGCTGAAGCCATCTCCTGCTTCAGAGATGGTGGAGCTCAGGCGCAAGACCAGGTCGCAGACTGCCGCGGAGCTGACGGGCGAGGCGCACGCAGCCGACGATGCGCGGCCAGCCCTCCCAATCGATGGTGCGGCAAACGACAACGCCACGGGGAACGACGGAGAGGAGGAGGGGGAGGGCGTGCTGGAGCTGTCCTCGTCAGACGACGGGCTCTCCGACGGCAGCGGCGAGCTCAGCGAGGAGGACGAGGAGGCAGACGACGGCGACGGGCGGGAGGACTTGGAGGAGATCCAGCAGGCCCTGTCGTCCTACATCCAGTCGAGGCACGACCACCCCGACGATGATGGCGGCGTAGAAGGCGGTGACGCGGATTCCTGGAGGGCGGCTGACGACGAGGCAGACGGGTCGAGAGATGGAGCAGACGGTGGCAGCGACCTTGGCGCCCCCTCCACCAGTGGGCAGGAGAGTGACTCGTCGGAGGATGAAGTATGGGCCAGCCTAACTACCAGCGTTTACATATTGATGATCAGAGCCAGTTGCTACGTAGCTCAAGAAGAGGGAGCCGCGAGGAGTGAGAGGTCCTGCGACAATCCTTGAGAGGTGTAAGATAGGGTTTGTGCATGAATTTGCTAATTCGCAGGGTTTTGGGAGGAGGCACTGATACACGTGGCTATCGACCTCCAGGATTCTACAAGGACTGTCGATTGTGAACGTACTAACGGTGGTCATCGAGAGTCCTTGAATCATGTTCATTCCATCCATTGCCTCTCGAATGGTCTTGTTCTGCGAGGTTCAGTGGCGAGGGCCGCGAAGAGGGGGGCCGGGGTAGGGGGTGGGAGGGGAGGAGGGGGTTAAAGGATGATTGGTCGGATTGCTCTTTCAGTGTCTGTGAGGATAAGCTAGTGATATCTCAACCACTGTATGTGGTCAAAGTTATGAGCGCTGAGGCTGTCTGGGCTTTGACAGATGTACTGCCATCTGTAGAGTCGCTGACCTGAGGTGCGTACTTGGTATGCCTTCGTGGCCTTCTGGCAGAGGCCGTCAAGGAATACTGTGGGCAACGTGCCTCTTGTCTGGTACAAGACAGAGCCCCACATTGGATACACACGGCAAGGAGAGAAGATCATCAAGTCCGCCCGGAGGGACAAACTAGACGACTTCTTGACCAGGGCCGATGACGCCAAGAGCTGGTCAGTATGACGACCTTACCAGACTCCTTCGAGAGCTGCTAACGAGCTCAACTGTTGGAGCTGCTCTATATTACATGGTTCAACAACTTTCCCCAAAACCTAAAATTCCTTCGTGATTGACTTCTGAGGTTTGCTGTAATGGCTGTGGTGATATAGTGGGCAACTTTTGCACATGTAAGCGCAAGTTGACCAAAACCAACATGCTGACAGGAGACGGGTTTACGATGAGTACAATGACGAGGAGGTGGAGCTTACAAAGGACGAGGTAGATGTCATCCGTCGAATCAGGGAGGGGCGCATACCTCACGCCGAAGTCAATCCCTACGAGGTGTGCATTCCCACGCTGCATCCTGGTTGTGTTTTCCATTTAAAAAGTTCCTGAACAGCATTCGTCTGACTCCAACTCATGAAGTAATTCCAACTGTGACTGTCGAAGCTTTTACTGAAAAGCTTCATCACTGCCTGCCTGCCTGCAGCCGTATGTGGACTGGTTCGATTGGGATGGGAAAGGGCATCCTCTGTCTAACGCGCCAGAGCCTAAGCGGCGGTTCATCCCTTCAAAGTGGGAGGCCAAGCAGGTATAGGATGATTGCTCCTCGTTGTATCCAAGGGTTGGACTTTACTTCCCAGCTGCCAGTTTACAAGATTTGTAGAGAGAATCTTTAGTTACCATATGTGCAGAGCTCAACACTAATTCATTTTCTATACCTTGTTTTCAAAGGTTGTCAAACTTGTGAGAGCCATGCGCAAGGGCTGGCTAAAGTTGGACAAGCCCAAGGAGAAGCCCAAGATATACCTGCTCTGGGGAGATGACCTCAAAGCTGCCCAGAAGGCTGCCAATGGTCTCACATACATTCCAGCTCCAAAGCCCAAGCTTCCAGGTACTTGGTTGGGTCAGAAGCAGAAAAGCCTAGTTGCAAGCCTCTCAAATTTTGAATATTCTTGGATTCCAACAGATGTCTGTCTTGGTAAGGTTTGAGGACTCGATTGTATTTGAGGACTCGACACATAGTTGACCATGTGCACGTTATAGTAGTATCGCGTATATGACTTATCGCGTGCCTCAAGGAGGAGTGTACTTACTGAGTACCAGCATGCACAGGCCATGAGGAGTCATACAACCCACCTGTTGAGTATCTTCCAACAGAAGAGGAAGTGAAGTCTTACCAGCTCATGTATGAAGAGGATCGACCGTCTTTTGTGCCTGAAAAGTAGGTGCTCCCACTTCACATGTGCTTTGTAGTTTCTGAGATCAAGTAGTGCCAAGGACACTGCCCCTGGAGGGTGATTACATTTCATCCAATATGCAAGTTCTTGTCTGCAGTTGTTAGATGTAGACTGTATTGTGAAGTCAGCAAAGGAAGGAATCAAATCAAGCATGTTGTGAGCCAGACATAATACTCATGGAGAGCCCTGATGGTTCATGTCTCTGTTACAGACAGTAAGATGTCACTGAAATGAGCATTTGTTGGCTGTTGATGGGTGGCAGAATAGATGCTTTCAGGAAGATACCTGCCTATGCGGACTTCATAAAGGAGCGTTTTGAGAGATGCTTGGACCTCTATTTGTGTCCCAGGACGCGAAAGACCAGGGTGGGTGCTGCATCCCTGAGCATCGTGTTCCCTTCGAGGGTCAACATAGTCTTACTTGTCACTTGAGTTTCTAAGCACCTTGACTCAACATGAGGATCAACATGCTGAAGTGGTCAAGTACGATGCATGCAGGTCCTGAGTCCAGTCATTAAACTGCTCCAGCGCAAGCATTATACTTGGAAGGGAGTTCTTTAAAGTCGTCGTGATGAGGGAGAAATTGACCGTCAAGCAGGGTCCATGCAGGTTTATAGATATACATTAATACCGCCAAGATGTATGATCCACTTAATTTCCTGTAAATGTGTGTAGATCAATATCAACCCTGAGAGTCTGATACCGAAGCTGCCGAAGCCGCGGGACTTGCGTCCTTTCCCTACAACCGAGTACCTGGAATACAGAGGCCACACTGGTGCGGTGTGCTCAATCTCAACAGATCCAGGCGGAGAGTACTTTGCTTCAGGTAGGTTGGCTCAAGGGACGTCTCGACGTGACCCACAGTATTGCATAGTAGTCAATCTTCCACTTTCATATTGCGCGTGGGAAATACAGAGTTTATCCTAGGGGCAGTTGGCACATCGAAGCAGATTTTATAAAAGTGAAGCAGAGGTTGAACGCTGATTGTTGTGGACAGCGAGTGAGCACCTTGCAAATGAGGATATTCTTACATGTGATGGCTCGCCAGTGCGTGCCAATGATGCTTAAACGTTAAAAGTAGGCTGATGCAAGTTGCGCTCTCGTCGCCTATTCTCTAGGCCAGCAACATTTGTGTAACAGACTTTTTGTACCTTCGGGCTCTATGTATATCTTATGGTGGAATGCGCACAATGTTTTTCATGCTATATACCACACGTGGTTTGTTGGTGTTTGCAGGTTCACATGACGGGACTGTGCGGCTGTGGGAGATACAAACAGCCAGGTGCCGGCATGTGTGGGACTTCGGGGATGCCAAAGTCAACAACATCGCCTGGTGTCCCAATCGTCAAACGCCGCTTCTTGCAGTAGCCATGTGAGTTCTTGCACGTGATTGTGCCATGGCGTATTGACAAGTATGCTGACTGTCAACCCCGTCAAACTTGACATTTGTGTCCACTTTGTGTCACATGAACTGTGATCTGCAAAGCTCCTCACTACGACGTGCACGTATTCTGACCAATTGCTTGCATCACTTGGGCTGCACTACTGTTGCACATCAGTGTGCTTGCCGTAAATTGCAATAACAATGTAACAATCCAACTTCCTCTGCACAGGGAAAAGGTGGTTCTCCTTGTTGGCTCGGGCACAGGAACTGTATCTGAGCAGGCAACAGCTACAGCTCTTCTGCAATATACGAGCCAGCCCAAGTCCTTGACAAGTGGTCAGTCCACCTTTCACTTGCTGTTCATATAGTTGTCAATGCTGTTACAAAACTGGGTTGGCAACCTGGTAGTAGATTCAGTTGTGATTGCAGCTGGTGATACCACAAGAGCAATGTAGAATAGAGTGCTTGACAATTCTTGGGCTTTGGCTTCAGGTAAACTGGGATCAACGCATTGGGAAGCTTATGGGCAGGGGAAAGGCCTGCAAATTAGTCATTCAGAGGTCATCTCCAGGCTAAGAAGTAGCATTGCTTAGCCATAGACAGATGCTGTGGAGCATGATATCTTAGTACAAATCTTAGCATTGCTATGGCAATGCACCTGTGTTTCAGAGTTTTAGATACACTGAAGCCTCTCATCCAGTGTTCACTTTGATCCTGATCCTGCTGTCTGGTCATCATAGTTTGAGTTGCACATGCTCTCTGACTAACACTTGATCAATTTATACATGACCTATACAGGATGTGCAGTCAATCTCTTGGCACCACAAGGGCGACTACTTTGCCACATTGGCTCCGAAAGATATCCTCTTCAATGTAGAACTGTGTTGCCTTCCGAGTGCTACCCTTAAGTCACACCCCTAGCCTTTGCTTCTTGAGTGATTCATTATGGAGAAGACCTTGACCACCTACCAATTTGCCTGCCACGTCCCAGTGTGCCTGTAAGTTGAAGTGTTTGTTACAAAGTACGATGGACAATGTTTGTGTCTCTTTCTTTCAATCTAAATGCAACTACCTTGACTTGATTGTAACACGGGATACGAGGGCAGTGCTCATACACCAGCTCTCAAAGCAGCTCACCCAGAACCCATTCAAGAAGAACTTTGGCAGAGTAGAGAGTGTGCTCTTCCACCCCTCCAGGCCATTCTTCTTCGTCGCCACAAAATCGCATGTCAGAGTGTACAATCTGGCAAAGCAGGAGCTGGCCAAGAAACTCTTGGTGGGAGTCAACCTTATTTCCTGCATGGCCATCCATCCTGGAGGTAATGCCGCATCCTGCAGACTAGCAAGCTTTGGCACTTCTCTCTGTTTTGACCGCTTGCTTGAGGCAAGTGACTCCTCTCACTAGGAGCAATCAATGTGAGCTCCTTTTACATTGAATGAGAGCGAGTCTACAAGAGGCACTGTGAGCTGACCTGTCTATGTGCTTAATGACTTCACAAGATGGTATCTCCAGCAGGCTACGCTTAGAGTGAAAGTAGGCCTGAAGTCCTTCCTGCATTTTGGGGTTTGGACGTGAGGGCAGGTGACAACCTGATTGTTGGCAGCAAGGACATGCGTTTGATATGGTTCGACATGGATCTCTCCACAAAGCCTTACCGCACACTAAGGTGAACGTCTGCTTGATCTTGTACCTCAAGAGTGCAAAACAAGCACTGACATTGCACCTGCTAAAAGCCAAGAGAAGTTCTGAAGGCCTTGACTTCTTAAGGTGGAGTTCAGTTTTAAACAGCTGACATTGATCTCTGAAAGTGCTCATTAGCATAGATGCTACGCAGGCTTTTTTGCACGAGAACTAATATTACTGTTGTTGTATCCAGCGTTTTGCTGCTTTGAGTCTTATACAAGGTCTTCTTTTGTGCCGTGCAGGAATCACGAGCAGGGCTTGAGGGCAGTTGCCTTTCACAAGACCTACCCCCTCTTTGTCTCTTGTTCAGATGATAGTACAGCACACGTTTTCCATGGCATGGTGTACTCGGACCTTCTGCAGAACCCCTTGATTGTGCCTGTGAAAATACTGAGGGGACACACAATGACACGCCACCAAGGTGAGAGCATTGGCAGAGCACGTTGTTACTGCAGTTCATGCCAGCCTAGTGGTGGAACAATCGTGCATCTAAATGGAGACTCTCAGCTTCAGCAACTCTGTTGCATAAGAATAATGTGCATGCTGGCTCAGTGGGCATCAGCTCAAGAGGCCGTATATTTACCACTGGATGGTACTGAAAGAGTGCTGTGGCTTTCTTGTGCTAATTGTCGCCTGGGTGTGTCTTTCCACCCACTGGCACCTATCAGGCGTCTTGGATTGCGTGTTCCACCCAACTCAGCCGTGGCTCCTCACAGCTGGTGCTGACAGCACTATCAAGCTCTTCTGTAACTGAGTCTGGCCATAGGCCTGTGTTGTACCACTATGCACGACCAGTTGCTCTCTGGTCAGTAGCCCTGTTGCCTAGCTGTCGCAGGTCACATGTAGCACATCGTGCATTGAGAACACAGCTTCTCTCTAGCCGGAAGGTTTACCCGCATGTTGGCTGGATCAGGCTCTTATGGGCGCATTCTTTTTAGCTACCTTGAAGGTTTCAAATCTAGTAATCCGCTGTGCGACTGAGTATATACAGCACAATTTGGCATGGGTTGATAATGTTATGTTCTAAATGTTGCATGCTTTTGGAGCTTCCCAAAGTAGGAAGGAGCATGTGAAGTAGGAAGGGTCGGCACTGAAAAGCAGTTGCAGAATGCATGAAGAGTATCTACTGTTTATCAGACATGGACCTGACGACATGCTTAAAAGCAGGCGCAAAGCGCTATCTCAGTAAGCCGGCCTTCCATCATGTAGCGGCAAGAAGCTAGGTCTGGCTGCAGACACATGATGAAATGCCCGCGCACTATACGATGGCACTACTGCTAATCCACCTCACCAGCCTAGCTCCGCCTGTTTGTGGCCTAGCACTTGAAGAAGCACTAGCTTGCTGACATGCATGGCAGCTTATTGGCGAGTGGGTCGGTGCAAGATGGACCAAGCAATGGATACGGCAGGTCAGGCAGCCAGAGGCACGGCCAGTGCTGAATCCTTGCCAATCTGGAAGAGGGAGCGGTCTAGCTCCAGACAGGAGCACGGAGCGACAGTAGCCATGCTGGAGCCCTCGGCAGTGATCCCCTGCAAGTCCCCATGGCCGCAATTCTCCGGACAGAGCCGCCAGTACACAGATCGGAGAGCGCATGCTGAAGCACGTTCGGAAGTCGAGCTGACGATCCACCGTGCTGGGGCATCGTCTCGGCCCGCTCAGCTGGGCGAGGACTCCCGCTTCCACAGCGGTCGCCGTCAAGGCGGCCCTTGGTAGTAGGGGGGCAGCGGCTGCCCAACTGGGGCGCCTCCGACGGCGCCGCTTCCCCCGGCCACCCATTTTTTGGCGGCAGCGGGCCCATCAAGGAAACGACGGCCCCATTGGAACCAGGCGGCTCGACCGTGGCCAGCGCTGGGAGCGGGCCGAGCTGCATGGCTTCCGGGCCATCGAGGGCCAGCGGCGTGGGCGGGTTGTGGATGGGCGGCGGCGGGCGGCCGAGGACGCGCGCGGCCTCCACGGCGGCCTCCGCCAGCGCGTCGGCCACGCCGGGCGCCAGCGCCACCTCG
>WELB01000009.1:1061585-1079993 GCA_009602725.1 Spirogloea muscicola
CGGCGCAGGGCTCGGCGGCGCTGCGCGGCTGCCGGCTCGACTGCGGCGCCGGCCTCCGCGAGCTCCTCGGCGGCCACGAGGCCGCCCTCCGCGAGGTGCCAGCGCCTGCGCCCTCCCCCAGACGCCTAGCGCCAAACCGCTCCATTATCTCCACTTAACCTTCTATCAGTGTGCACTAATCAGAGAGCGGATGGACATGAGATGGACAGTAATTGGCCATATTCGATTTCGAGATTCTCGGTCGTCAAATGCCGCTTTGAGTTCCAAGCTGGCAGCTCCAACATGGCAATTGCGATCTCGTGAGCCAATGCGGCAGAAGCTCGCGGCTTCTGCCGCCGTGTCTTATGGGTTTGCGGCTAAGCGGTCGAAGGCCAGCCTGAACCCCAAACCCTGAAATCTTTTGGCCGTAAACCCTAATCCTAAACCATAACCCTTCAGCCGCCCTTGAGCTGTCACTGCTGCCCATACTTTCACGCGTCGCTGCTGCCGCTGACAGCCCGTGGCCAGCTGCGGCGGCCTCCATGGCTGACGAGTGGGAGCTTGTCTTTGCGGGTGTCGCAGCGCCTGGACCAGAGCCAGACGCTCACCGACTTCTTCCTCGAGCTCCGTGACATGCTGGTACGTGCCGAGCGAGCGTTGCTGACGGTGTAACCACTCCCGCTGGGCTGCTGCAATCACACTACCCATGCATGATCTAATACAGGCTTCAACTGGGAACAATTAGAGTCAATCACAAATCATTACTGTAAGTAACAACTCTACACTGTCACCGGCACTCGTATCGGCGGCAAGAATCTGCACAAAGAGATTGTCATCAGCAGGTGCCCTCACAGTGGCAACTGCTGGCCATGTCGATGCAATACGGTCACAGGAGAAGCTCGTGCGCGTGGACAGGGCTCCGCAGCTCGCGCCTGCTGCATTCTACTCACTCCTGCTCGACGAGGTGCGGGTTACCCGTGCAGGGCCCTCATGCAGCTGTCAGTTTTCCAGAGCTGGATTCAGCAAGGTGGGGTCCATAATCTCGCTTGCTAGGCAAACAGTTGGCGATTGTTGTCCCCGGCAGCTTGCGCAAGTAGGCTGGGAGCGCGTGGCCTGGCTAAGCCCAGACCTGCATGCCGCTAACTTCCACCTATGGTGAGCGCCACCGAAGAAAGGAAAAGCGAGCATGCACAGGCAGCTGCATGCTGCAAGCAGGCAAGATCTTGTGCCGGTATCTCGTAGCTTGTGTCTCATTCTGCGCCCTCAAGCGGGAGCGCTGAGCCATTGCACAGTCTGGCGCTGGCAGCGACGGCGCCGGCCGGCAGCATGCCCTGCGGCTCACCTTCCCTGCCACCTACCCTGAGCACCCGCCGACTGCGTCAACGGTAAGTGTGCTATTGCGCTTATGCAAGCTGGGCCCACAAACAGGCAGAATTAAAGTGTGCCTACTCTATGCAACAGAGCCTGATGTGAAATCTGTGTGATGGCTGCGGCTGTCAGGATCTGCCGGAAGAGCTGACCCTGCAGTGGACCAAGGGGCCATCGCTGCAGAGCATCCTTGCGCAGTTTGAGGAGGTGAGGATTCAAATTGCATTACCGAATTAGTCAAATGGAAACTTTATTTGCCTCGTTCCAACCTGGTTACAGATTGGTAAGTGCCAAGTTTCATCATTCCCTGTTTGGTTGACTAAGCAAGCTCCAGTATTGGAGAGCTTCTGACTGACTGCCTGACTATAGTGCTTGCAACACTGTGTTGACGGTCCAGGCTCTGAATCTGTACCAAGAGCTTTGGAATTGCATCGATGACCTTGACGCCAACACGATCGTGCTTGAGCCCGAGAGGCCCACCCGCTCCGACACCTTTCGCCGGATTGCGCTCGGTATGATGCCTGCAGGCTGGCTTCCCATGCATTTGGAATGCCTTGATTATAAAAATCAGTGGTAAAATCAGGATGTAGGGGCCAGGACGTAGAATGACGCCCTAGGCTCCATCCAGGCTTGAGGAGTAAAGAGAATTGTGCATTGCTGGGACGTATTATTGATGCTTAGGCTTTAACATTCAGCTTCCGTATTAACGAAGGCTTTTAAAAGACAGTTGTCGAGGAGTCAGAGTCAGGGGTTTAGGATCTTCGTTCTCTGCAGTCTGGAGGCGTGCACAACGTGAGGATAGACATGCCAAGTGCTGAGTGGTGTCCTTGTTCCGGTCTTGCAGGACGTCATTGCACGATCCTGATATCCATCGATGCTCACTGTCCGCGAAGCCTTCCTGAGTAAACACATCAATGAGAAAACCCTGAGGATCTTTCATCACATCATTTGGATGAAGCTCAGTTACTTAGCAACATCTGAGTAAGCCGTGATTTTGCTTCATTTGCAGCTGTCAATTTACAGGATCTGATGCTGCGGTCGGGCAATTTCGTGACTCTCTTGAGGCAAATCTGGGGGGATGGTAAGCTCCACTTCTGATGCTGGGCTCTTGGTACATACACATCAGCCTGTCAGACTATATGAGCGCTACACACAGCTTCCATATAGAGCCGTCGACATGGACTATAACTAAAGCAAAAATGATTATATGAAGTCATCAATTGGAATGTGAGGAGTCTGGAGGGTACTATCATCGTTCTCCATATGATGGTCACCGCGCTGGTCAAGACTTTGCCCGCTTCTTACGCACCTGGGGCTGAAGCTCTGCTGCAGGAGTACAGATAGGATGTTGAGGGCGAACCTCGAAAGAGCCCTAGGAGTGTCGCTGCCAGGGCCAGGCTCGGTGGCAGCTGCGGGGGATGTCACATCCGACTGCGGCATCTGCTACATGTATCGCTTGGCGAGCGATGATCAACATGCAGCAGGTCAAGCCCCCAAGTATTGTCTGACACCAGCATTTATCATACTCCGACCTTTATTCAATTTCCGAATATCCCACCTTGCTCGATGGCCATGTTCACAATTGTTGTGTATTCTGCCAGTCGGTAAGACCGACGCAAAGGGGACCAGCCGGGCCGGCCCCGCTCCCATCCCGGACCAGATATGCAACAGTGAGGCCTGTGGAAGGCCTTTCCACCAAGCCTGCCTCGCGCGGTGGCTCCAATCTCTCTTGACCACCCGGAGGCAAGCGTTCTTCAGAGACATGCTCGTGGCACCTGCTATCTGGCTGAATTTGCTCATCACAATTGCTAATATGAAGGCAGATAATCTGCTTGCGAATGGATAATGTCGAGGAGCATGTTCACAGTCAGTAAAGGTTGCCATGCTGAGAAGCCGGGTCTTGCAATGACACGGATGTTTTGTGCTCACATTTCTATGTACATATTGAGCAGGCATTGGAGGAGATCCACCAGCACATCCAAAACTTAGTACCCATTCTGGAGGTTTTGCGCAGGTCCTTTGACACGCTGTTTGGAAGGTGCCCCTACTGCCTCGGCGACATCTCCGTGAGGATGCACCCTTAATGGAGGCGGCATGAAGCATGACAAGCGGCATTGGCAGGCTGCATAGGGCCACCACTTCAAGACAGGGGGCTTGTGGGTGGACCCGTCACAAGCATTGCACTGCGCTTTTGGGTTCACCAGACTGCGGCGTCAAGCGGGCCTCCAAACAAGAAGGTCGTATAGGTACACTGAGGCTTTGCGGCTGTGGAACTTCTATAGGACATAACCAGCATCTTGGAGATTGTGTGGCCTGGGCTTCACCAGCTGGGGACTGACAGCCATCCTCTGCGAGTCTTCCAGGCAAGCTGGCCATGGAGGTCTGCCCAGGAGATCTACGCCTTCTGCAAGCACAGTCACGGCAACACTCAACCTGGTGGAGTCACTACTCGAGCCCTTCTCCTTCCATCACGTCGCGTCATGATATTATGTGACATACAGCCAAGCTGCATTGCCGAACTCCTTGCACTTTGGGGGTTGGCCAGAAGGGGCGCGGCGCAAGTACTTGGATGGGCAGGTAGAGCTTGAACTCGGGGGGTAGCTCGTCCTCCGCATACAGCCGGTCTGAGAAGTAGATACGGCGGATGCGGCAGTTGGCGTGCACCTGCACCCGCAGCGTCTCCACATAGTTGGTTCCATAGGCCCGCTTGGTGAAGTCTGCCAGGTTGAACTGGACAAGAGCCACATCAACAAGCAAAAGGCGTCAATGAAATACTTTAGTGCCATCAGCAGCCAAAAGCCTCACATCCTTGAAGGATTGGATGCCTCACATGGCAAGCACTGGCTCTGCTAATTGGAGATGAAGTACATCATGGGTCTGAGCTTAGTCAATTCACACCAATGTCTCGGGCTTCTAAAATTGGCATTCAGCACATCAGGACAACTGCGGGGCACGCTGCTGGTGCCTCAAGACAACTGTTGTCATTGAAAGCCTTGCTAGGAACATAAAGACATATTTCCACACAGAGCCTAGCTGATATTCTGTGGACGCTAGCAATGGTTGGCTGCGACCTGAATCTGGTTCCAGCCATCGTCGAGCAGCAGTGGCATGGTGCAGATGTACGGCTTCACTCTCGTAAGTGACTGCAGCCCTCGTGCATGGAACATGCATGGATGTGTCAGAGTTCCCGCAGACTGCAAACCCAACACTGTGAAGCAGTATGTCTTCATGCAGCTGCTCAGGTTGTGTCTGTAATAGATAAGGAATCAGGATAATTGAGTCTCAAGCTTCTGGAGGTTGTACATGAGAATCCTGAGGGCTCAATTTCAGGTGAGGCTCAGTATTGCGTTACCAGTATCATAGCGGCAAGCAGGGGCGAGGCGTGGGGGAACCTGGAAGTTGGATGCTCGGAAGCGGCGGCGGACGTTCTTGTCGTCCAGGACGTGGACCTCGAAGGAGAAGAGGCGACCCGCGAGGGGCTTGACGAGCAGCACGAGGAGCGGGAGCTTGATGCCGAGCGTGGCGGCGGGGTCGGCGGGGCACGTCACGAAGTTGGCGGCCACATTGGCGCCCTCCACCTCCAGCACCGACGACTGGATGTCGGGGTCGGCGACCCGCCGCACGCCGCCGCCGTCCTTCTCTGCACAGGCAGCGCCAAGGCAAGCTTAAACCAAGCAAAGCAAGCTAAGCCAAGCTACCCCAAGCTAAACCCAAGCTAACCACGAAACCCCTAAAAGCCATTAAGCCCTTAACCCGAACCCTCGGCCTGAGGGCCAGAGGATCACACGCCGATAGAGGCTACTGCCCTTTGGCCGCAGAGCGCCTACAGGAGCCGGCTGGCAGCAACAGCAGCAGATAGCTTTGGGTTTAAGGTTCAAGATTTAAGGTTTAATGTTTAAGGATTAAGGTTTAAGGTTTAAGGTTTCAGGCTTAGGGTTTAAGGTTTGGGGCTTAAGGTTTAAGTTGTTAGGGTTGAGCTTAGGGCTTGGAGTTAAAGTTAAGGGTTTTTCTTGCGGGTGCACCTTGCTTGTCCCAGATCTGCAGCGGCTTGCTCCTGCCGCCAAGGCCAGCCGCGCAGCGAGCCGGGCGGCGATCAGCCCGAAAGCAAGCCGGCAAGCACACCCGCAGCGGCGGCGTGCTGGCTACGGCGGCAGCGGCGGCGGCGGCGGCGGCGGCGGCGGCGGCGGCGCGGCCTTACCCGAGGCTGTACAGGATCGACAGGAACCCTGACTGGAATGTGTTCTTGAACATGGCCGGCGGCAGCGGCGGCGGCGAGTCAAGGTGTTGCGACGGCAGCGGCGGCGGCGGCGGCGGCGGCGACGGAGCAGCGGCGACTGCGGCGGCAAATGCGACGGCGGTGGCGGCGGCGGCGGCGGCTTCACAGGAGGCTCTGCGGCGAGCCAGGCGGGGGCCCGGCGGGGGCGACCAGTATCTGGTTGAACTCCGGCCGCGACGTCTGCGCCGCCACCACCGCCGGCAGCGCCGCATCAGAGCCGCCACCGCCGCCGCCGCCGCTGCCGCCGCCGCCGCCGTCGTCGTGGGAAGTGACGGCGACCTGAGGTAGCCCAGTGCGAGCAAAGCTGCGGCTACTGATGATTTGAAGGAGCGGCTGACTAAACGGTGGCCTTGGACGGTGCCCCCGTTGACGGCGTGGGGCCACGTGGGTGGCGGTTGTTGAGCTGGGCTATTCGTTAGTGCCGTATTAGGACTAACTGAATGCCCAGGACCCAGAGTCTCACCATCACTCGGTTGGGGCTCAGGCCGTGAAGAAGCTTGAGGCTCAGGCGATGAGGACGCGGTGCTCTTGAATGGAGCGCCGCGCTCCTTCCTCGCCTTCTTGCCCACGGCAAAGACAGCCTTCTTGCCCATGGCGGTGATGGCGGCAGGGTCCGGCAGGAAGCAGGCCGGCAGCAGCTCAAGGCAGGTGGCGTGGGCGCTGGCAAGCAAGGAGGAGCGGTGGGCAAAAGGAGGACGGTGGCTCCTGTTAGAGTGAGCAAGCTTGAGCTCACTCNCCCGGCCGCCGCCGCCGCCACCGCCGCCGCCGCCGCTGCCGTTGCCGCCGACACCGCCGCCACCGCCGCCGCCGCCGCAGAAGGCGTGGGAGGCGGCGCAGGCGCCGTTCAAGAACCTGTTTGCGATGGGGTTCATGATGTGGATGGCCGGCAACACGCTGCACATCTTCTCCATCGGCATCGTCGCCTCCGCGCTCTGGCAGCCCCTCTCCGCCCTCCGCGCCGTCGCCAAGGGTCCGCAGCCGCCGCCACCGCCGCCACCGCCGCCCTTGCCCAACCCCTGCGTCCTGACCCAAAACCGATTTCAGTCTTTGACGTTAACCCGGCCATTAAGACGTACCCGAAAGCCAGCGCCGTTCTGTCCAAGTCAGGTGTCGAACCCTGAGTCTTTACTCAGCCTGTGCCCTTTGTGCCGCAGTCTTTGAGCCCTTCAAGGACCCCCGCACCGACACGACGCTGCCCACGCTGCTGTACGTCGCGCTGCACCTCGTCGGCCTCGGCCTCGGCCTCTACAAGGTCCGCTCCGCACTACGCTCCACGTTAGCGTGCATTAAGCCACTACCCATTTGCATCTTTGAGGCGCAAATGCTGTGGTCTGTCCCGCGGCCTGACTTGCGCCGCGAGCACGCCCACCTCCAGCTACATGCACTTGGGCTGCTCCCGACGCATGCCTCGGACTGGATCTCGACGCTGCCACCTCCCCACGTGAGTCTCGCTTTACTTGTTCCTGATGCATAATCCGTAAAATTCAGATACTCCCAGACCCCAAAATGGAGTCCACCACGCCCAACTTTCTCATGGTATGCTCTCTAATGTCTGAGCCCTGTTGCTGCTGAGCCCAACTCGCCGCTGCTTGCCAGCAGCAGCGAGAGGCTGTGCAGTATACGGCTGCGCTCTTGTACGGCGGCCTTCAAGCCCGTAGAAGTTGTCAACACCCAATGGTCACCTCAGATTAACAAGCTCCTCTGCAATGCATGCTGATGCGCCGCTTCTTGGACTGCCGCCAGGCGTGCGAGTTCTCCGCTGGCGGTTTGCCCCTGACCTGAATCACTTCGACTGGGTTGGGGTTGACGACTTAGAGGTGGCGACCACCTCCATTTGCAGCTTGGAGCGAAGTAGCAGCAAAGGGCAACCCCAAGTGTACAGATCCACATCAACGTGAACTTTGACATATCAGAATCAGCAAGTAACAGGTCTCGGGGTGATTCAGACCTGATTGGAGACTGGTGCTTTTAACAGAGGGCGTGATTGTTAATATTACTCGGGGGCCAGGCTTATGCAGATTATTTGCTAAGGCAGATGAAGGCGCTGCTTGGCACATGGTCAATAGCAATCTGGCACAGAATATAGAGGATCATTAGGCACAACCGAAGTGCTCAGGTTTGAGCCGTGTGCTGAAGTCAAGTTCCTGAATGCTGGTCGCTCTACTCAAGGGTCAAGAACTTGTTCTGCACCCTGAACTCCTAGTCCTACAACTTCTTGTCAGCACACATAAAAGAAGAGCCCGAATTGTCATGCACGGGTGTGTGCATGGGTTCCCGTCAACTTCGCAAGCCATCTGGGGCCTTTGGCACGCCAGCAATCATCACACTGCAACTGCACTGAGCCACCCTTGAGGAGGTTGCATGCCACTGGTGCTCTTCTTGCCACTTGACGTTTTGCTCCTTGCATCCACAGCAAAGTAGGGACTGTACAGTGCGAAGATCTCTGTTGGTGGGCATGTTATCAGCTGTTGGGCAAGCAAGTGGCCCAGGATGGATTTGTGCTGAAGTACGGAGCACTGGAGAAGCACCGGCTGCATTGGTCAGTGCTACTCAGCAACCTCCATTGGTAGACTGCGATTTGCTTAGGGGTTTGGATTTGAGTCCTTGTGATCCCTACTCCGGTGCCTTCTGGAGGCAGTTCATCCTGAAACCGGATGAACGCCTCAAACAGTGTCGCACACATAAAACAATGTGATTATGACTAAGTGGAGACATGGTTGGGCAGTACAAGTGCCAGTCACAGAGATGTCTCGCGGCACAAAATTCCGAATATGTTACAGTTTTCGAGAGCAGTCAAGCATGGCCGCACAGCACTGCGGCCACGGCCGATCACCGGCCCAAGCCTTGGGGCGTCCATGGCCGCCCGCTCGGCACGGGGTGGCCGCTCCCAGAGTCGTGGGCGCTCCACGGCGCAGAGGAGCCATTGAAGGTGCTGTGGCCACCATCATGGGCCGACCAGGTGGACTGCTCAGGAGGCGGCATACCACCCCAGTAGCCCGGCGGGGGGCCACTGGCGGTCGGCAGCGGGCCGTGCCAGCCGCCGGGAGCTGCCGGCGGGCCACTCATGGGCACCATGGCGGCTGCGGCACGCCGTGCCGCCGGCGGTGCCTCCGGCGGCGGCTCCATGAAGTGCTTCTGGAAGTACTTGACCAGCCGGTCTGGGCTTGTGAAGTCGTGCTTGCGGAACCGGAAACCCTGCGCCAGTCCACAAGCACTAGGACTATTTGTCAAACACTTTGGCCTTCTAACCTTAACGTGGAGAAGAGTGAATACCTTGGCCTTCTAACCTTAATTTGGAGTAGAGGAAATCCAGTACAAGGTCACTCAAAGTCGAACAGATTAGGCCACCCAGAACCAAAGGTTATGCAAGAGCGTAATCGAGTGCAGGGTCAGACAGAGTGTGGCTAGCAGATCCCAAACATTAGTGGAACCTGGGACATGCATTTGCTGCCTGTCAACTTTGGGTCTCTTCACTATGCTGCTATTTTGCAGTAGTGTCTCACCTTGGAGGACACAGAGATGTACTCGTGGACGGGGCTGTGCATCCGGATGTAGGAGAGCACGAATGCGCCGGGGTGCTTGTGCGAGACCGAGACGTAGTATGGGATGCGGCCAGGGTTCTCGCGCTTCTCCTTGATCAGCAGGCGGTCCACCTCATCCTGCGGGCCCTCCCAGAACTTGCGATAGCCCAGCATCTCTTTCAGATGCCCCACAAGCGGCTCTATGTACCTGGCCTCGACCTGCACAGTAAGATATTGCATTGAAGTCAACCATCAGGTATGAACTTTGGAATGACACGAATATGGGGTGTATATGCACCGAGTATAGATATATAGAATTTTGCATGTTGAAACAGTTTGGCCCTCAAGTACAGATAACTTTCTCAAGTGTTGCTTGCATCGCTCTGCCTGATTCCTACCAGGGCTGCCCAGGTGCCATGGTACATAGCAACTACAGAGGAGGAAAGGACACGCTCAAGTCAATATCTTGACAGGATTTATGTCAGTGTATGCTGTGACGACATCCCCCAAATGACCGTTGCCCTTGGTACGAAAGATTAAAGCTCACCTCGTCAATGTCCTCAAAGTTCTCCCCACCAATTGTCAAGGTCTTGCCAATGCGCAGGAACGACGTCGCATCCCTCTTGTCCTTGCCACCCTCCTCGATGTCAATGTGCGTGTACACGCCTTTCGCAAACTTCAAAGTCAAGGAGAGGTGGTCTGGCCCTTTGCTACTTGGGCGCAAAATGACAGTCCCCACCTCCTTATCTTCGAGTTGCTGCAAGCACATGCCAACACATGAAATTTGCGAGTGAGCTCCAGGCTTATGTGCAGCTTCTGTGACTTCGAGAAATACTTCGATACCCACAAAGGCGATGGTGATCAATCCACTTCAAAATATTTGTCATTACTGCTCTTCTCGCAGTGGATAATGACTTGCTACCCATCAAAGCGGTAGTGCTTGCATGCGTAAGGAAAGCCAAAGAGCCCTGGATGCTTCTCGTGCCATAGACTCTGGGACTCTGTAGCTGCCACTACATGTTGCAGAGTACTGCTGCGCATCCTTTTCATTCCATTATACCAATATTTTCGAAATATACATTGTGCCAAATGTTATGGAGTCTCAAGAAGCGAAGAGGGTGACAGCACAGCTTGAGGTGCACTCTGGGACATGTCTCACCTGCATAGCTTCAGGCAGCGAGACATTCTGGAAGAGGGGGTGCACAATCATGCGCGGACGGAAGGCACGCCGCCGCTCCATCTCGGCCTTTCTCTTCAGACGCTCCTCCTCGATAAGCGCCACGCTCTCGTCCCGCCGGAAATACTTGTCCTTGGGCATGGCCTGATTCCAATTCTCACTGCGGAGCTCACTCCCCCGGCATGTCAAGGTGACCTGCCATGCAGCAAAGAGCAAAATTCAATGAAACACTCAATACGGCTAGCAACGAGTCATAACCGTGACAGCATGGTATGCATCTGTGCTTGAATACTTTAAATATCAAGTACAAGAACAAAGCTTTGTTTCTGCATGTCAGGCTGACCTGGTACTGTGAAGGCAACACTTTCTGGATCCTCCCTGTAATGACAGCGCCTTCAGAAACTCTGTCCGAGATGTCAGCGTCTCTGTCATCAGTCAAGTCCTCCTTGTGAACTACAGCCAGAAGTCCCGACTCCAGGGTGCACAGGATCCGATTCTGCTGCACCTTCTTGACCTTTGCCTGCATCGCAGGTGCTGATCAACATTTGAGTTAAACAAGACAAAGTAATTTGAGCTATACATTGCAGTCCAGTATTACAATAATGCACAAATAATGAGCACTTCACAGACAAGCGTGTAAGTCTGTTAGCGCTGTCAAAAGATCATAAGTGAATCGATGGTTTAGGCACCTGTACTACTCTGCCTTGAGCCAGGCTGGTTGGCGTCTCTCCACTGAGGAGATAGAACTCCTCGTCCATTGTGGGGACCTTGTAAGGCAACCTCCACTCCCGGTAGCCCTTGACCAACTCGCCCTTGATGTCCAGCAAAGTATCGAGGTCGACCTCTTTCTGCAAAACCCAGTAATTTCTGACATTGTCACAAACAACAAGTTGGGGATTGAAGTGGGATAGTGCTGCAGAGCCAGACCAGCTTCTCTTCACATCCCTTGAAGCCTATACTTACTTTCGGAGATGAACGAGAAATCTAGATACGGTGCGCATGGACACAAGGTGCGCAAAGCTAAGCAGTCAATAAAGGAAAATCATCAACCAATCTAAGCTACACTGTCTGTTTTACTAGGTCCACATGCTCCAAGTCAAGCTTGGGAGCGTACCTCCAGGCGCTTCACGTAGTCCTCTACCTCAAGGCGAGCCATGGCATCCGGATGTTCCCTCACCCACTCCACGCACAGCTCCAGTGTGTCCTGGTCCACATCCTCCCTCTTCTCGCCAACGGCTGAGCAGTACACGGCCTCAGCCATGGCCTTGGCGTCCTCGTATGACACCTGTTGGGCATCTCAAGCAGGTGCTCATTTGGACATATACTTGATGGTGCAATGCAGCCATAGAATTTGTGGCAGTGACCGCACCTTCCCTGTATACTAAGATCTGAACCTTTTTGGCCAAATCTCTCTCGAATCTTTCATTCTTTTCCTCCAACAAACCCTAAGAGCTTGAAACAACTTCGATCATAGCAATTAATTGCAGCATTGCAAAGTGGCGTACTTCTTTGATGTCAGGTGATGAAGAACAAAGGCACGGGTGTACTCACAGGATGGATGCGGGTGTCATCCAGTGGCTCGAATGTGATGTCAGCCGAGGCCGCGGAGCCAGACGCCCGGACGCGCATCGCCCCGGCAGCATTGATGAAGACAAAGCGCTGCATCAGGGCCAAGGAGTCCAGGAGCTCCATGCGAGTCGCTATTTTCCCAGCTCCTTTGATTACCCTCTGTGAGCATGAAGACAAAAGTAAGCAGCTTGAGGACAGGCCAATGATCCTGCGGTAATTAGGCAGGCCCCTATTGCTAGTCCATAAGAAAGACGACCAAAGAGAGCTCAAAGAAGGTACACACCGTAGTGAAATCAGTCTTAAGAAGCTCTTGCTTGTACACCTCACAAGTCTTTGTTGGTGCTTTCTATTAAAGGCTAAGTGCTGACCAAACGAGGGTTCTCCTTTCCCAGTAACTTGACAGCCATCTCTTAACGGCTTGCTCAGATAATCAAGCACTTGCCTGAATGTGCATGGCCTTTCTGGGACCAAGACCAGCAACGAATTGGAGAGGCGAGAACAGCCAGTCATGCGTGGCAGCGGCGTTGAGGTCAATTCCCACTTGACTGGAGATGGTGACCATGACTCTTTCCACCATCTCATAGACCTCGTCCCTGTTCAGCAGATCCTGTTGCATGCCATGCGACTTGGGCTAGTAAATTATGCAGGTGCAGAAGTACACCATAGAATCTCATGCAACTCAGAAAAAAGCTGCCAAAATGGCTGCACTGCATCCATGATGCTGACGAGCAACCAGCTAATGTGCTAAATCTTGGTGCTGTATAAGCTGTAAAAAGTGACTTCAAAGAGTCATACGACACCTAAATGAATGTGATCCATGTCTCAACCACTGGCCACCATTTGCATTTATCACTGTCAATAATCTGTGGTGCTGTACACTCATAACCAAGAACCTACACATGTGAAGCTGCAAGTTCAGCTGCAGATGGTTTTAGCTTGCCTGAAGAGGATGAAGCTTGGCGGAGAGAATCTCTCGCTCAGGCCCGCAGAGCGAAGCCACCATGGCTAGCGGGTTCTGAATGTAGCGCCCCAAGGCCACGGCCCTCCGAACAATACCTGAAAGCAATAAGTCATGCCAACGCTCAGTGCAAAACCTCAGAATTGATTGCCGCCTTCATGGTTGCCCGACAGCGCTTGCGTACATCAAGGTCAAATTCCACATAATCATATACACATCAAGGGACCGTCAAGCTCCCAAGCAGCTCGACTACGGCGCTCTATCCGGTGCCATACCTGGCTGGCCAGGAAGCTGGTCCTGCGAGATGGGCGAGCGCTCATAGAGCTGGGCAAGCGTCTCCTCCACGAAGAAGCAGTCGAGTGCCGCGACCTCGTCGGACAGGAACTTGGGCTCGTCCTCGACAATCTTGAAGATGATGGCGTAGATGTCGTCCTTGAGCCGCTTGCACTGCAGGTTGGCGCCCCCCAGCGCGACGACGTGCGGCTGGTTCTCGGCGAGGAACGTCAGCAGCCGCTCCCGGTCGCCGTCCTTGCGCCGCTGGTGCTCCTCGCCACCGCCGCCCATGCTGAGGTACCCAGCGTGCAGCATGTCCACGAGGTCGCCGGCGGCATTGAGCATCACGAACGTCGTTGCCGGGTTGCCGGGTCCCCAGCAGCACGCCGCCACCCGCATGGCCAGATCCTCCTCCGGCGGCTCTGGGTCGCGCTCGCGCTCGCGCTCGCGGTTGAGCTCGCGGTCCCACCCGTGGTCGCGCTCCTCGTCCCGGTCCCTCAGGTCGCCGCCTCGGCTCAGCCCTGCCCTTGCATCGTACGGCGCCCTCGCCGCAACGTCCCACAGCACCTGCGCGTACTTCTCCAGCACGTGCTGCTTTGCTCGGCTGGCAAGCGCCTGTAACGCCAACATGAGAAGGAGCAGCTCCATCATGTCAAATCCAGGATGGCTCACAACAATCAACAGTCCACGCCAGTGTGAAATGAGGTCCGGGACCTTCAGCTTGAGGATTGAAAGTAAGCCATGTGACGTGAGGTATGAGACCTTCTGCTTGCATAATTAGAGTAAGCAGCGAGGCAGACAGCTAACTCCAAGCTGTTACTCATAGCACATGCATATTAGACACCTTAACTCAGGCTGTACAACGGCATCAGAAAGTAAAGAGTCTTGCCTGGCGGGCCTCTCGCTCCATGACAGGGATCAAGATCGAGACCACGGCCTCGCGCAACATCAGCTCGCGTTCCTGATTCCAGCGGCGTGCCGTGGAGCTCACGGCGTCGCTGAGGTACAGGTTCTCAAGCTCCTTCAGGAGGCTCTTCTGCTCAGACGGCAGCATCCCAACACTCATGTCGAGCAGGCCCTCGTCCTGCCCTTTCTGTAGGAGCAGCCACTGATCATCGTGGTCAAACTCGCGCAGCGGCTTGTTTTCCAGCCACTTGAACGGGCCGTATGAGTGGAAGGCGTCAATGGCGGACTGGCCGGCGGCTGTCGGCTTCGCGTTGACCACCGCCGCGGCACCGAAGCGTGAACGCACAAACTCCCGCACGGCAACCTCTGATGCAATTTCCACTGCAGCCTGTATTTGAAGACCCCATTCCAGTGCAGCACCATGTTCAGATTTTCATATTGCAATCTGAACCTGCTACTGACAGAAGCAAAAAGGACATCTAGTAGATGGGAATAACAACCAGCAAACAACTGCTCAAGTTGCCCTTTCAGCAAAGTAGCATACACCGTTTCCGGAGGCGAGTCTCACGAAGGAAAACTATGAGTAGTGATCATTTGCAAAAGCCAGCTAGACTTATGTCACATTACATGTTGAACATGACTCAGGTCTAACTGCATCGCCTGAATGAGAGGTCTGTTTGCAAGTGGCAGGCACTTATTACCATGTGCCGAGCTCCCTTTAGCAGGAGCTGGACGTCCTGCAGGCCAGCCTGTGCCAGGCCCTCCTGTTGCTCCGCCGTCTCTTCAGGCGAGCGTGTGGGATCCTCCACCTCGTGTTGCTGTTGTGAGACTCATGACACAGATGTCATGTTAAAGTGGCACAAGAAAGACGTATGAGAGGCTTCTCTTAAGAAGGGGGTACACTAGCTCTAGGCTAAACATGTCTATAAAGTGGGGATCTCACAAAGACGGACAGACATTGAGGCAGGCACTGTTGAAACTCTTGTGGGATGGCAAGCACCTTGTACATGTCTTCCAAGCTGGCGGCGAGTTGCTCGGCAGTCAGCCCAAATTGCTTGGCCAAGCTTCCAAGGCCTAACTTCCTGTACACCGAGTACAGTGTTCGCTTCTTGGGCCGCTTGAACACGCTCTGCATCTGCTCCGTCTCCTCGGGAGGAAACTGCTCAGACATTACAATTAAAGTGTGAGTGTCAATGCTTTTTGGTAAAGCAGTGTGCCCATCAAAGGACTCAGATGCTCGACAGGAGCTGAGAGGATGAGCACTGATTGACAAGGTAAACATGTGAATATCTCCCATTCTCTGGCCACTTATGATAGTGGCATAGCAGCTCCAGCAGAGCTTGAGGCTTGCAGACCATCATAAGCTCATGGAAGCAGCAACCGATCATAAGCTCATGGAAGCAGCACCTGGCAACAGTGTAGTAGCAAGGTAAGCCTGGTCTACTCAGCAGTCGCAACGGCAGGTGTGGCGCAGCAGACCTGCAGATTGAATTTGGCATCCAGGTCTTCCAGGGCTTGCTCCGACTGCGCATCCAGCACAGCTGCGCGAATGCGTTCCAGCACCTCGCTGGGCCGCACATCCTGCTCGGCCGTGTCCTGGGCCTTGGAGTAGAGCCGGTACACCACTTGCTTCCGCTGCTGCAGCTGCAGCCACTTCTTGTCCCAGTGGCAGATTGCCCACAGCGCCTGCTAGCAAGAAGCAGGGCATTGCTCGCTGAGGTGCAACGGCTTGTTGGGACAGCAACAAAACGACAAGGTGTGAACGCGTCAGGCTACTCTGCATCGTCTGCTAAAGTATGTAGGAACCAGTCAGGGCATTGCTCATCAGCTTAGAAAGTTTGCAACAAAACTACGGATCAAGGGGGCATGCATTGCGTAAATTGGCCAATACACCTATATGTCGTGTTCTGAAAGCCTGATTCCAAGCAGCCTATTCTCTGGCTCCCACAAACTATCACTTGTAAGGGTGTTTCCAAGTCGAGACGGAGGTGTTGATTCAGGGATGACGATTAAAGAGTGTCCAAGCATTGGATACTCTGTGCTGCAAGCCCACCTTGAAGTTCTGAAGTCGGTGGCGGTCCTCCTTCCCGCGCCTTCCGAGGAGCGTCGGGCATGAGGCCTTGCGATACATCCCAATGAATGGCACCTGCAGAGAAAGAGCGCCAGACATGCCAAGCAGAGCAATGACAGCAAATTTTGATCAGTATCCGACTCAAGACCACCTCTTGCGGCCGCACTGCTCAACTTCATGGAGGAGTTTCACACACAAAGGGTTGTGACTACAGCTGTGGCTACACAGTCTCAGAGGGCAGCATATTTGTGATAAGTATGTTAACAGTAAGCTGAGCTGGTCATCCGTCTGCTCCCAATGTAAGACCCCTATTACAGAGAGCGGCACCTCAGCTGGTCATCTATCCGTCCTTCATGCATTGATTTCAATACTTAATTACTACTTGCTCCTGGATCGTTGTCTGTAAACTCAACATCCACTTACCCCAACTTCATGCAACCACAACATGCCCACAGAATGTCAGCAATGGCACCAAGGAGCGAGTAAAAGCGTGGGCAAGATTTGCCACAGTTCGTCGCACCTCCAGCATCTCGCTGTGCATCATCTCAAGGACGTTGGCAACCTCCTCCTGCACTGTGGCCTGCCGCTGCGCCTTCTCAGAGGGCGGCTCCATGGTCGTCAGGTACGCGAGCTCTGGCAGCGGAGGACGTGCCAGCGCGCCAATGACGCGGTCAAAGATCCACACTGCCTCGTCAGCCACGTCCTGTGCTGGAATGGGCCCCACAGCTTCGGCAAGCAGCTGCACATTGACAAATCAGGAGCTTGCTCAGCAACACCTCCTTGCTACAGTTAGCTGTCTAACTATAATTACCAGGACTTTGAAAATGGACAGTAACTGACTGATTTCCAGGTGACTTCACCTAGACCTCAGGTCACATCACCTAGAGTTCATCTGACATCTATCTTCAGCCAGACATTCTTTTCCCCTTACAAACATCACGTCCAGTAGTGTTACCATCTAAATGAGCCACGATTCTAATACGCCGGACTAGATGGCAGGATCAGACAATGTGTGCAAGCAGTCCTGCCGACACAGAGCAGGCGCCATCACCTGCATGCGCTCAGGGACGTCAAGCTGCCGGATCTGCTCGTCGCGCTCTGTCATGTACTTGGCCTCCAGCACGCTTGGCTCGAAGCGCCGGGCGAGCGACTGCTTGGACAGAGACCCCGCAGCCCCCGCGGCTGTCCGCCGAGTCCGCCTTCGGCCCTCCGTGTCATCGTCCTCTGCGCCCTCCTCACCCTCCTCGTCCAGCCCCGCAGCGCCGTCCTCGTCACCGTCGCCGGCCTCCATCGCCTCGCGCCGCCGCCGGTCCATCTCCAGCAGCTCCGTGACGTCGCCGAAGATGTCCTGCGCCTCCTGCAGCGCCGACGCGTTGACGCCCTCCGCCGCGCCGCGGCCCGCGCGCTTCTTCGGCCGCCGCCGCCGCACTGGCTGCCCGTGCTCGTCCTCCTCCTCGTCCACGATGAAGTCGGCCATCTCGTCCTCCTCCTCAGCCAGATCCTCATCCTCCTCGCCGTCCTCGCTGTCCCCAGGAGGTCTCTCGAGCAGCGCGGCGTCATCGTCCTCTGCAACGCCTGGCAGCGCGCGCTTGTTGGGAATTGGAGAAGTCAAGAGAGAAGGTTTGGAATAGTTTGACTTGGAGGGTTTAAAAGCTTTAGATTCAAGGGTTTAGGGTTTCAGATTAGGGGTAGAGGCTAGGGTTCAGGTTTAAGGATTTTGGGGTTTCGGGTTTAGGGAAGGATTGGAATCTACATCAGGCCTTACAAGCACGGCACATCACAATGTGCAGCAGATGAGGGGGGAGAGCCGGATCTCCTCACCATCTTTGTCGTCACCGAACAGCGAGCGCTCAAACACCTGCTCCGCTGTCCGCGCGGCGGCCGCGCCGCCACCCAGCCTGCGACCCTCAGTCTTGTGCAGGCCGCCGCTGCTCTCCTCCCCGTCCTCGCCCAGGCGGCCCTGCTCAGCGCCGCCGCCCCCGCCTTCCTCCTCGACGTCCAGCTCCACGTTCCGCTTCTTCAGCCGCTTGAACTTCTTCTTATCGCCCTGCCAGGCGCCGCCGCGACGAGCTCGTCAACAAGGGACCATCATGGTGGCACTGGCGGTATGGCCGAGCCAGTGTTGGGTCTAAGGAGCGTTAGGAGTTGGTTAAAGCTTTCATCTAAGCACTTAGACCCTAGATTGTCCTTGTTGGGTTATGCAGCCAGCAGAAACGGCAGTGCTCACAGCCTTAGGCGGCGGACGGTGGTAGCCGGCGACGTTCTCCTGCAGAAGCTCGTAATCCTCGTCATCCAGCTCCAGCTCTCTGT